>JAHUXG010005249.1:0-73890 GCA_020740815.1 Sciurus niger | reverse complement strand
TATATTTAATAGTGGGCTCCATTACATCATATTCATACATGCACATTCAAAATATAATTTTTAAAAACACTGGGGATGCAGTTCAGTGTTAGAGTGCCTAACACCATGGTAGCATGGACAAGGCCCTGGGTTCCATCCCCAGCACCAAAAACAAAGAAAAACAACTTTATAAAAACACAGGCATTTCCCACAGAACATATGCAAAGTCAATAAGCACAGGAAAGGAGCTCAACACAGTCACTAAGGAATCAATCATCAGGGAAGCGTGAATTAAAATTCAAAATAGCTAGCATTTCAAACCATGGGAATAATTAAATTAAAAAATAAACAGCCACACCAAATACTGATGAAAAATAGTGTCAATGGGTCTCACACACTGCAGGAAAAGCATAAAATCATACAGCTTCATTGAAAACAGTTTGGCAGCTTCTTATAGAGTTGGACCCATGCTTATTACTAAATGGCCTGGCAACTTTACTCCTATCTGCTGACTCAGGAGAAATGAAGACACCCGTGTACATATTTGGATGCAAATTAATAGCATCTAGATTCACAATAGCCAACAAATGGAAACAATGCAAAAAAAAAGGATGGATGGCTACACAGATAAGCATATTCATACAACAGACTGTTATTCAACAACAAAGAAGAATGAACCACCGGTATACACCGAACAATGGCTGAATTTCAAAGTCTATGCTGAGCCAGAGAACAGCCAGGAGGAGGCTGATGCAAGAGAGATGCCAGGCACTGACTTGGGATATCGAGATCCCATACTGGGGTTGTAGAGGAGCAGCAGACCAGGCCTCTGAGGCCTTGACCTAGTCCCAGCCCCAGGAAAAAGAAGGTAGCAGCAATTAAAGGATAAACACAGTGCCATCCCATTTATTTACAATTCTACAACAGGCAAAATTAATCCATGGTAACAGAAATCAGGACAACTCATCTCCCAGGGACAGGAACTGCCTGGAAGGAACAGGAAAGTGTAAGAGAATGTTCTGCTCCCTGCCTGAGGATGTGGCTGCAAGGTGACATGTTTTCAACACTTGCTGAATTATAAACTTAGGATCATAGGATCTGTCCATTTTACTGCATGGAATTATCATCTCGACTCAAAAATTTAAAGAGGAAGCCAGGCACAGTGACACACCTGTAGTCCCAGCACTCAAGAGAATGAGGAGGGATGATCACTTAAACCCTGGAGTTCAGAGACAGGCTGGGCAATACATGAGACACTGTTTCAAAATCAAATGAATATAAATATAAATATAAATTTACAAGGAAATTGAAACAACCTCATTCGTATCTGTTTAAAGGCACACTGAATGTCAAGCTAAAGCAAGAGAGTTGCCTCGGTAGCACCAGCACATCCTCTGAAGTTATCCCCATGCTTGAAGATTTCTGTGTTCTGGTTTGGTTTTGGTTTGTTTGAGGTTGTCTCAAACCTTGAGAGTGCTAATCACATGCTCTACCACCAAACTATATTCCCAGTTCCATACTTTGAGATTTCTGAAACTGGTTTCTTTAAAGCAGATGACACCTTTAATCCAGGACACAGGTGGGACTTGGAATTCATTCCCAACCATAGTAACGCAAATATGTGTCCTCTACTTCACTCACAGGTTTCCACTGCCATCTAAGTACCAGATCACCCCAGACCCAAGTCTTCCTGTCACACAGTTTGGGGGCACTTGGGCCTGTGTGGGAGTATTTCTGAAGCCCTAGATCACAGCTGGGCACTATAGCTAACAGAATGGTGGTTCCTAAAAAAAGGTAAAATTACTACATCATCTCTCAATTCCACTTCTGGGCATGCACCCAAGAATTGAAAGTAGGATCTTGAAAAGGTATTTACAAACCCATGTCAGATCATTATTCCCAACAGCTAAAACATGGAAGCAACTCAAGTGCCCGTGGACAGATGAATAGACAAAAAAATGTGGTATGTCCATACAATGAATTATTTTCTGCCTTAAAAAGGAAAGAAATTCTTACACATGCTACAACCCAGATGAACCTTGAGGACATGACGCTAAATGAAATAAGAGACACAAAAGGACAAATACTATGATTCCACTTCTGTGAGGTCCCTAGAGCGGTCAAAGTCATAGAGACAGAAAACAGAACAGGAGTTGCCCAGAGTTGGGGAATTAAAGTCTAATGTGTTTAGAATTTCAGTTTTGTAAGATGAAAAGAATCCTGTGGCTAGATGACAGTAACGGTGGCACAACAATGTGAATGCTCTTAATGCCACTGAACTTAAAAATGGTCAAGACAGTAGATTTTGTTATATGAATTTGACCATGTGGGGGGGGATGGGGAGGAAAAGGCATTATCTTCAACCTGATAAAGAGCATCATACTTGATAAAAAACTAAGCACTTTCCATGACAAGGCAAAAAACCACCATTCTCGCCACTTCTGGCCACTTCTGGTCAAAACGGTACTGGAAGTCTTTTTCTCTATGGAGCTGGGGATCAAAACCAGGGCCTTGTGTGTGCCAGGCATGTGTTTTCTACTGAGTTACACCCCAGTCCTTGTACTGGAGGTCTTAGTGAGTGCACAAGGGCAAGAAAAGAAAAAAACATGCAGAAAAAAAATATTAAAAGCTGATTTATATGAAAATACAAAATCCCCAGAATGGGCAAAACCATGGCGGGGTAGGGGGTACTGGGGAATGAACCCTGGGGTGCTTTACCACTGAGCCACATTCCCAGTTGTCTTTATTTTGAGACAGAATCTTGATAAGTTGCTAAGGGTCTCACTAAGTTGATAAGGCTGGCTTTGAACATGCAATCCTCCTGCAAACCTCAGCCTCCCAAGCCACGGAGATTACAAGTATACGCCACCATACCTGGTACCAAAACCATTTTTACAGAGAAGAAAAAAGGTGAGGGGCTTCCTCCAAAAGTTAGCTTGCTTATTTTTTAAATTGCTATTAAGTTACAGTTGTTATGACACGAACTAGCAAAGGACAGGCACAGGGATCAACAGAAAGAACAGGCTGCCAACAGACCCATGAACACGTGGCTCGCTGGTTTTCATCAGGTGCAGAGTAATTCAAAGAGGTAAAAGACATCTGCATTGAAAAAAGTGACCCTCAACTGTCATCATATTGTACACAAAAATTAACTCAAAATGAACATAAAAGCTAAACCTAGAAAGTCTCTAGAAGCTTGAGTTCAGGAGACACAAAAAGCAGAAACCACAAAAGAAATGAACTGATACATTTGACTGAATGAAATTAAAACTCTTTACTCTTCAAAAGACACTAAGCAAATGAAAAGGCAAGCTGCAGCCTGAGAGAAAGCACTCCCCACACACCAGACAGGAGCCATCCATCAGGAGTATACTCCAACCACTACCAACCAGAACACAGGCCGAAGACTGGAAGTCACGTGCCAGAAGATGCGAGATGTCATATAACACTCAGATGTTCAGCATGACCCATCACAGGGCCCAGGGAGAAACACCACAGTGCAACGCACTCCCTCCTGCAAAACAGCTGAAGAAGGGAGAGGACAGGCCAAGGGTGGGGACCATGGACATGCAGGCGCTGGTGGGAAGACAGAAGAGCAGTCATCTGGAAAGGGTTCAGCAACATTTACACAGTTGCAAATACACTGACCAAAGTGCCCAGGAGTCCCACTCCTAGGTGCTTTTCCAAGAGATAAAAAAACATGTACAAAGACATGTACACAAATACTCACAGAAGCTTTATCATAAGAGCAAAAAAGGGGATTAAAAAAAATTATGGTACATCCATTCAGCGTAGGAGGAGAAAGCATGGGTCCAGGCGACAACACTGGCAAGTGCTGTTGAGGAAACACCATGCACTGGATGACAACATTCTGCAAGACCCCATTTCTGTATAATTTCAGACAGAAAGAACTACAGCAAGGGACAGGCTGAGGGCAGGTAAAGCCAAGCCATCTGTTCCCTTAGCAGTGAGGAAAGCAGAGCAGGCACTATGACTTCAAATGTGACACAGCAAATAACCATCTGTGACCCTAGAAATCCCAAGTTCATCACACACAATGGCACAAGGAGTGAGTCTGTTTTTTTTTTAATAATACAAATGTGATCCAGAATGAGGGTAGAAGCAGTGGTAAGTTACAAGTCCTATCTGGGGCTGGAGGAACCCTTCAGATGCAATCAGGTACCCTTTCCCCTCCTTAATTAAAGACCAGAGTTCTGAACGCAAGAAAATAGGAAAGAGGAGAAACCATCCACTGGCAGGGCAGCAGAGAGACAGAAAACAAGAAAAGCTCAACCTCCTCAGGACATGATTCTCCAGGAATCAGACTTAAAAACAGTTCTTCCCAAGGAAGGGTGGGGAGAAGAGCAGTCTTCCTCCCAGCCTCCCTCGTGTTCCCAACTAACGTCATGCCCCAAGGAAGCGGGAGAAAAGGATGTCATTAATAAATTTATTTCAACTCTCTTTTCAATGGTGCTGAAAAGTATATGCAAATCCACCCATAATTAGGTTTAAAAATTCCATTTCATGGGATAATCAGACTTCAAAAAACTCAATTTTAGTTTTAATCAGATTTTAACAAGGATATTAAGTCCATTTCGTTTAGAAAAGGGAAAAACTGTGAATTTAACACAAAATGTATTCAAGCTTAGCCCTGGGAGATAATTAAATAAAATTAATTTGGCAAGGGTTGTCAGTAAATGGAAACGCTGCAAACATTGGTTCGTGTTTTTGACGGAAACAAAAGCAATTCTTACTGTACAGACAAACGTGAAGCTCTCCATTCACCCAGGAGGGACAGGAAGACTGAAGCTCTTCTCCCCAACCCTCGGCCACAGAGCTTAGGTGGCCTGGGAGGAAGAGACAGGGAAATGGGGTGAGCTGCACCTTCCAGAAGAGCCCCAGGAACACCTGCCCAGCATGTGGGGAAGAGCCTCCCAGCCAGCCACTCCCCACAGTTGGACATGCGCTCCAGGTACCCACTGTCAACCATGGGGGTGAGATGGCCACTGCACACCCCAGCTCCAAGAGCCACCCCCTCCTAGGAGAAATGTCTCCCTTCCAAAGGGCTTTCCAGGTCCAGAGCCCTGGAGGTCCTCCCACTCTCAGCTCCCAGAGTCCCACACCACAGTGCTGCGTCAGCTGCCAGTATAGGAGCCACAAATTCCTATTCTCTATTGCATCTCAAACTCCACGTCACACTGTAAGCTCTCCAAATATTTGTTGAATAGAATGATTATGGTCACCAGACTCATTCCTGGGAACTTAGCTATCAGAAAAAGACAAGACAGAAATGAGCATTTCTCAAGTGCGGACAAGGGTTTTACCCTTCAGAATTCTTCATGGAAGGGTGATGAATCCTTCAGGTAACTCTAGGTCCCTGCATGAGACCTCTGCCTGAGGTCAAGACTCCAGCCAGAGCAGGTGCTGGGGGCACCAGTCCCGCATTGGACCCACTCTCAAGCAAGGACACACCCTGACAGCCTACTCTCCCCAGCTAAGAGAAGGAAAGAAAGAAATCAACAGGCTCTGGCCCTCAAGCCAAATCTACCACAGACTTTTTTACTCACAGTTCTATTTTTCTTTATTTTGCAGTACTGGGGATCAAACCCAGGCTCTTCCATGTGATAGGAAAGTGCTCTATCACTGAGCTAATACCTCCAGTCACCGCTGTTTTGAAAATAAAGTTTTAGTGCTAGGCACAGTAGCCTTAAGTCAGTTACTCAGAAGGCTGAGATAGGAGGATTGCAGGTTCAAAGACAGTCTGGACAACTTAATGAGAACCTGTAGCAAATGTTTTTTAAAAAGGGCAGGGGATGTAGTTCAGAGGTAAAGTACCCCTGGGTTCAATCTCCAGCATGCAAAAACATAGAGTTTTACAGTCACATCCACTCACACAGTGTCCATGGTGGCTTTTAAACTAGGAAAACCAAAGATCCTGCTCTGTCCTAGGCCACCCCAGTTTCAGTGTGTGAAGTCCCACCTTCCAGACAAAACTCCTTAGTTGGGAAAACCAGAGGGCTGGTGGTCCCATATGCACTACAAAGGCAGAGCTGAGTAACCAACAGAGATCTTATTTCCCACACAATCTTGAAAACTTACTACCTAGTCTGATAGACAAAAACTGGCTAGTTCCTGCCCTAAACCCTTCCCATCACGGCTACTAACTGTTCAGTTACAAAAATGCAAAAAGAAAACCAAACCTACTAAATAGATGAAACAAGGGAAAGTACATCTTCTATCACAGAGTCTTTGTACCTAAAGAACCAAGCTTGGGTCATTTGCAGATAACTTAGTAGCGACCCCTACTGGGATGTCTACAACATTGCAGCTAAGCTGCAGTAAACAATAAAAACACCCCAACAGTAAGAAACACCAGCAGTAGCTACCAGTGACTCTCTTCTTAACTCTAATTTTCTTATAAGGTAATAAAAAAAGTAAGCTTTGATTCATAGGAAACTACTCCAAAACCAACATGCTACAACTTGTCTATTCTAAAAGATGGTTGATACCTGCATTTTGTAATTGCAATCCCAATAAAAGGCAAAATACTCCCGAGACCAAAGTGCAATAAACTCTAGCAATACAGAAAAAGTAAAAACTAGAAGGGGCAAATGGGAATACAGAGAATTACGTGTCTAAATGTCTTCCACATAGACTCGTAAACAATTCCTATCAGTTCAGAGGCAGACAAACAGCAGTGCGCTGAAAAATTAACCGAGGTGGAAGCCTGCCCCTCCTTGCTCGTGGGAGGGCTGTTGATTCCATGGAACTGAAGAGGAGTGTGCACATAATAAAAAATTAATTGCTAATCTTCTACCTCAGCCGCCTCTGCGAACAAGACAGTATTGTGTTGCTGCCTCAGAAGTTAAATGCTTCCTCTCCCGAGGACTGACTCTTGCTCAACAGTGCAGCCTCCTGTACGAAGGCACAAGCCCAGGCCCTTCAACCCCAAGTGAAGGCGGTTGGGTCAGCCCTCCCGCAGGCTGGAAGGCCCTCCATGCCAAGGTGCTGCTGAGTCTGCAGGTCAGCAGGAGCTGCCATCAGCTGGTGGGCTTCCTGCCACAGTGAGCTGAGTTCTGCTCAGGCTAACTGAATGGGCAGCCCCCAGCAGGAGCCTGAACGTGCCAGCATTGGGCTGATCAGCCACAAAGACGCAGGACCAGCTGCATGGCACCATGCAGCCAGCAGATGGATGGAGGTTACTGAGGGCAGAGCCCACCATGCTCCAGACCAGCCAAGCAACCTAGCAAGGGTACAAAAGACACTCGGATGACCTTGGGCCAGTTGGTCCCTTTCAGAACCTCTGGTCCCTCTCCTGACAAATGGAAGTATCAGAGCTATCCCCACCTAGTCCACAAGTTGGAGGCAGAGCAAGTAGACACTAATTAGGAATGGGCTACACAGCAGCTCTCTAGAGCAACCACCACTGGAAACGGTGCTGACCTGCTGGCAAATGAACACAGTGTGTTCTATAAGACACCTGTTTCAGACCAGAGAAAATGCCTAGCCTTCATTCCCACCAACATCAAACCTAGCAAAGACACAACAGGCCTCGCTCAGTTTGTCCCCTGCAGTTTCCTCCACTCACACGCCTCAGAGGAGCCCCATCATTCCTGCCATTTAGAAAAGTTGTTTCTCCTACTATGTGGACAGGGACCATGATGGGCTCATCACCATATCCCCGTGGCCTGGCAAGTGGCAGGAACCCAAACAAATGCACAAAGGATAGGGAATTAAGTGAGGTTTCCAAAACCACAATTCTACCAACAGAAGCTGTGGTCAGGAGGGAACAGGAAAGAAACAAGACAGTCATGGTCAGAAACAGCCCACCTCGATCTTCAGTCCTCACCATCACTGACACACTGCTCTGGCCACCAAAGCTCCCTGACTGCACCACCTGTCCTCCCCTGGCCACCAGGGTTGCTGCACCTGTAATGAGTGGGATAACCCAGGATCCACAACAGGGCCCCCGCCAGGCAGCAAGGCCCCAGTCTGAGAAGCCAGGGAAGGGACTCAGTCCAAACATCATGCATGAAATTCCCTGGTCAGAACTTTCCATCAATCCCCATCACCTGCAGGATAAAGCCCAGAATCCCCGTGCCACCAACATCACCTTCTGGATGGATCCCTGCCTATTTCCTGATTCACTTCCACATGCACTATGGTTACAACCATTTGGAACCACATGACATTTCCCAAACACACAAGTCTCTTAAGCCACTTATCCTGCCTGGAACATCCACCCAGCATTCAAACCTCATGACTTCTGGGAGGCACCATTGCCCCAACTGATAATTTGCTCAGAAACAAACCCTGACTTGCAGCTGCATCTCCGGCATCCAGGACAAGTCCTGCAACATCCTGAATCAAAAAAAAAAAAAAAACTCTTTTGTGGACAAAAGAAGGTCATGCATCATGTGAGGCAGCACAATGCAATCTTGACATCAACCTGACGGCAAACCCCACTGTCCCCACAGACACCTACTCCTACCACACGAGCACCTGTGTGTGGGAGCAGGACCCACATGGAAGGCCCTGGCAGGGAAGTGGAGGGCCTTAGGCAGACAGGATCCAGCTTGGTAATTTCACAGGTGCTCTGGGGCTTCCCTGTGCCTGCAGGAACCTCTCTACCCCTGGCAGCAGCAGACAGTGGGTGGTGTTCACCAGGTCTCAGGTACTTACATAAATAAATGCAGGAAGTTGACCCTCCAATCCACCCAAGAGCCCCAGAGGAGCTGGAGGTCAGGGTGCCAAGGTGCCCCAGGAAGTTAACAGACTCAGGGGCTAGCTGGACAGAGATACCATTCTAGGTCTCAGTCCCTCCTGCTCAAATTCCAAAAGTTACAGCCATAGCCCCCCACTTTGGCTCACTCACTCTCCCTGACCTTTAGCACCTCTCACTTTCAACAATGCAGGTAAACAGCAGGACAGGAAAGAAGATTCCTCTTCAGACCAAACACAGGCACAAAGAAAGTCCATTCAAGGAGACGTAGGGACTGCCTGAGGTGCTGGATCCAGGAATGTCCCCAGGGTTCCTTGCTACTAGAGTTATCGTCGCCCCAACAGGAGACAGGCACCGGCAAGCACAGCAGCCATCAGCTACCAATCACTCTGTAGACATATGACACATGCCACATGCTTAGATGCCATCTTCCTCCTACAATCAAGGAACCAGAACCAGAGCCAGACGCAGGCAAGACAAGGCCTGTCCTCACTCATACGACAAACCCCTCCAAGTCTGTCCCAGGGCATTTGCTCATCCCAGTCCCAGTTCCTTCCCAGGCCTGCCCATCATTCCTATTACTGAGCAAACAAATACCAGACACTCTGCTGTCCCTAAACAGCAGGATACATAAATGACTTGCAGAAGGCCCAAGAGCAACCAAAGTCCTTTCAACATCCACAAGTTCATCCCCAAGGGTCCAGAGTGCTGGCCACAAACACTGGGACCCTCTCCCAGGCTGTAAGGCAGACATGATCCACGAGGCATACACTGACTCCTGCCAAAGAGGCTTTCCCTCCTGCCCACTGTGTGACACTCAAAGCAAGGCTGAGTCACAGGCTCTCATGGTCACCTGTCAGTTGGGCCCTGGAGATGTGTCCCATGTACAGTCAACAAGCACAGGCCATCTGGCTTCCTTTAGGCTCTTGTCCCTCTCTAACTCCAAGTTACAGAATAGCTGCCCTGAAGCTCAGGCCACCAGGAGAACATAGGGGCCACAGGATGCCAGCACTCACAGACTAAGGACAGATACACTGTGAGGTGTGCATGTAGAAACCAAGAGACAGGTCTCCCGTCCACAGTCCTCCACACAGCATCCCTCTGGGCCAGAGCACACCTGTATGGTGTCAGCCTGACGGCACCCCAACACAATTCATTCTTGATCAAGACTCCTCACCCAAAACACCTAAGAACAAATCTGTCAAAGCAGGACCCCCAAAGTTGGGGGATTTTACTCTTAAGAGAAAACAAAATCTGCACAATAATCAAAAAAGTTCTCAATGCATCTTCTAGATACATCACAAGTTGCAGGACCTCCCATGACTTCCTGTTCCTGAGTCCTGGTCCTGCAGGGTGGCCTCTGCAGCTGTAGCCCTGGCTCACAACAGAAGATCCAACCTAACCCACCACCCACCCGCATGCATCCCAACATCATGCTGGGCAAGAACCTGAACAAAGGGGTCCAGACCTGAAGGCAACTGTGCCTTCCAGACCTGGCCCCATAGTGCTGAGGCTCTAAGACTGACCCCCAAGCACCTGCTACATCACACACTGGCACTGAACATGGTAATCAATGCACACGCAATGAACCTGACCCCCATGGACTGGGAGTGAGGTGGCTTTGCAGACACAATCTCTCCTTAGACAAGAGCAGGGACAGGGACCACAGCAGCAAGTCAAGGCAAAACCAGCACAGGACACAACATGAGAGGGGCTGCTACAGACCCATGATCTCAGGTCTGCAGGGACCACCAGATTAGCCCCTCTCCTCTTCTTCAACAGGAATTTGTACTTGACCACAGCCACACTACACCCTGCCTATGTGGCTGAGCTGCCACTTTGGCTCAGTTTTGTCTGGATGCCACCGGAGTTACTATGACAAACCACCTCAGAAGTCTAAGAAGGGAGGTGCCAGTTTGTTCTGGTACCTCTCTGTCTTGGTGCCTTAGAAAGCACGACTCTTGGGCTGGGGTGCAGTTTGGTGTCAAGCGCTTGCCTCACATGCACAGGCCCTGGGTTCCATCCCAGCATGGTCAAAGGGGAGAAAAAAACATGTTGCATCTGTGCCTCTACAGACACACCAGAGCCTTCAGGAGTGGCAATTTGAAAGTGCCACCCCAGTGACCCCCACATCCTGAGTCTACAATGTCAAGATGGATGCATGGCTGCCTGTGCAGGCCACAAAAAGAACTCAATGCAGGACACAAGGAAGGGCAATGTTATAGTTTGGATTTTAAATGTCCCCCAAAAGGCTCTGTTAAAGGTATGGACCCCAGGGTGGCACTATATGCAGGGATGGGGGTGGAAACTTTATAAGAAGCAGGGTCCATCTGAAGTGCCTTAGGTCAGGTCATTGGAGGTATGCTCTTGAAGAGACCTGTGGGACCCTGGTCGCTTCCTCTTCATCTCTTTTGCTTCCGAGCAATGGCATGAGTGGTTTCACTCCATCATTTGCTCCCACCATGATGTGCTGCCCTCAGGCCCAAAACAACAGGACCAATGATCACAGACTGGAACCTATAAAACTATGAACCAAGATAAACCTTTACTCTTGGTAAGCTGTTCATCTCAGGTATTTGTTACAGTGACAGAAAGCTCACTAAAGCAGGAGGCTACACACAGACACACCCAGGCCACAAAAAGAACCCAACACAGGATGGCTTGACCTGCTCAGGAATGCAACGTACTTTAAATCAGAGTCCAATGGCACCAGAAGAAGGAAGACAGAGAACTCTGCTATGGTCACTGATGATAAAGTCCCCAGAGCCCCTGTAAAACCCAGTGTTCCCACTGGCCAGCATGATGGGAGGCAGAAGGTCTCCATGAGAGCAAAGCTTCACCCAGGCCATGCCTGACACTGACTTAGCAAACTGACTTGAGCTGGGGACAGTACTCACTATTCCACCCCATCACTCCACACCTGCCCATGCTGTTTCCCACTATCCCTACAGCCAGGTGCCTCTCCCTCCACCTCATCCACCTCCTCTTCATCCCTCAGGGATCCTCACTAGAAAAAAGAGTCCCATGGCCTCACCAGGCCCCAATGCCTGGCAAGAGCCTGCACACAGAAGGCCTACACTTCCTTCCTAGATTCCCGCAGCATCTCAGGGCTGCAGTGCTTACGCATGAGTGAACACCTCAGCATCTGTACTCAGATCCAGTGGAAACATCACAAAGAACAGGGTGGAGAACAGAAAGACCACCAATGCCCTGCAGCCTCCCAGATGGTCCTGTGCCTGTCATTTAAACGATAATTTCATTTCACTGCTGTTAATGCAAACCCCTTCTCCCTGATATATGCCTGCACAAAGGGCTCTTCTTGAAGGAGAGTCTGCACCAGCTCTCACTCTCCAGCCAGATCACAGTGTGCACAGTGGCCAGCCCCCCCTCCAACCCCCACCATACCTCCCGCCTGACTCAGCAGGACCAGAACTTGATTCCCAGGCAAAACAGTACAAGGGCTCAGGAGGAATAGGACCTGGGCACCAGGTTCTAGGAGGTTCAACAGCAAGGAAGCATGTCTTCTTGCCAGGAAGGACAGCACAAGAAGTCAGGACAGGCAGGTCAGCATGAGCAGGACTTGTAGTTTCTAATGTACGTGATAGGGAATCATGAGGAAGGACACCACGGCTCAGGGTCCTGTGATCCCAAGTGACCCTCGGTCTTAGGGCATAAAGGGAAACCCAAGCCGAAACGCACCTGCCTGAGGCCGCACAGCTGCTGGCAGCTACGTGGGCACAGGGCAGGCAGCCTTGACTCCTGCACCAGCCTGTGCTCTGCTGGCTTCAGCATTCTGTCAACTGCCCATAGCCCCACCTACACACGGCTTCCCTGAGTGAACCACCTCTCCTCATGCTGGGTTCCAAGGCTCTCCATGTTTGCCTGGAGCAGAGGAATCTTAGCACCCTGCAGCGCCTGGCCGACAAGGAAGAGTCAGCAGGTGGCAGGACCCCAGCAGGTGCCTGCTGAGGCAAAACCAACCTGGACACCTGAGATGCCACTGCCACCTCCTGTGTAATCCCCTGGGAATCATCCTAGCCTCAAGGAGATAAATCCTTTCACCATCTGGCTTTAGATTTTGTTATATCAATTTAAAAGGAGACACAGTAGAAGAGCCCTATCTTTAAAGCATGGAGGAAAGTCCCAGAAAGAGCTTAGAGCCAGGAACAAAGCAAGAAGCACAAAGCAATTCCAGGGCAGAACTCACCCTGCAGAGCATGCAGCTGTCTGGGTCACAGGTGGCATCTCTCCTGGACAGCTTCTCTTCTACATTGTAACACTGCCACTACACCTGTTTGGGGTGCAGCACAGGCAGAGGGGACAGCCCCCTCCCAGCCTGCCCAACCCAACCTGAACAAAGCAGCCCTCCCCTATCCTTCCTCTCTCAAAGCCATCAGCCCATCAGGGTGGCCACCAATGTCATGAGAACACCCACCTCAAACTTCACAAGGGGCAGAGAAGCAGATGGGCTGCCTCACCGGGACTCCCCTTGCTTTCTGCCTCCCACTGGGAGATGAGGGTTCCAACCTACACCACACCTAACACATAAGCACCCCAACACGACTTGAGTGTCTGCTGTGTGACACACACCAAGGCTCTGAGGACAAGCCCTACCCTGCAGTCCCAAACTTCAGGACTGAAAGGATAGCACTTAAAGAAAACCAAACTTCAAGGCAGAAAGCAGCCTGTTCCACCACAGGAGAACAGGCTGACATTTAAGGCACCTGAGCCTGTGAGGAGCTGTCAACCAGCTCAGGAGGCCCTCAGTCCTGGCCCTCACCCAGGGAGAGGGACGCCCACCTTTCTGGGGCTCTTGGGTGTGCAGATGAGCCCATCACAAACAGAGGAGCCTGAAGGGTCCCTGCCTCTCCATTTTGTGGAATCAACAGGAGAAGTTCATGGTTAAAAACGAGGAGAGAAAGTCCAAACAAAAGCAAGGAAAAGGGCCAGAGGCACCCAGGAGTCAAACATTTCTCTTTCCTCTTCTTCTACACCCCAAAGAAAACCAAGCCAAGATTAGGGACAATGGGCCAAGACACCTAACAGCTTGCCCACTTTCTCAAGCACCAACAGAGCTCCTTGCACTAATCAACCCAAAGCCCTGGTAATTACGTAGCACAAACACACAAATCAGGGAACGACAGCATCCAGGCTGGTCAATTAGCTCCTTCCTTAGAAAGAGACCTTGCACTCCCCCTTGCTGTCCTCCTAATTGGTCTTGCACATCAGGGAAGCCAGTCCCCAAAACTTGACACCTGGCCAGGCTACAATTGTTGTGGGGAAATGTCCAGGTCAGCACTTGCAGGTTCTCCACTCTGACTCCAGGTGACGGGTCAGCAGTTTGAGGCAGACATAGCTGCCAGGCTTCAGAGATCCCTCACCAGCATCCTCCACAACCTCCCCAATCCCCAACAAGCCCCATGCACACTGACAGGTATGATGCCCACCAGCGGATCTGAAACAAGGCCAGGCTGAGGCACAAAGGGACAGGGCAAGGAGCCAAACCACAGAGGCATCTTGGCCACAGGCAAATTGTTCTCTCCATAAAGCAGAGGCTTGACTACAGAGGGACCCAACGCTCACTCCATGCCTTTTTAATAAGGCTCTCCCCTCAATAAGAATTGCTAAATCAAATTTTTAAAAAGCCAAGCCACTAAAGATGCCTGCTCATCTCACTTTGTTGTGACTTGCTCTGAATCTGTTAGAACCTTCGAAAGCACACTACCCCAATTAAGCAATGATACTCACATATGATGATTGAAATGTACAGCAGTTTTGAAGGGCAATTTGGCACTAGCTATCAATTTCAAATGTGCATATGTTTTGAACTAAAAATTCTGCCTTTAAGAATTTATCCAACCAACACAGTGCTGCTGATTGGGGGAAAACCTGGAAACAACCTGTCTCTCAACAGAGGACTGAAGGAAATGAGAGTCTATCCATACCATGGAATCCTGGATAGCTCCTCACTGCTGGCACAGAAATACAAAAACTAAGTGAAAAAAGATGCACAACAAAACAGAAAAAAAAAAAAAAAAAACACTGAAAAAGAAGGAATGCATAAAGAGCTAGGTGTACCTGCACATGCTTCTAGAAAGACAGATAAGAAAGTTATCAGGAATTACCTGGCAAGATGAACTGGGTAACTGTGCATTCTACTGTATGATTGGTACCTATGAACATACTTGAACACAATGTCCCAGGACAAGGAAGCTGAGAGGCAGGAGAGCCAGCCCTGGGTGAGCTCACCGGTGGAGGTGAGGGGTGAAAACCACACGGCACTTCTTCATTTTAGCCACTTAGGTTTACCATGCGACTGTTTTGATTTTAGTCAGGCATGCAAAATTGCCTTTCTGCAGCCGACACCTGGACTCACACAATGCCACAACTTGCCCAATGCCACTTTGACAATACTAGTGCCCTAAGCCCCAAAGACTCAGGTAGACTGATGGAGCTGATGCTAAAGGCCCACCCAGGAGGTCCAGGCTGCCATGGTCTTCAACAAGTTAAGGGAAGGACTCCTTTCCAAAACAAGGCTGGCTCTAAACAGCACCTCCATCCTCTCTTTAGTCCAGACCAAGTAACCTCCAAGGGCTTTTCAGTTTAGAAATCAGCTTCTTGGAGGTCTATTTTACACCCAATGACACACCCTTTTTAAAGGTGCATCACCACAAGTCCTGACTTGCAAATGCCCAGGCAGCCACCACCTCCACTAAGCAGAGTATTTCCAGCACCCTAAGACTCCCTGGGGCTCTCAAGAAAAATCTGGCCTGATTTCTATCACTACTGGTCAGCGTTGCCTTTTTAACACTGCAAGTAAATGCAGTCATACAGTCCGAGGTGAGGTTCCTTCTCTCACTCAGCCAGAGACTCACTCGTGCTTCTGTGCTCCTCACTGCTGGTGGCCTTCCACTGTGTGGGGCACACCATGGTCCACTCTCCCCTCTCCTACTGACAAGCAGAACAAAGATTCCAGGACACCCTTGTACAAGTCTTCATGAAGCCATGCTTTCACTTCTTTGGGGTAAATATCTAGAAGTAGACTCGCTGGGTCATGTCATAAGTGTACAAAATGCTGCCAAAACATTTCCAAAATGGCTGTATCATTTCCTAGTTCCAAAAGCAACATTTACGAGGTCTGGCTATAACACATCTCTGCCGACTGATGGGAAAACCAGTGTGTCTAATTTTAGGCAGACTGTTGGGTGCGTAGTGATATTTCAGCAAGAGTAATTTGTATTCTCCTAATGACAAATGATGCTGAGCATCTTCCCACCATCCTTATTTACCATGCATGTATCTCCCCATATGAAGCATCTGTTCAATGTCATTTGTCCTTTTTAATCTGGTCATCTTATAGATTTGTAAGTATTCTTTGTATGTTCTAGACACAAGTCTTCTATTGGATATATGTATTGCAAATATTTTCTCCTAGTCCATGATCTGCTTTTCTACTTTCTTGTGTGTTTTGAGAGGTTTTTAAATTTTAATGAAGTCTAATTTATCGAATTTTTTCATGTATAATTCATGCACTGTATGTCCTAAGAACTCTTTGCCAAATACAAGCTTCCAGAAGTTCTAGCTTTAATGCATAGGTCTGTGCCCCACTTTGAGTTAAATTCTGTTTTCAGTATGAAGGGAGCATTAGGGTTCACATCTTATCCACACTGACACCCTGTTGTTCTACAGACATTTGTTAAAAAGATTATTGTTCTCCCTTTAAATTCTTTTTCTTGGGGTGGGGAACAAGGGATGGAACCCAGGGGTGCTTAACCACTGAGTCACATCCACAGCCTTTTTTATTTTGAGACAGTCTTGCTAAGTTGCTTAGGGCTTCACTAAGCAACTTGCTGAGGCTGGCTTTAAACATGCTATCTTTCTGCCTCAGTCTCCTGAGTCACTGGGATTACAGGCATGCGCCACTGTGCCCAGCACCTCCCACTAAATTTTCTTGACACTTTCAATAAAAGTCTACTGATACTGTATTCCTGAATTATTTCTGAACTTTCCAGTCCATTCCAATGACTTACCTGTCTATTCTTACACCAATACCACACTCTCTTAATACAGCTGGTAGCTGGTCTTGAAACTGGCCAGTATAAGCCTTCTAGCTTTTTTTTGAAATTGTTATGGCTAATATAGGTCCTGTATGTTTCGATACAAATTTTAGAAATTAGTATGTTGAGATTGTGCTGCATACAAGGATTAATTCAAGAGAACTGCCATCTTAAATAATATTGTTTCTTCTACAAACATGATAACTTCATGAAGCTGTGGAACATATTTGGTCTTTCTATCTCCTGACATACAGTTCCTAAAACACTTGAAATCTCCAGAGTGACAATGGTCTTTTGTATACTAATGAGACAGCTGGTGACTGGCAACCCTAAGAAGCTTCAGAATGAGGCTCTTCACCAGAAAGACCAAGGCAGGATGAGAGGGCTGGCACTCTCACCCTTCACAAAAGGAGAGGGGCAGCAGGTTGAGTTGGCTGCAATGGTCAATGATGTCATCAGTCATGCCTACAGAGGAAGTCCCCATAAAAATCCAAAAGGAGGGCTGGGGTTATAGCTCAGTAGCAGAGCGCTGGCCTACCATGAGTGAGGCACTGGATTCGATCCTCAACACCATACAAAATAAATAAAGGTATGGTGTCCATCTACAACTAAAAACTATTAAAAAAAAAAAAAAATACCAGCGAGGGTCCAGAACTTCCAGACAGCTGCACACCTGGAGGTTCCTGAGCCTTTAAGCTGGGGGAGTCTGACACTAACTCCAAGCAGACAGTGTCTCAACTGAACTGCAGGCCACTCACTGGTGTCCATGGAGGACTGCTTGCTGTGTGGAAAACCACAGCTGGTGTCAGAGTGCTGTGCTGAGAGCACAGGGAATTTATTTTTTCCTCTTATGGTTTCTCTCCATTTTCCGATATTATTAGGTCATCTTTAATTACTGTCAGCTGCATCTTATGGGTTTCAGAGTACAGATCTTAAACACTGTTAAATTTATCCCCAAGTATTTTACATGTGGATTGTTTGTTTGGCAGTGCTGGGGATGGAACCCAGGGCCTCCCACATGCTAGGCAAGTGCTCTACCACTGAGCTATACTCCCAGTGCCCACTTCTCCCCACCAACCTTTTTTTAAAAACAGGGTCTCACTAAATTGCCCAGGCTGGCCTGGAACCTGAGATCCTCCTGCCTCAGCCTCTGCAGTGGCTGAGATTAGAGGCATGCATCATTGGGTTTTGATGCTATCACAAACATACAACACAAACAGTATTTCCAATGGTCTACTGCTAGTACACAAATCAAATCTATTTGTGTATGTTGTTCCTGCATTCTATGACCCTCTTAACCTCGCCAATTGGTTCAGCTTTTTTGGGGGGGTGGGGTAGAATGGGGGATTGAACTGAGGGGTGCTTTTACTTCTGAGCTGCACCCCCAGTACTTTTTATTTTGAGATAGGATCTTACTAAGTTGCTGGAGGTGGCCTTGAACTTGCAACCCTCCTGCCTCAGCCTCCCTCTGCCTGGCCCCAGATAGATTTTTATTCACTCCTTGAGACTTCTGACATAAATAATTATGTTGTCTCCAAACAGAGACAGTTTCATTTTTTCTATCCAGCCTGTCTAACCTTTTCTTTCTCTTACCTGATTGCACAGCTAGGACATTCAGTACAATGACAGCCCCGCCTCATACCAGTGTCAGGGCAGTGGTCAGTCTATCAATTTTACATTCACTGTAGTTTTTTATAGATGACTTTTACCTGCTTATGGAATTTCTCCTCTTTTCCTAGCTTGCTGAGAATTTTAATCATAAATGCTAAGTATTCACAAATACTTCTGTTCATCTTGAGATGTTCATGTGTCAACAGCATTATTCTATTAAAATAATTTATTAATTAATTCTATTAAAATCGTTTTCTAAAGAGTAGCACCCTTGTGTTCCTGGGATGAACTCCACTCTCTGCATCTTGCCTACCAGCCTGTCTCCACATTCCATCAGGGGCCCGGCACTCCTGCCTGGTTGCTGTCTCAAACTGTGCACTTTCCATACTTCCGGTCATTCCCCAGACAGACAGAGCTCCTGAAAGACCAAGTTCATCATGTTGCCACCCCACACTGTGCTGAATCCTTCAGCAAACTCTCAAAGCCCTGGGAATGAGCAGGGCCCCATGCTCATGGGCTTCCCTGCACCAGTGCAGCCCACCCCTGCCTATACACAGGACCCTGTCACCCCTTGCCACAGCATCATACACACACCGCCATTTCCTCCCTCCCTGGAACTCTCAGTCTGGAAGCCTAATCTGCACCGAGCCCGTGTGACCCTGTGCACTGGACACATCAAGATGGACAGGTTCATCTGCTCCCAGACCACATGACCCTGTGCACTGGACACATCATCACCTGACAGACAAGGAACCTTGGCCCAAATTGTCTTCCTAATGGTTTGCGCTGGCTGACCCACTCCAGCCAACTCATCTAGCCATCCTCCTAATATCCCTGGGCTTTTTATTTTTATTTATTTTTTTTTTTTGTAGTTATAGATGGACTGCATGTCTTTATTTTATTTTTTACTTTTATGTGGTGCTGAGGATCAAACCCAGTACCTCACACATGCTAGGCAAGTGCTTTGCCCCTGAGCTACAGCCCCAGCCCCATCCCTGGGCTTCTCAGACAAAAAAAATCCCAAACTGGGAAGGTCACCACTGTTACACTGTAGGGAACTTGATGTTAAGCCACAGCCTGAAGCCACACATTCCCTGACAATCTCAGGAAAGCCAGAACTTGGTTCTCAGAAGAGAGTCCACGCTGAGAGTGTCTACTTTCAGCACCAGAAGCACACAGATCCCAGGAGGTTAAAGACCCCTAGAGAGACTGGTCAAGGACAGGGCAGGCATGGGACAGGTGAGTGCAGCTGACTGCCCAACTAGAACAGGCAGAAACTTGGACCACAGACCTCTCACATACTGGTCAGTCAGACCTCTGGTGTTAATGAGAAAGTCCCTACGGGAGGACAAATGGCCCAAGGAGAGGCGACAAAGGGTGCCCACAGGGCTCCAAAAAGAAAGTCAGATCGCCAAGGGGGTGGTGCCACCTAGTGGTGGCCAGAACCCACAGAGCCAGGGACAATCGTGTCCCAAAATCATGGCAGAGCCTCAGTCTAAAGGTCAGAGACCAAAACCCACTGCCACACGCTCAAGTGTCTGCTTCCTCATTGCCTGGTCAGTGGGAGCTGGTTGACCATCTCAGATCCCTGGATGGCTTCCAGGTAGAGGGTCTCTAAACTGGTACTGAGTCATGTGTGTCTCTGCATGAACACGCAAACCTACAAATGTACAATTGTTCCGCAGGGACCCCGAGTCATAGCACTGGGTTCCACCTCTCCCCTGCTCCCCTGTGCCCATTCCCAGCACCAGCTCCCATCTCATGAAGTACAGGCTCTGCCGTCACCCTCCCTGCACAGAAGGCCCTCATTACTGCCCAAAATCTGCTTCCCCAGAAAAGCAAAAAAAGGAAAGCCAAAATCCTCAGCATGGCACTTTTCAAGGTCACCTCAATACTCAAGTCCAGCTTTTGGGGATGCTGACCTACTAGGTCTGAACCAGCCCAGGAATCTGTACTTTCTCCAAACTCCAGATCATTTTTTTTTTTTTCAAACACAGGGTCTCACTATGCTGCCCAGACTGGCCTCAAACTCAGGGGCTCAAGAGATCCTGCTGCCTTAGCCTCTTGCCTAATGGACTACAGGCGCTCATCACCATACCCGGTTTAAGTGGAGATTTTTTTTTTTTTTTTTTTTGGTGCAGGGATCAATCCCAATGCCTCATGCATACTAACTGCACATTCTAACATTGAGCTGCACCCCAGGACCCAAGCTCCAGGTGATTCTGATGAGGGGCCACATCTAATGCAGTTGATCTCCATGCCAGACCTTCGTGACATGCATAACCAAGGCACACAAATCACTTGAGCTCAAAGCCTGCCCCAAGAGGGTAGGTGCTCAGACAGCCGCCCTGGGGTTGTTCATGAACATAAGCAAGTAGCACTGAGGCTTCCAAGATATCAGGCACCCAGAGCAGCCCTAAGGAGACCCAGGCACAACACATGAAGCAGGAGGAAGACTTGTCCTACACAGAAAGCCCTCACCAAGGGAATCTCAGGAGACCAAGAAATCCACCACAATGAGAATGGCACCCCTCTGCCTTCCAAAACGGACAGTAACACCTTGAGTCATGTCCTAAGGACATGATTTGGCTCTATCTTCACAAGCACTAAGTTGGGAGAAACACTGTGTTCCTTTTCAGTCCCTCTTAATGAGGGGCCCAGAGTGGTATAGCCCCTGGTAAGGGTCTCATCAGTTAAGCAGCAATGGTTTGATCTACTTGCTTAGATGGAGACACAGAGCACCCCCAGTGCCCACTCCTTCCTGCCCAGCCTCAGGTTTGGCAACAGGCACCACTGCCAGGGCCCTGGGACAGCAGGGAGAACAACACACACAGCACATGGCCCCTAAGGACCAGTTCATCCTCACACGAGCCACACTCAAAGCAAAGCAGGGCCCCAAGACATGAAGGAATGGTCCAAAGGGCTCAAGGAGCACCTAGATATTCCAACCTGACCACAGAAGTCCATGCCATTCTGGTTAGGAGTGGCAGTCAGTCACATCAGTTCCACGTGTCTGACTGATACTGAATGCTATTTGGTAGACCTCTCCAACAGAGCCAATCAGGCACAAGGGGCTTCTTATCTCCTTATAAGAAATCAATCATGGAGATACCTCATCTGATTAGAGAAGATCCAGGAGCAGGAGGGACTCTTTTGGCTACCTAGCAAGCCCAGAGAACAGAAGGAAACAGAGAGCATCAGGCCCTGCTGGGTCAGCTCTCCATGAGCCTGGATTCTGCAGGTGGAGTTCAAGAGGAAACAGCAGTCAAGTCTGTCCTCTGTGACTTCTCAAGACAAAATGAAAATCAAGAGGCATTGTCAAGTAACAGAACTAAAGCCAACATTGCCAATCAGAAGGTGGCAGATTCCAGAGCCAGCAGTCAATGTGTAATTATAGCAAAGGACAGCTCAGTAAGTCTCAATCCTGGCCTCACTTCCCAGAGCAGCAGGAAAGACAACCAGGAAACTGCAAGTTTTACAATCCCCTGAGCAAATACCACAAAAGGTTCCTTAAACCCCACAGGCCTGTATTCTGGGCTCCAGTGGCTCATCCAAAAGGATCAATCCACACTCTCCCTGAGACTTGGAGTACACTGGGAACTGAAAAGTGGGCAGCTGGACCAACGCTGGGAGGCAGTCAGTCTGTGGGGGTCATAGCAGCTAAAGGGCAGATGACCACAAAGCCAGTGTTATACAGGAAGAGCAGTGGTCCCCAGAATGATGGGGCAGTAGACAGACGGGATTCGTAACAGAACAGCTCTGCCCTTTGTATGTGTCACAACATGATGGCCAGCAGCTCCAACCTGCAATCCACTCTGCATCCCTCTACCCCCACTGGCAATGAACTTGACACAGACCAGACAGAGAGGTTGCTACAGGGGCCCAATTAGGACAATAACCACTATCATGAGTTTAACCCTAAATCCAGTTCATCCCCAAACTCCTAGGTTACAATCACCCAAAAGAAATAATTTCTCCGTAAGCAATTATTTCCTCGGCATGTACAGAGTCCTCTAACAAAGTCTGACAATGCAGGGCTATTGGACAGCTGCCCCTGCTCAGCTGTAGACATCTGGTTTTCAATGAAGGCATAAGTGAGACTTCAGCAGGAAGAGTCCCTCAGTCCTCTTTCTCTCCCACTAAATGCCTCCCTAAACACAGGCAGTATGGGACCAACCCTCCCATCCCTACCTGGAAAGGACTCCAAACAAGGAGACAGGACTGCCTGTGGATACAGAAGTCAATTCCCAGAGAGACAGGAATGGAGGACAGCGCCTACCTACCTGAGGTCCAAGCCCATGGTCTGGTCCAGACTCTCCCAGCTTTGCAGCTTTGCCAGAAGCCTCTGAAAAAGGTACAACCAGGTTCCCCATCACAACCTGCCAGACAACTGTCACAAAAAACTGAACATGACACTAAGTTCCCAGATCTTAGGGAAGGAGCTCCCCTTATCTCTGAGCTCAGATGTGTGGCTGCTCCAAGGATGCACCACAGCAATCAGGCTACTCCCCAACTGCTAAGCTATGCAGCACACAGCTCATTCCTTCCTGGACCCATAGATCCGATCATGAATCCTGCAAGCTACAAGGAATGTGAGCAAAGGTTTTGCAGTAGCTTGTGCCCAGCGTGCAGATCTGGGCAGTTGAGTCCCAAGGACTTCCAGGTACCTCTCAGGATGTCAAGCCCCAGACAGATAGACTCAGTCTAACAGACAAATTTTCCCCGATCCTATGGCAGACTGAGGCCAGCAGGCCCTATGGGAGTGGGCCTGTTCAATTCTGGCCCAAACCCTAGAAAGTTGCCCTTCTGTAATTAAAGCAATTGGAAGAAAGGGACCACTTGGACTTGACCTCCTGTTCCTTCTCCCGTAACCTGCGGAATGCTGTTATAAACCATTCATCAAGTATTTCCAGATCCCCTCTATGTGCCAAGCACATGCTTGCTTGCTAACTTTCCTATAATCAATGCTGGTGAAGTTACTATGCACCAGGCCCTGCTCTGAGCACTTGACATGAGGCAGATGAAGAGACAAACAGGTTAAGGAATTGGCCCAGAGTCAAAGAGCCAGCAAGCACCCACAGCAGGACTTCAAACTATAGGCAATGTGATTCTAAAGCCCCAAATCTTAAAACAATTTCAAAAATAACTATGTCCAGAAAAAAAGAGAAAAGCACTTAGCCTGGGAGTTGTCTTTCCAGTACACTCCTACAGAAGCTGCCTCTGAGGAGGAGCCTGCCCTGGAAGACCCCCCTGACAGCAAGCAGCCACAGCAGCTGCTCACAGAGTGCTCTGTGGCCCAAACAGGCCCTGAGCTGTCTTGAAGCTCCAAAAAGGACAAAGAGTGCATGCCAGGTCAGGAAGTGGCCAGTATAATTTGGGGCAGCCAAAGACGGTTAAGATGGTGGACGTTGACACTCCTTCTGGGATGGGTCTGGGGAACAGTGGCTTGGTGCATGCCAGGCAAACTAGGGTAGAACAGCAACAGAGTGACTGAGGAGAAGCAGTAAAAAGGACAAAGACTCCAGGTAGAAGCCAGGAGGCCTCAGCTCTGGTTCAAACTCACTGGACACTGACCCTCAGTTTCCTCTTCCAACCACAAAGTGACCTGATACGTCCAGCACTGGCATTTTCCCACACAGCGCCACTGGTAAGTTACAATGACACATCAGGAAGGAAACACCCAGCATGGGTCTCCACCACGTCCTTACTCATAGATACCATGTGCCATCTCCTTCTTGGCACACCCTCTGTGCCAGTTTTCTACAGTCACTGAGTTAAACTGCACAAACTCAGGGGTTCAATACGGTCAGTCTCCAACTATACTTTAGCCCAAAATCTAATTGGATTCTCACTGGGCTAATATTAAGGTGTGGGCCAGCTGATTCCTTCTAGAGGCTCCCAAGAGAGTCTGTCTACTGTCTTTTCCAGTTTAGGGCTGCCCACATCCCATTCCTCCATCCTCACAGGTAGCAATGGCAGGCAAGTCCTCCTCTCCCACTTCCCTGAGACTACACAGCCTACTTGACAACCCAGGATCCTCCCCCATTGCAGGTCAGCTGAATAGCAAATTCAACCTTACCACATGCATTCACAGGTTCTGGGATTAGGATGTGGAACCCCTTGAGGGTCATTATTCTTCCTACCACCCACCAAGGCAGTAACCACATTTCAGGTGACCAGTTGTTGCATGAGATGGAGATGGCCAGGGTCCTCAGGGAGGATTGAGGACAGTCCCATACGCACAGTTTGCCCACTTAAGACCCTTACCTCCTTCTCCAGTTCCAAGTCAACCAGAGCTTCCTGCATCTTCTCCTGTCGGCCCAGCCTCCTCTGCAGCCCCTCTAGCTCCTCTGTGAGCAGCCCGTTGGTCTCCCTCATCTCCCTGCAGGGCCAGAAACCATCACTCCAACAGCCACACATGCTGGGGACAAAACCACCCCATGAACTCCAACAGCATCTGGAAGCAGCTCAGCCACACCCGGGCTCCTCACCGCAGGTGTGCATTCTCCTCCCGCAGCCGCTTCAGCTCCCGCTCCATCCTGGGAAGACGCAGCAGCTCGGACTTCATGTTCCTCACCACGGCCGCATCCTGCTCCTGCAGGCACAGTTTCTGCTCCAGGTCCTGATGGAGGCAGGCAGAGAGGAAAAAAGGAAAGGAGAGTGAGCAGCCAGGGGACACAGAGGAAATACGAGCCTCTGCTAAGTGAGAAGCCAGTCTGAAGAGGCACATGCGGTGCATTCCACCTGCAGGACACTCTGGAGAGCAGGATGGGGAAGTGAGAGAGCAGTGGTACTCAGGGGAGGAGGACGTGCACAGAGGGTTGCATGACACTTCAAAGGGGGACACGTCTGGGTGCATCTGTCCAGAACATGCCCACCAAGGGTGAACCCCGATGTAGGCTGTGGACTAGGTGATAAGGAGCCAATGTAGCTGAGTCAACTGGGGCAATGACCCACTTTGCAGGGGATGCTGACTGCGGGAGATGAGGGTGGGGGGACAAAGGGTCTGGAAATTCTCTGTACCCTCTGTTCCATTTGGCTGTAAATCTAAAATTTTTCTAAAATATAAAGTATATTCATGGGAACCACAAAGTTCCTCTGTTAAGTTGTCCCAGGACCAGGACCTCAGCAATCTCCCTGGTCTAGGCCCCAAACCCAGATTCCTCCTGTGGTTGCACCTGATGTGACTTGGGCTGTGTCCTCACCAGCTGCCTCTAGCCCTGCCCACTTGTGCCAGCATCCACCCACACCACTATCCTGCCCTCAGGTCTCCAGGAGGAACCAATCGAACACCTGACCCAAAGACACTCAGCAAGGATACAACCTTCTCGTCATGTGAAGTCACTTCTGCACTGGTGGCATTCCTGCAGCAACTGAGTCCATTTCAACTGCAAGGACAGACTTGTTACAACATCTGTCACCTTAGGACTCAACAGGAGCACACTGGCATTTAGTGACAAGTGACCAAACAGGCTGAGTACAAAATCAGGCCCAAATTAGTCTATCAATAAGTGCCACTGGAGTTGCAGTTGTGGCTCAGTGGTGAAGTGCTTGCCTAGCATGTGTGAGGCCCTGGGTTCCATCCTCAGCACCCCATAAAAAATTAAATAAATATAGTTATTGTGTCCATCTACAACTAAAAAATAATAATAATTCAATAAATAAGTGCCACTGAGTTCAGTTCTGTCCAGGTGCTGAGTCAAGTGGCAGAGGCAGAGTGACACAGAATACAAAGCAGGCAAGTAGACACTGAGAGGCAAGCTAAGGGTCATGGAGGGAAGGACGAGGTCCAGGAGAAGCTAACCAAGAAGGTAAGTTGTAAGGGCCAAGTGGAGGTGCCAGGCAAGCTGTCAGTCAAGGAGAGAAGGAGCAAAGCTCACAGGCCTGACCAAGCACGCACAGCAGAAGGCCATGGGGAGCCACTGACGCGTGCCTCCTGCAGGCTGGATGTTACTCTAAAGGCTACAGGAGTCCATGGAAGGGATCTCAAAGCATTGTCTTTCTAGCAGCACCATCCACAGCGAAGTATGTGGTCTGAGTGCCCATCCGATGGACCTGGTTTAGAGACCCAGCTCAGTGACACTCCAACACGTGACTGTGGGCAGGCTTTCAACCTCTGTAGGTCTACTTTATACCATCTCCAATGTCACCTTTTTCCTCGTGTTTCTAGTGAACCTTTCTTCACTAGGACACAAGCTTCCTGGGAGCAGAAATGGCTACCTCACTCACCTTGGCCTCCCTGGCAGTCAGCACAGTGCCTAGAAGATGGGACAGTGGCCAACATCTACAGAGGGCACCTCAACTCAGAAAAGGCTGCAAATGGCAGGTGGCAGGAGGGCTAAGACCACCCCTGAGATGCCTGTAGGACACAGGCAGGGCCTGACACAGAGCAACCCACCTTAATCTTCTGTTCTTGATCTGTTCTTGCTTCTTGGCTAGCCTGAAGTTCCTGAATTTTCTGATTAGCTTCCTGCCATTTCCTGTTTGGAGAAGAGTAAATGGCATGAAGGAACACCTCAAGAACACCCTCAACATGAGCTCCTGGCACAGACCCACATGCCCACTACAAAAGTACCCCCAAGTCCTGGACTAGCCCCTGCAGTGGCTCTTACCTGGATGGTGCAGCAGAGCCTTGGTCACCTACAGCATCACAGAGTTCTCCACACACTGCTCACCCCCACCAGTGTTACCCAGACCTGGTGCAGCCAGGACCAGAAAGGACCCACTCAGGCCTGATTACCCCACGACCCAAGGAGCAAAGAACTGAAACTACAGACACTAAGGGAAGGGTCAACTCCTCGGGAGAGAACCCAAAGCCTCCTGACCACAACACCCTCCAGGTGGTCCCACATCTAGCTTGTTTATCATGTCCCCTGTGCCTAGAATGTCCTTTCCCATCCACAGCCCACACAACCCCAGGGGATATCTTGCATGCCCTTCAAATCCTAACTCAACATAACGTCTCTGAAAGTCTGCTCTAAAAAGGTGTGCCACTCCAGGAAGGAGGAGATGCTGCCCCTTATCCTGGATCAAAAACATTTAACACACCCCCATCCTGCACTCAGAGTCCCAGCTCAGGGGCCTCTGTATCAGTCCCTCCTGTGGCCTGCGGTAAGGAAAGCATTCAAGGGCCAGGCACAGGGGCAGAGCCCCACATCCCCAAGTCCCTTCCCCCTCACTTGAGCTGGAGGTCGAGCTGCTCCTTCAGCTCCTGCTTCTCAGACTCCAGGCGTTTCACCTGCACCTCCTGGTCCATCACACTCCACTGCAGCTCTGAGACTCGCCCCTTTAACACATTGATGGTCTGAAAGCAGAAGGAATTCCAGGCAGCACACTGAGGCCAAGCCAGTGCACGGATGCATGACTTCACAGCAAGATCCAGTGAAAGGAAGAGTCATGGTCTGCTACCATGGGGAGAGGACAGAGCCCACCCCTGGGGAGCCTACACCTGAGTAGATGAGACAGATACTCTCAGAAGGATCCCAGGCCAGGACCCTGGGTCATACTCCCCACAAGCTAACAGACAGATCTGGGTTACAGTCAGTCCCTTGAGGAAAGTTAGTCCTACTGCGGGGGGGCGGTTCCAGAGCAAAGCTGCCACTAGCCAGAATGGGCCTAGCCTCACACGCCTGGTGGCCTCCATGCCCACTACACCATGCCCACAGTGTCCCTGGCCACCAGGCATCCACCTTAGCCTTCCTCCACTCTTTGGCTCTCATCATGCTCGCAGCCCAGAATTCTTCCTCTAACCATCCTCGCACGGCAACTCCAACCATCAGTAAGGATGCAGAACTCCCAGGCCAGCAAGCTGGGCTGGAACCAGCTGGACAGCCATGGTACTCAGAAAGAGACAGTTCCAGAGCAAAGCCAGCAGGGCCCATCCAGCAGCCTCCAGGAGGGACAAGTCCATCTGACACCACAGAACAATCACTTGAAGGAACCACCACCCTCAGCTCTGACAGCACCTCATCCATCACCCTCCCGCTTCCTGAAGGGAAGAGCATGCTGGACATACCAACACAAAAAGCCAGCCCTCTTCCATGTCATGCAAACTAGCACAGGGGAACGTGGCCTGAATCCAAACCTAGGGAGCCCACACAGAGGGCACGACAGTGGGTCTGGCAACCTCACCTCACGCAGGGTAGATATGTAGGGGACAGGGGGCCTTCCCCAGGCGGCACCCCCTACAGAGAAGCCACAACACTCCTTCCTTTTTCCTGGGAACCTGCACCCAACCCAGGACCCAGGGAAATACACTGGCACTATTCACAGCATGACCAACTGGGGAGACACACTTCAGGCACCCCACACTCAACAATCTGCATGGTTCACTCTATCACAAGAGTCAGCATCAGACTGGGACTCAAAAAACAATGGAGGTGCCAGGTACAGTGGCTCATGCCTATAATACTAGCAGCTCAGGAAGGTGAGACAGAGGGATCACAAGTTCAAGGCCAGCTCAGCAATTTAGCAAGGCCCTAAGCAACTAAGCAACTGTATCAAAACAAAAAATAAAAAGAGTAAGGGATGTGGCTTTGTGGTAAATTGTCCCAAGGTTAAATCCCCAGTACTAAAAAGAAAAAAAAAAAAAAGAAAGGAAAGTATTAAAAACACATCAACCAATGAGCACATCCTCCAAGAGGACCTCAGGAGTTCAGTAAACATGTACTGCACACCAAGCACTACACCAGAGACAGCCTGCCCTGATGGAGGACAGATACCATGGGGGACGTCAAACCATCGGCAAGTAAAAAGATGAAAGGGAGAACTTCAGAGTGGCAAGTAACATAAACTGGGCCACTATGATAGGAGAATGAAGTCAATAGGGAAGACTTGTGACTTTGAACTGAGTCATAAGAGAGGGCTTCTCTGAGGATGTGGCCCCACGCACGACTGCCTCTTCTGCCCTTCACTGAGGGTAGGTATGGCTTCCTTTGGATACAGAACAGCGACACGGCCCAGAACACAGATCCCAGGACCCACAGGACAGCCCGTGCAAGGCAGGAGCCAGCTTCTCTGGAAGCTGATCACGCCTCCGCTCCTGCCAACACTCGCTTCAGAAGACAGATGTGGGAACAACCTTAACATGCTCCCCGGCGCTGCCAAGGCAAAAATAACCTGCAGCCTGCTCCTGAGGATCTATCAAGTGGAGAAAGCCACGCGGAGACAGAATACCAATGATGTGACACGGCGTCCCCCCCTCAGGCGGTTCTCATCTGTTTCCTCTCGGCACCTGTGATCTTGAACACCACAGAAAAGGGACAAGGAAGGTCAGAGGAGTCCAGTACCCACCAGCGCCGATGCTTGGGCTGTTGCTATAACGCACACGGCTGTCCCTGGGACTACAGTTCATATACATCCTGGTTCAAAGGCACTCTCTGATGTTGGGAGATGCTAACAGACTTTGCTGATAATCAAAGAAATGCAAATCCAGAGGCACCTACTTACATCTTCTGGAAAAGAAGAAAAAAGTGTTTCCAGAACATACCACCATCCGTGAACAGGGAAGGCTACAGCAACACCAAATACTCCATGGTGGCTATCAGCACAACCCAGCAACTGGCAGCAACAACCACAGAGCTGTGACAGCGTCTGTCACCCTACTCCTCGGTTCTGTTCAGACAAAACAACGTGCTAGAAACAAATAGGCTGCATGCACAAAGCGATCTGCCAGAGGGATATCAGGGCAAACACAAGGAAACAAAACACTGGAAAAATGACAAAAATGGATTAGCCAACCACTAAAATTCATATTTACAAGGAATGAAAAAGGGCTCCACTTACTAATTGAAAACCACAGAATGGAAAATTAATTTATTTACACTGACTATGACCATGCAAAAACTGCAGGTGCACACGTGAGGAGCACACTTAAAGGATGTCTTGTTGCTACCACAGTCAAGATAGAAGTTGGAAAATGGCTGAAGGCAAGAGGGCAACCCCCAGGGCCTGTGTGCAGGCCTGTGCTTACCTCGCTGGCTGTGGCCAGGCCATCCTCCTGTTCCCGCAGCTGCTGGCTGGCAGCGTCCAGGCTCTGTTTGCACAGCTTATGGCGTTCCAGTTGCTCCTGCATCTTCTCCTCAGCCTCGGCCTCCCGCTCCTGAAGCTGCCGAATCCGTGCCAGGAGCTCCTGGTTGCGGTCAACCTCGCGCTATGGAGAGGGAAGAACATGGCCAGAGTGAGCTGAAACCCCAAGGGAGTGTCAGGACAAGGACACTCCAGTCCCAGCTCAGACAGGCCATTCGGGCCCCCGGAAGAGCTGGACAGAACCATCAGTCAAGTCCCCAGCAAAACCAGGTGAAGACCTGGGACCCCAGTGGCACTGCCAGTACTGCTGCCACAGCTCCCACTGAAAGAAACCAGGGCCCTCGGAGGGCACTCAGCATGGATGACACCACACACTCATTACACTGACTGCTCACAATGATCGTCTTTGCAGGGATGAGATGGAGCATGGAAAATGTAAAATTCAGAATCGACCTTGGAAAAAAGCTGAGCTTTTGCAGCACCAGCAGATCTTGTCCAACTGCACTCAGGCCATCATTAAAATGAGTGTGCACTCCCCAATGAGCCAATGACCGGAGCAGGGACAGGAGGGGTAGAAGTCAGCCTGGAAACAGAAACAGTTTACAGCAAAGCCAGATCTGCCACAAGTATACCTGGTCACGCAGTCCTTCAGAGCCACCGCATACCATTACCCTCAGGGAGGCCATGTTGCTTATGCTGGTGAGGAAGGGACAGAACTAGGACACATGCCACTGTGACAACTTATGAGGGCCTGAAGGGTTCACCATCAAACAGTGAAAAAGGACCAGAAAGTAAGAGCCAGATCCTAAGAAGAAAGGTGTTGAGTGCTAGCCATCCAGCACCCACCCAGCCTTCCAGCATACCCCAACTGATTCGGCAGGAAGCTGCCAGCACCAGCTCCCTCCTAGGCCACTAGGAACTTCCAGCAGGTCTTACTAGAGTAAAGGCTTATGCCACTCTTGTCTAGGACACTCCAGTCCAAAACCAAGGAAGGGCTTAATAAAAGCACACACAAGGTTGAGGCCTTCTGGAAAAAAAGGCCGATCTCTACCGCAAGGGGACTCAAGGGGACACAACTATAAGTGCAGCCTCAAAATAGCCAGGGGACCCTTCTGCAAAGCAGAACAAGAATCTTCCATTAGAGGACTGGGGTACAGTTCCGTGGTAGAGCATATGAGTTCTATCTGGGCCTGATCCCAGCACCCCAAAATAAAGAAACTGCTCTGTCAGCACAAGGCCCTCCCACAGATCACTACTGCTGCCAGTCCCAAGCATGGACGAGGAGCTCAGGCAGCCTTTCAGACCCTAGGTCTCACCACCTAATCAATATTTCCAGGAAGAGGACTGCCTGTCCTCCCTACCCACCTACCACCACACTGGCCATCCGTGAAAAACCAATGTAGAGATCACGACTCCAATGGGCAATCTGAAAACAACTAATTGTCTTGGCTCCTGGGGCCCCCTTGGCATGACTGTGGGCATGAAACGTTTCTAAGAAGGCAGCTCAAGTTCAACAGGGCCAGTCCAAAGCTTGTCAACCTGGGCCCCTGGACCTTCACAGACCCTGCAGCAACTCCTCAAATGTTCTCAGGTGCCCACAAGGCACCACCAACTGTGCCAGGCACTGGAGACCCAGGGCAGCCAAGCAGGTGCCTTCAAGGGACTTTGCCCAGAGAAACTCCAGTAGTTCCAGGGCCTGTCCTTCTGCCTGAGAGCCAGGACCATGCCATTAGCACCACATTTCATGCAGTCCAAGGGCCCCTGGTATCATCTGCTCCCCGAGACAAAGGGCACTTCAAAGTCTTGGCTCATGAGCCCAGACAACACACCAAGGCAGGAATCTGCGTTCTTGGCTTAAACAGTCCAATTTGCATCATACCCAGGAGGAGGTCACCTATCTGAACAGGGACAGGGAAGCGTGTGCACACGTACACAAGGCAAGATGGGGCCAGACTCAGTCCCCAAAGACAGGGCAGGAAGGCCCGAGAGACTCCCTGGTCTGGGGCACTGCCTGAATCTTGGCAGCCTTTCCACAACTGATCAGCACTTAGTGAAAACCTGGCAAAGGTCTGTTAATCAAAGCAATGCAAACAGAGGGTTCCCGTGCTGGCCTTCCTGGAGTCGCAAAGCTGCACTGTCCCACTGTCCTGGGAAGCCAACAGCAAGCACAGCAGACAGAGTAGGGCACTTTCCTGAGGCCCTAAAACTACCCCAAAAAGACATTCACACAAGGGCTGGAGTTGTGGCTCAGTGGTAGAGCGCTGACCTAGCACGTGTGAGGCACTGGGTTTGATCCTCAGCACCACATAAAAAGAAGTAAATAAAATAAAGGTATTGTATCCATCTATAATTAAAAATATTTTTTTAAAAAAAGACATTCATACAACCCAGTAATATTCTAAGCCTTGCCCCCACACCACCTAGTAGATCTGCCAGGTCTGCATTCCAATTCCTCCAGGGGAAAGAGAAAACCAAGAGACCCAGTGGAAACCGGCACCATGGCCTCAATGAGCAATAAACACAGCCAGAGATTTCCTACTTTGTAGCTGTCCCCATATCAAGCCACCCTTCTCCAGCACAGCTAACATCTGACCCATCAAAGGCAGCCTCGGAGGAACACCCTGGTAATCCGCATGCACAGCTTGCCCTGACTGGTCTCTGATTTCTGACAGCCTTTAGGCATTGCACCCAGCCTCTTGAGACCAGTTGGACCAACCTTGCCTGGACCCACCTCGTAGTTCCTGGCACTGGTGTTGGCTGCCCGCTCCAGCTCCACTCGAGCCCTCTTGTGACTCAGCTCCATCTGCATCTTCTCCCGCTCCACCTGGATGAGGTAGGACTTCGAACGGATCTGTTCTGCTCTTTCCTCCAACTGAGCAGGTCACACCCAAAGAGAAAGAAATACTCAGAGGCCATGTCAAGCAAGGCAAGTTCCTCAGTTCAATGCACTCCCCAAGTGCCACTCCAGCAAGGGTCCCCCAGTGGGAAATGGGTGAGGCAACAAGCAAGGAAAGTTTAAGAAAATCAGAAGAAGAATTTTAAGATGACAGTGAGTGAGCTTGTTTTAGGAAAGAAGGCATGTTCATTTTCTATAGCTGTATAACAAACAGCCACAAACTCAGCAGCTAAAAACACCACCCATTTATAGGTTGTAGGCTCTGCAGGTCAGAAGTGCAGACACGTATGGTTGGGTTCTTGGATCAAGGTCTCTTAAGACTAAAATCAAGGGAGTTGGCAGGAACCCCTGGCTAGCCCACAGGTGGAGACAAGATTCGTTTCTCTGCTTTCTGTCAGTACCTGGAAGCTGCCTACCTCCCTCACCACATGCCCCTCTCCCTCTCCTGCTGAGTCCAGCTCTTCTGACTCTAACATCTGGCCTCAAATCTTTTTAAGGGACTTGTGTGATTAGGTCAGAAACCCAGGGAACCTCCCTCACTTAAGGTCCACTGATTGGCAACCTTAATTAGATCTACAAAATCCCACTGCAACAACACCAAGTTTAGTATTCAATTGAGTAACCAGGAGATTAGCATCTACCATGGGGCCAAAATTTGGGGGCCATCTTAGAAGTAGGCCCACAAGACGTAGGTACATGCAGGTGATTCAAGCCTCCAATGGCTCCAATGGCTCCAGAGGAATGCCAACAGTCTCTCAGAGTCACTGACTTCACTGGGGCCAGAGCCTTGCTGCCCAGCACCTCCTGAACACTTAACCTACACAGAACCTTAAGCTGAATCAGAACCACTACTAGACACATTCCCAGGAGGCTCACATGCACAATAAAGTCTGCAACCCACTGGGCTAGCATAGTCCCCTATGGGGGCAATCTCGCTCCAGGACATTTAGCACTGTCTGGAGACACTTCTGATTGTTACAGAAGGACAACAGTAGTCCTGGCTGCCCGCTGATACACATGGGCAGAAGCCAGGGATATTGCTAAACATCCCACTGTGCCCAGGAACATCCTGCAAAATAAAAGTGTCCAGCCCCACGCCAACAGGTCCACAACTAGAGCAAGGCTTCTCTTCCAGTCCTCCCACCTGGGTTCTTTCTCTACTATTATATTTAACTCATTTTAACTCTCACCTGTTGATATCTGAAGGTTCCTAAGTCCATCCTTTGCACTCACTAAGTTTCTCATTCTCACTCTGTCTCAGAAAGTAGGTACCCCTCCAACCACAGGGTTGTCACCACACAGGGACCAAGCGTGCCAGGCACACTTGATTGGTTGTGTGTCAGGAATAACTTAAACCTTCCTTCATGTTTAAACATTCTGAGGTGTGACAAAGTGCATGATATGCCCTTCCAACTAAAACAAGAGCTAAAGAGGGGAGAGGAACTTGGCAGATAAAACATGCCATCCCAATATTTGCCTCCAGATTCCCCAGATTGTCCTCAGGTCGCTCACATACAACTTGGGGGCCCTGACAGGAAGAAAAAGAACCATGACTGGCATCCAGGGAAGGACATGACCAAGGTCAGGCCCCAGACAGGTCTGCACGATTACTACCTATTTCACTCAGGTACAGCACTTGGTCACTGATCCCTACCTGAGGAAGTCCTTAACAGTAAACAATGAGGACGTCCAAGGTTCAATTTTGATTAAAGAATTGCATGGACTTTGACAAGCTAAATTTCCTGCACATCTGCATCAATTAAATTATACCATTTTTTTAAATCGCAGCATTTAAATCACAGTCTACTCCTGGGGTACATGCCTATAATCCCAGTGACTTGAGAGGTTGAGGTCAGAGAACCTCCAAGTTCAAGGTCAACCTCAGCAACTTGGTAAGACCTCATCTCAAAATAAAAAAATTTAAGAAGGGTTGGGAATGTAGCTCAGTGAGAGAGTGGCCCCCAGGTTCAATCCCCAATACCACAAAAAAATATATATTTCTTACCAAAAAAAAGAAAATACGTCTAATCTCAGAATAAAGACCAAGAAAGGGCAGTGTACAACTTAGTGCTCTAACAAACAGTAATTCCATCACTGGATAAACCAGCACAAACATACACCATCGCTTTTGCCAATCAGTACATGGGCCTCACTGGCTCAGTTGACACAGGTCACAGAATCCAGAGCACATGGAGGGTGGACAGGAAAGAAAGACACAAGCAGGGAAGACAGGGAGGAGGCTTATACAGCCAGGAGGTTAGTGCAATGACAGGGCTCAGGCAAGGCCAAGACACCACTTCTTTCTTTGGGGGCCCAGATGTCCCAGCCCAGACTGGGACTGAGTGCACGACTCTCCAGGGCCTAAGGTCCTTCAGGAGACCTGAACCCTTTACAACTGTATCCATAGCGAGCATTCCCAAGAACTTAGAATGGAGTGACACATAACTACAATCAGAAAAAACTGCAAAAATCACCAGGATCTGCAAATTGCCCTCCACAGGCTAAGACAGGAATATCCAGTCCCTCCGCTCATTGCCCTGGCTTTCTCACTAGGCTGACCAATGTTACAATATGGCCTCCTTGCGTTACGCCTTCAAGGGGAACAGCATGCTGGGTAATTTTGGCACCCATGCTCCCACACAGTTGGGTTCTGTCCTCAATTAAATGAACAGATTGCCTTTCTGAATCCTATCATTAGTATTCACGAGTCCATCAATATGAATACTCTGCTAAGGACCACATCTACTCCTGGGGTGCTAACGAGACAGGTCTTTAACCACGACAGATCAGGGCAGGCCGTGGTCTCCAACTAGTTCCCCAAATGATGAGTGCCCAGGTTGAGATCTGGAAGACCACAACTGGCCGCTAGGCCTACCTAATACTGACCTGCCTCAACTATGTGGGACCTGAACAGGTCCCACCTGAGCCCAGGTGTCTTTAACCAGAGACCCCACCCAGCACATGCCCCTCACCTGCATGCTCTGCTGGTACTGCATCTGCAGAGAACCTGGGGCAGAAGTGGACACATCCAGGCCAGATCCTCCCTCCACTCGCTGAGAAATGAAGTTGTTCAGAGATCTCAAGGTGGACAAGACAGTGGTATTCTCCCCCAGGTCTTCCATGGCCACCTTCCTTCTGGGAGACAAAAAATGGTCAGAGTCAGCCTTCCCACACACCATCAGATGCCACCCTCCACAGTGCTTTTGGATAGCACACTGCCCTCATGTCCTCTCAGAGCCCACAACTACTTTCTTCAAAGAAAATAGAAAAGTCCACACTGCCAATTTACCAAGAGGAAATGAGGCATAAAAGCATGCCAACAACAGGCTCAGTAGCCATACCTGTAATCCCAATGACTTAGACGGTCGAGCCTGGATGATCACAAGTCTGAGGCCAGTCTCAGCAATTTAGTGAGATCTTATCTCAAAATAAAAAGGGCTAGGGATATAGCTCAGTAGTAAAGTCCTTGCCTCGCATGCACAAGCCCGTGGATTCAATGCCCAATACTGGTGGGGGAAAAAAGCCACCAAGTCACTATCTGAGTATAGGCTTACAAAACAAATGGACAGCCGGCTCTCCAGAGCAGATGCTCAGCAGGCCAGCGGCCTCTGGGAAATCAGAAACAAAGCATGCAACAGCATGATGAAGACAATGGTGGGCACAGGAATGCAGAGTATGACTCCACATTAACAGCAATAGCAGTAAGTGCCATCACTCCTTTCAACCAAGTCCCAGAGAGAGGCATCCCACATGCACCCAAATGGTAAACTGTCCACTGTCACCTCACATTTGACCAGCACTCTGCTTACATGCTCAATCTTCAAAACAAGTTGGTGAATTCAATCTTAGAGATTTTTCACATGATGAAACTAAAGCTGCAAAAAAGTACAGAAGAGCTGGGCGCAGTGGCGCATGCCTATAATCCCAGTCTTTGGAGGGTGGGATGGGAAGAGCACAAGTTCAAAGTCAGCCCCAGCAACTTAGCAAGACCCAGTCTCAAAATAAAAAATAAAAAAGGCTGCCAATGTGACTCAGTGGTTAAGCAACCCTGGGTTCAATCCCCAATATGGAAAAACAAAAAGATACAGAAAAGATCAGAAGCTCTGAAGGCAAGCATTTCACAAGTCCATGTGTGAAAGAACTGCTTCCTCAACACCTGTGCTTACTATATCTCGCACCCGCTGCCACCAGCCAAGAGGTGTGGAACATCCCAGGTACATTTATGACCAAGTGGCTTGAACTCCCAAGGATGAATATTGTTTCTCTCCTTAGCAAGGGGTAGTGCTAGTTAATTTCCCTTAAATTTTTTTTTTTGAGTGGTTGTCTGTAATCTTAGATACTTAGGAGGCTGAGGAAGGAGGATCTCAAATTTGAGGCCAGCCTGAACAACTAAGCAAGACCCTATCTCTAGAAAAAAAAATTAATAATATAGTTTGTCTCCAAGTTTCCCACTTACAAGGGAGTGGGTGTGTTCCTCTCATACACACCACAAAACAAAACTGGATGAGAACCAAGGCAGTCCGGGCTCTCTGCTCTGTGAGTATGGAGGACCCAGGCCGGAAACAGTAGAGATCTACCTCCAAGCCTAAATCCATTTTGCAAGCTCAGACTTTCCAACCTCTTCTCCAAAGACCATCCCCTGAGAACTGACCCACTAATATACTAAAAAGAATAGAACACTGTATTTTCAACTTCCTGGAACCAGGCTGCTCCACACATACCCTCTTTACTGAGGCTCAAACCTTCCAACCACCTGAGATGGAACCCAACTGCTCTGGACAGACCTGATCTGGGAGTCAGGAACACACTACCATTCCAGCCTCAGAAAAGGGATGGCAGAGAAAATTTAAATATGTGACCAAGATCCCAGCATAACGGTGCAAGCCTGTAACCCCAGGCACCTGAAGGATTGCAAGTGCAGAGGCCAGTCTGGGCAACTCAGCAAGACCCTCGGCAACTTAAGGAGATCCTATCTCAAATAAAAAAATGAAATGCGCTGAGGATGTAGCTTAGTGGCAAAGCGCCCCTAGGTTCAATCTACAATATCAAAAAATATAACTAAAAATAAGAAGTGACCAAGAAACTCACTGCCCTGAGGCGCTGGTGAATCTTGCCTTCTCTAAACACACACTATCCCCGTCACTATCCTCCAACATCAGGACTTTAGGCACACGGTGCCTCCAGAAGCAGCAGCAACGACTATGACTGCTCGGCCAGTGCAGACAGCCGGGGCGGCTCAGTGGGACAGCAGCCACCACTGCTCGGCCACACGCTGGTTCTAGATCTCTAGGGGCCTCCCGCCACTGTATGCTCAAGGGAGCAACAGCTGCGACCTAACTGACCCAGGTCACTAGGAGCGGCTAAGGGGCGAGTGCAGGCGAGGATCTCCCAGGCGAAGCGCGCACAGACCCCGTCAAAAACAGGAGAGGGGACCGTCCTAGAAGTGGCGAGGGCAGACCAGGGGTCTCCAGGGCAGGCCTATGCGCAAACCCCAACAGAACGACGGACCCCTCTAGGACAGCAGGGGCTGCGCCCCAATCTCTAGAGATGAGAACTGGGTGTGGGGTCTCGAAGGCGCTGGGACCTAGAGGGTGGCACCCGCGCCGATCGCGGGTCAGCCCCGGGTCAGAGCCCTCGCCGCTGCGCCGCCCGGCCCCCGGCGCGCCCCAGGACCCTGCGCCCGCGACCCCGCGCCCAGTCCACCACAGCTCACCTCAGCCGTCGGCTTGCGCTTGCCGCCGCCGCTCGGATCTCCCTCCGCTCCGCCCGCGCCCACTTATCGCGAGACATGAGCCTGCGCTCTCGCGAGACCGACTGGAAGCCTGCCGTAAAGAACCGAGTCTGCGCGCCTCACGTCCTTGGGCTCCGCGTCCGGACCCAGAGCCACCCAACCCGAGGAGCCAGCGCAGAGGAAGACAGGGAAGCAAGACTGGACCATACCCATCTTCGTAAAAAAAAAAAAAAAAAAAGACTGGACCATAGCACGGTCGGGCCCGCTGGCACCCCACCGGACGCGATTGTACTGCGGCCACCGCCTCGCGCCGTAATGTTCTGAATAGCAGCACCCACAGTGGCTTCCTAGGGACAAACTTCTTTGCATTTTTGACTCTTCCCCTAATCTTGCTAGTAGTTTGGTTGAATTAAAATTGGTTCTTTTCCTCTTCTCCGGGACCACCGTCAATGCATAGTATTTATGCTGCTCCCCAGCGCTCTGTCTGCCCTCAGAGTGCGCAGCACGGGCCTGAGCAGCTTTCAGCGCAGGGAAAATCCGATGGAGCCCGAGTATGGGAACATTTCCACCCGTAAACGTGTTTTTCTCATTTCTGAATTCTCCCCACCTCCCTCCAACCGCAGCTGGTAGGTGCTGCTCCAAGGGTCTGCACTTATGTTTCCTTTCCCCAGAGGTAACAAGACCCAGTTTGTGTGTTGGGGAAAGAAAAGGATGGGAGGGGAATGCAGTGGGGATGAGCGGGAGCTGCTGTGGATTCTACCTGACTACAACTACAAATGAAATGGAAAGTTAAAACACCTGATCAGCACCTCACTTCAGGGGGCTGGAGGAGGATCTAGCACTCAGGCTCCAGGGCACCCAGTCTTTTCTCTGGCCGCTGGCATCACCCCCCCTCAGGGACCCACCCCTTCATGAAATGGCTTGTAAGAAATCAGTCGAGTTTTGAAAAACAGAAACAAAACTTAAAGTCGTGGAAATCCCTTAAAATAATGCAATCTATATTCTTTTATAAAGCTACATGTAGTTCCTAGAAAAGTAAAATAAATGAACACACCACATCATTGCTGGCTTTGCAATTTATACTCTTGAGAGTCTGCTGTATTACAGCAATACATACTTCCAGTATAAACCAAAGCACACCCACCCTGTGCATAAATCCATACCAAATGTCTCTCCTAATTGCTCTGGGAGTTCTCACTGCTTTAAGAATGGATGTGTTTCCAGATTATTCACCAGGAAGGTAGAAATTAATCCCCAGATGGAAATTTCAGATTTTTCTACTTTACACTATATTGCCAAAATAACAACTGGGAACCTATGTATTGTGTTCTGAAAGCCATAAAGGAACACCTGCTTCTCTGTAATATGCTAAGAGTCTATCAGCTGAGAAAGTTCCATAGAGGCATTATGGGTATGTCTGGCTCTGTCTCAGAAAGTCATTTTCATCCTCCCATCTCATCATATCCTTCAGTCTCCACATCTTTCTCCTGATAACTTTCTCTTCAAAAATCTGATATATGGGCTGGGGAGATAGCTCAGTTAGTAGAGTGCTTGCCTCGCAAGCACAAGGCCCTGGGTTTGATCCCCAGCACCACAAAAAAAAAAAAAAAAAAAAAAAATCTGATATAGAAGTCTGGTTTTAATTTTTCATGGCCCTTAAATATGTCATCTCTGTTTGGTTTAAAACAAAGACCTACATGGCCCTGCTTATCTCCCGATCACAGCAAAGCTCCCAGTCACTCCTCAGAAAAGCACTCAGGTTATACCCACAGTTTAAAAAGACCCAGCATTTAAGACCATTTAAGAATGGCAGATCCTCTCATGCCTTCACAGAGCCCTTTCTTCTGCGGTACTGTTTGGCCAAGAGGTACACTTCTGATGATTCTTTCCTGCTGGCCTCAGGTTTTACAATTCTTGTGTTCTGGAATTCCTCTGTCAATCTCTTCTGAAACTGTTGGCTTTGACTTCCAGCCCACGTCTTACAAAGCAACGTTCCACCTGGGTGCAAAACATCTGGAGCCATGTCCAGAAGTGACAGGCACAGGCTGATAAGCCTGTCGTGATCAAGATCCCGGATCCCAGTGGCATTGGGTGCCATGTCACTCAGAATCACATCTGCCCTCCCACCAGGAAGCAGTTCAAGGATCTTCTGTAAGGTTTTCGGGTCAGTCACATCAGCAGGGCACAGAAAAGTTGCTCCTTCCAGGGGGGTTATGTGAAGAAGATCTATCCCAAGCACAAAGCCAACAGGAGAGCTAGGATCTACAGAGGGAACAGTAGATGTGTTATTTATTTACATCCTAAATCTTTCCATAGAAATACAAAATAAAGACACCCAGACCAAGAATAGATGTGCACACATGTAGACAGGAGCCCTCCCACTATTTGAACAGCCTATGTAGACACACAGTAGGTGGTGGGCAGCCCTTCACCTGGCAGCTGAGGAAACTGAGGCCAGTCATCCTTAATCACAGGCACAGCTAAGACCACAGCCAGGACTTCCATCTCCTGCTTTTGGCACATTACCTCAACCTCACTCTGTGGAAGGGTTTTCCCTGGTGGTTTTTTTTTTTTTTTTTTTTTTGGTACTGAGGATTTCAGTCAGGGGCACTTTACCATGAGCGACATCCCAGCCCTTTCTTTTTGATTTTTTATTTTCAGACAAGACCTCAGAAAATTGCTGAGACTGACCTTGAACTTGTGATCCTCCCATCTCAGGCTCCTGAGCCTCTAGGATTACAGACATGCACCACTGTGCCTGACTTCCTTGGTGGTCTTTTTGAAAAACCAAAATAGATGCTGATACACCAGTGCCTCTGGATTAAATCACTAAATCCATTCTACAGGTTAAGCCAATTCCTTTCAATGTAGAAGTCACTGGAAACAAGCCAGAGTTGGGAAGAAAGGACAGATATAAAATGAGACACATAAAATGACAAACTGTCCATATTTGAGGGATACTACTTATAAAACAGACAAGATGTTTTATAAAACAAAAGATGGCAACTTCACCTAACCTGAAACAAGACTTCTTGCCTACTCCCGCTGTCAGCCTCCACCTCCTCTTCCCATGCTGTACCCATATGCAAAGCCCCCCTCCACATGCCCAGTACCTCATCCCTATGGGCACTGCAGAGGATCTCAGCTCTGTTGTTAAGTGGTGATAAATCAAGGGCACAGTCACAGATTTTCAAGTTCAGTCTGTTTAATAAAACTCAGAGCAAGGAGGATGTGTATTTTATTTCTAGATAAAATTAGAATTTTGAAAACTACCTCACTTTTCAAAGGTGAAAACCCTATTTTCAGCCCAGGAAAGTGGGACACCTCACATCTCATTTTACATTCTTGACCTTTCTTTCCTTTATCATGCCCATGTATTATATCCTTGGGAAGTTTCCACAGAAAGTAAACAGCTTTAGTTGCAATTTTGCAACAACAGGAAGGAAAGCTCAGATTACCCATGCATCCTTTGCCCTGTCACTTCTTCCTACAAATTAAACTGGGCCATTTTCATACTTCTAAAAAGTAATCAGGGGAACAGAAATCACTAAAATCAGTCTTTAGGAGGTCCCTATTAGGAGGTCCCAAACATTACATTTTAAAGCTGTATGGATGAATGGTTTATCTCTTTCCTAATCATGGGAACTGCCATACAAAGAAAATCTTTGTCAAAAACCCTAAAATATAAAAAGAAAAAGGCTGAGTTCTCAGGCTGACCCAGAACGGATCAGCCTTGGCCATGAAACCTTTCCTGAGGCCCTAGAGGCAGTAGCACCCCTGGGGCCTCCGTGAAACCCTAAGGTTTCAGGAACAGGACTTAGAAACCTCTGGGGTTGATTCAGCTGTACTGCCATAGATAGATGTCAGTATAACACTAGTGAAAAGACTCCAAAACACATGGCATAATTTCTCAAAATGTAAGAAAGTACCTATAGGCACATAGACAAAAAATTCTGGAAGGGTGTACACCAATATGTTAGTGTCATATCCAGGTGGTATAATTTCCGGTGATTTTCATTATACCTTTCCACTTTGTCTTTTACTTTGAAAAGGTCAATATCACTACTAATCAATCCACTCAGATGTGCCTTCAGGAAGTAGCTCAACTGCCTCATCCACAGCAGAGAGCAGCTCACTCTCATTCCCTCAGACTTGTGATCAGAAAGTGCTAACAGCAGTGTGGGGGTCCCACCTCTGCCTGTGGCATTGACGCTCTGCACCGCCACCTGACTCCAGGCCCCAGGAGCTGCCCCACAGTCCAAAACACGGAGGCCAGGCCACAGAATCCGATGCCTCTCATTCATCTCCAGAAGCTTGAAGGCACTTCGACAGCGATAACTCTCCACCTTCGCAGCCTTCACAAAGGGGTCCTTTAAATGCCGCTTCAGCCATAGGTGCTCAGCGCCTGTCCGGCTCTTAGAGTAACACCCTGCAGTGTGGAAGCTCTGACACTGAAGGGCAGCACACACCAGCTTCAAGTACCTAGTTGGAGAAAAAGGAGGAAGAGGATGGCATCACACACAGCAGCAGGTCACAGGTGCGGAGGAGCCCCTGGTTCAACTCCTTTCCAGAATGGAGGCACTAAGGCCCAAGAGGATAGGTGAACAGACAAGCCCACACGCCAAACACGCCATCAGCTGAATTACATGCCCCAAAACCCCTGTTTCTCAGGACTTCAGAACATGACTGTAGTTAGAGATATGATCTTTAAGAAGATAATTAAGGCAAAATGAGACCACTGGGGTGGGTTCTAATCCTATCTGACTGGTGTCCTTACTTCCCACACCTTGAACTCCTACTTCCAGCCTCTAGGATAGACTAAATGACTGTGCTTAAGCCACCTGGTCTGCATACTAAATCACAGCAGCTGAACAAACTGACGCTGCACCTTTCCTAGGGAAGTGTTTTTTTCTTTTCTTTTTTTTTCTTTTGGTACCCAGGATTGAATCCAGAGGTGCTTACTCACTGGGTCACATGGACAGCCCTATTTTTTTTTTTTTTTTTTTTTTGAGACAGGGTTATTGCCAAGTTGCTTCGGGCCTCACTATGTTGAAGAAGCTGGCTTTGAACTTGAGATCCTCCTGCCTCAGCCTCCCAAGCTGCTGGGACAACAGGCGTGCATCATCATGCCCAACCAGAAGTGCTCTCCCTAAAGATATCCTCAGAAGAAAATTAAACACTGTGAAAATTAAACACCTTGTTTATGATAATCCAAACTTCCAGTACTGGTTAACAGTACTGATAAAAATGATGAAAATTATTACGTTCTTATCTGGCACAAATATTCATAATGCTCTGAGAAACTGCAAGAAAACCCCATGAAGACAGGTCCCTGCCTGTCACCTCTAGCACAAGTCAGGCCAGCACATTTCTTAAGACTGAACCCAACCTGTGGGGGATGTGTGAAGGACAATTTTCAAGATTCTTTCAAAAAGTTATGCTTTTAAAACATAAAAAGTAGCTTGGCATGGCAGGAGCTATACATAACTCCCCCTCGTTTAACTCTCAAACAATCTTACTGTTCATTTCTTACATTTCTTTTTACTGTTCTGTTCATTTCTCTGAAGGAAAAAAAGTTTTTATCGTTCCCACAGCTCTGAGGCCAAAGCTCCTTCAACACCAAGGTGTGCAGACAAAATGTGAGGACAGGGATGGTGAATAGTGAATCCTGGCTTCAACTGGCTTAGGGAATCTCATGGAAAAATGGCACACACATCCAGGGTGCCAGATATAATTTCAGCAGCAGGGAAGAAGTTAGTGGTGTCTCACAGGTCCACAAATGAGGATTTCCCCCACAAACCCCGGCGTCAGCCTGTTTGGGGGCACCTATCTCTCCAATCCCATCCCATGCACTAAATTCTAGCTACACAGGCCCCCTGGCTTCTTGGAAGCCCTGTGCCACATCTTTAGAGGCTGCAGTGTTCTCACCTGCCTCTCCAGCCTCTACCTGTAGCCCCCCACCTGCCTCCGAACAGGTCGTGCGCTCTTGTCCGCGCGCCGGGGTTCAGGTCTGCGGAGCCCCAGGCTGGGGCCGCGAGCTGGGTTAATCGTCCAGACTCGCGATGCAAACGCCGAGCCGGGCGTGGGCCAGCTCCCCCTTTCGGATGGGGAAACTGAGGGCTCCCACCACTCCGGCCTCCCCGCACGCGCGCAGCAGGCACCCCATTAGTACAGACTGAAGACTCTACCCCTCTCACCCGGCCATGGGAGTTCGCTCGCAACCTCCGATCGCCACCGGAAGTCACAGTCCCACTTCCTGTGCAGGCCCCGCCCCCTCGATCCTGGACCGGCGTGCAGGTAAGGATGGTTTGCGGGGAGTGGGAGCGTGAGAGACCTGGGGAGACGGGCACGAGGGACACAAGGAAACGAGGAGGTGGGGGAGAGGAGGAGACCGGGAGTCGGAGAGATGGGAAAAACCAGAGGAGCGGGGCCTAGGGGAAGACAAGACGGAACATAGGAACGCAAGGGGAGGGAAATGGGGGATCCTGGGTGAGGTGAACTGGGCCCAGGGATCTGGTAGGTGTAGGCTGGGGAGAGGACCCCCCAATACCCGGGATCCAATACCCGGCACAGCCCCTGAAAGGGGTGACTGGGGAACAAGCATTTGCCAAACCTACTTCATGCAGGAACGAATCCTTCACCCCACGTGCACTGCCTGCAACCCTGATAACAACCTCCATTTACAAGTGACCTCCAGTTCCGCCTGTGGCTAAGCAGCCTGCCAGCACCCCAGCCCCTAGCATTAGGGAGCCCCTGATGACCCCTTAGATTCACTACCTAGGGCAGTACTGGGAGCTGTGGGCACACTAGATGGTGGCATCCAGTAGACCCAGGTTTGGTTACTGGCTCTGCTGTTTGACTTGGGATCAAACTTAGCTTCACTGATCTTGTTTCCTTCTCTGAATGCAAATCTTAGCGCAGTTAGGTCTATTAAGAGGGAAAATTTTTGAAAATAACTATAATTAACCCTCTGTGACGTTGGGTTCAGCACCAGATGATTCAACCAGTGGACAAAAAATAATCAGAAAACATAATTGCCTCTGTGCTGAATATATACAAACTTGTCTTTAATCCCCAAAGAATACTGTGTAACAATTAGCAAAACCATTTATATTGCACTCTGTATTATAAGTCATCTAGAGATAACAAAGTATACAGGAGGATGTTCATCATTATATGCAGATATATTGTTTTACTTAAGTGGTTTGAGCATGCTTGGATTTTGGTACCTGAAGGGTCCCTAGAACTAATCCCCCACAGATACAGAAATATGGATGTATATAATCATTGTCTAATAAGTGATAGCTGGCGTTGCCATCACTTACTGTCATCATCAGAGCTGCTTTAGAAGCCAAGCCTTGTTCACACACAGGTCCATGTGAGAATAAAGGACACTGGCATCCTGGGAAACCCAGCCACAAGCCCACCTCCCCTGCTTGTCTAGCCCCACCCATGAACAACCTCTAGTCCCTTTTCTCAGACACCCAGTGAGGGCTGACTCTGGCCTCTTGCCTTCCTCACAGAGCCCCAGGGGACCATGGTTGCTTCCAGGCTCTATACCTTGGTGCTGGTGCTGCAGCCCCAGCGCGTTCTGCTGGGCATGAAGAAGCGGGGCTTTGGGGCCGGCCGTTGGAATGGCTTCGGGGGCAAAGTACAAGAAGGAGAGACCATTGAGGATGGGGCCAAGAGGTGAGAAGTGTCAGGAACGAGAATTCAAGCTATAGAGCCACACCCTCGACCTCACTGCTGGGAGCCGTGACCCGGAGCATGTACAGCAGTACTCACCTCTCAGGAGAGTTGGGAAGACTGAGAAAGTGCTTGGAGGGTGTTCGAGCCGCTGGCCAGTGTGTACTGAATGTGTGTGCTCTCCCAGGTGAGCCCTGCTCAGGGTGTTTGGCTCAAGTTGGACAGTCCTGGCTTCCTCCCGTGTGGGCACAGGGCTCCTCAGCCACATGGCTTTCTCCTTCAGAGGAGCTGATGGCTTCTTTTATCTAAAACCTTTCGCACACAGTCTCAATCCTGTGCCCAGGTTCCCTTGGCAGGGAGTTGAAGCCTAGAGAGTTTGAGCCCAAGATCACATGATCCTCCAGAGGTCAACCTCTTTGCTCTTCTTGTTCTCACACACTGGTGAGGATAAGAGATCATCAGTGCAAGTGTTGTGAAGCCCTGCACAAACCTTAGCTCATGTTCTTGTTCTGAAAATAACTGGCACCCTTAAGGCCACTGGAGAGAGGAAAAGCCCAAATACATATTGGAGGCCCCTGGAGAGGAGAGAGACTGGGATGCTGAAGCCCAGCAACTTTAATTTATTTTTTTGAATTTCAACCCACAGTAAACAGTAGCACATACACTAAGGGCACATATGCCACCAAGATGATGACACCCATGGACATTTGATCTTTTTTAATCACTGGTGGCAATATACTAATATGATTTCACAGGGCACAGCAGGGTCACAGCCCTCAGTTTGAAGAGACCTGCATGAACCAGGTGCAGGAATATACACTTCTAACCCCAGCCACTTGGGAGGCCAAAGCTGGAGGATCACAAGTTCAAGGCCAGCCTTGGCAACTTATCAAGTCCCTGTTCCAAAATAAAGACTAAAAGGCTGGGGATGTTGCTCAGTGATAGAGTACCCCTGGGCTCAATCCCTAGTACCACCAAATAAAAAAAGTATACCTGCCTAGGCCTGGGACCCAGGCTGCCACCAAGCTGACAAGTTCAGTGTCATTTTGGCAGTTTCCAGGCTCTGCAGCCAACCCTGTGCCTGGACAACAGATGAGGAGAAAATGGGTCTGGTGAGCGTTAGCATTCAGCCTGTAGCCTACAGGGTGTGCAAAGAGGACAGAGACACACGGTCCTTTGCCATCCACTGACTGCCCTTGATCTGCCTGGATGGCACATTAAGTCATTGATTTATGGAGCACTGTGGAGCTCAGGAGATGTGTACAGGAAAGAGACCTCTCCACACCCAGGGTCCTAAGTGACCAGGATAAAAATGGAGGGTAGATGACTGGGTACAAGGAGAACTCCCCAAAGACCTGGACTTTGGTGGCAAGGACTGAGGGTAGGCAGAGGTGGCTCCTTGTCCTGCCAGTTGCAAGCAGACTGGCAGGTGCCCTCAACAGCTGATTTGTTTCTTAGAACCTCAGGATCATTTCTTCCTACCCTGGGTAAATATTCACTTCTAGAAGGACAAACCTGAGAGTCAATCACTTCGGACCCATAAGCCAGTCATGATGGTGGCCCTCCCTCAGACTGGGGTTTGAGGCAGGGAAGGAAGTGGATGGAACAGGAAGCATGCTATTTCTTCTCTGTGTAACTTTCCCTGTCCACTGCTGCATCCAAACTAGCCCCCTCACCTGAACAGGTGCGGCAGCCCCCTAACTGGTCTGCTTCTGCCTTTCCCAGTGTCCAAATGCACACATGCACACTAAACCCTGCAGCAGTTCCCAGTGCTTTTAAAATCCACCCCCAATCCCTGTATCGTCCACCAAGCACCCCCGAGGACCTGGCTTCGACTCTCCCCACTGTCCCTCAGATCCGCCAGTGACTGCCGTCCTCCTCACCTGGCAGACATCTCCTCAGTCTTCACATCTAAGAAGGTGCCTCTCCCCACCCTGCAGTTCTCAATACACCTCATCCTGTTTCTTTCCTCCAGCACTCTGAATCTTTCTAATCATATTAATTATTCACTTCCCAGCTCCTTCCCCAGAAGCCTCTCATGAAGCCAGGTCTAAAGGTGTTTCAAAGTTTTTTTCCTGGTTTTTCTTTTTTTGTGTGTGGGGGGGTGGTTACTAGTGATTGAACTCAGGGACAATTGACCACTGAGCCACATCCCCAGCCCTATTTTGTATTTTGTTTAGAGATAGGGTCTGAGTTGCTTAGCACCTCCCTTTTGCTGAGGCTGGCTTTGAACTTGTGATCCTCCTGCCTCCGCCTCCTGAGACACTGGGATTACAGGCGTGGGCCACTGCGCCCAACCCTTTTTTTTTTTTCCCCTTTTCTTTTGGGGTCAGGGGTACCAGGGAATGAACCCAGAGGCATTTAACCACTGAGCCACATCCCTAGCCCTTTTTGAGACAGGGTTTTGCTAAGTTGCTTAGAGTCTCACCAAGTTGCTGAGGCTGGCTTTGAATTTGTGATCCTCCCATGCTGCTGGGATTACAGCCTCACCCAGCTAGGAGGCACTCTGTTATTGTCTGGCTTCTGTCCCAACATCACATGTGTGTGCAGCAGCGCTCGTTCCTTCTCACTGCTGTATGGTATTCCAGCACATGAATATGCTGCATCTGCCATCATGCAGGGAGTGCTGCCATGAACAGCCCCCTTCGTGTCCTCCAGTGCCCACTGTACTCTCTCCTGGTGGGTAGGTCACTCAGAAGGGAAACTAGCTGTAGAGCTGTAGTAGTGCCAGTTGCACTCATTTAAACTCCCACCAGAGGGGGTTGAGTTCAGGTTCCTCGGAGCCCTCAGCAACACTTATTTTCTTAACCATGCTGCAAGTGTGGTGCCATCCCGTTGTGAGTTGTTTGCCCTGATTGATGACTCATGTTAAGCCTCTGAGCATCTGCTCCACTGGCACGTCCTCCAGGGTCGACTTAAGCCTTTGCCCTTCTTTAATTGGGTTGCCTTTTTCTTGATTTTCAGTTCATTATACACAATTTTTTTGCTGGTGTGGGTTAAACCCAGGGTACTCTACCACTGAACTACATCCCCAGCCCTTTTTTATTTTGAGACAGTCTCATTAAGGTTGCCTAGGCTGACCTCAAACTTGTAATTCCCCTGCCTCCACCTCCCAAGTAGCTGGGATTACGGGCGCAGCCGCTGCACCCAACTTCATTCTATACTTTGTCAGCTGGGAGTGTCGCCAATATCCTCCACTCTGTAGCTTGCTCTTTGATTCTTAATGATATTTTTTTTATTTATTTTTATGGTAAACAAATGGGATACATGTTGTTTCTATTTGTACATGGAGTAACAGTATACCATTTGTGTAATCATACATTTACATAGGGTAATGATGTTTGATTCATTCTGTTATTTTTTTCCTTCCCCCCATCCCTCCCACCCCTCTTTTCTCTCTAAACAGTTCCTCCTTCCTCCATTCTTGCCCCCCTCCCACCCCCCATTATGTGTCATCATCCACTTATCAGTGAGATCATTTGCCCTTTGGTTTTTTGAGATTGGCTTATCTCACTTAGCATGATATTCTCCAATTTCATCCATTTGCCTGCAAATTGCCATAATTTTATATTCTTTATGGCTGAGTAATATTCCATTGTATATATATATACCACATTTTCTTTATCCATTCATCAATTGAAGGACATCTAGGTTGGTTCCACAATCTGGCTATTGTGAACTGAGCAGCTATGAACATTGATGTGGCTGTATCTCTGTAATATGCTGATTTTAAGTCCTTTGGGTATAGGCTGAGGAGTGGGAGAGCTGGGTCAAATGGTGGTTCCATTCCAAGTTTTCTAAGGAATCTCTACACTGCTTTCCAGAGTGGCTGCACTAATTTGCAATCCCACCAGCAATGTATGAGTGTTCCTTTTTCCCCACATCCTCGCCAACACCTATTGTTGCTTGTATTCTTGATAATCGCCATTCTAATTGGGGTGAGATGGAATCTTAGTGTAGTTTTGATTTGCATTTCTCTTATTACTAAGATGGTGAACATTTTTTCATATGTTTGTTGATTGCTTGTAGATCTTCTGTGAAGTGTCTGTTCATATCCTTAGCCCATTTGTCGATTGGATTATTTGCATTCTTGGTGTAGAGTTTTTTGAGTTCTTTATAGATTCTGGAAATTAGTGCTCTATCTGAAGTATGAGTGGCAAAGATTTTCTCCCACTCTGTAGGCTCTCTCTTCACATTGCTGATAGTTTCCTTTGCTGAGAGAAAGCTATTTAGTTTGAATCTATCCCAGTTATTGATTCTTGCTTTTATTTCTTGTGCTATGGGAGTCCTGTTAAGGAATTCTGATCCTAAGCCAACAAGTTGAAGATTTGGACCTACTTTTTCTTATATAAGATGCACGGTCTCTGGTCTGATTCCAAGGTCCTCTTAATGATATTTTAATAAACGGAGGTTCATCATTTTGGCAATTCACAAATTTTTTATGGTTAGAATTTTTTATTTCCTTTGAGGTAATCTGCCTATCCCAAGCCTAGGAAGACAATCACCTAAGTTTTCTCATAAGAATTTTAGAACCCTGAGGCTGGGGATATAGATCAGTTGGTAGAGGGCTTGCCTTGCAAGCACAAGGGCCTGGGTTCAATCCCCAGCACCACAAAAAAAAAAAAAAAAAAAAATTTAGGGCCCTAATCTACAATCCATGCAGAATTGAGTTTTTACAAATGATAAGGCAAGGGGTTAAGACAGGTTCCCCCCCGCAAAGCTCTCTAGATGGCACATCACTTACTAAAAAGATCATGTTCCCCTGCACTGACATTACCTTCGTCACAGCTGAAGAGAGTGCAGTGCAAACCACATCAGCTTCCTTTCCACCTCATGCAGCACTGGCATAGGGCAGTAGACGGGAGGGCAGACATACACACTTAGTGAAGCTAACTGGATGCCGACTGGTCCATTTAATGGGGGACCCAGCCTGCAAGCCCATGGCCACGTTCCTGGTCCTGATCTTACCATAGATGACTGTTGTTGTTCAGACCAACTTACCCTCTAAAATGGGTCACTCTCCAGTGGCAATGGGGAGGTTGTCTCAGTAGTCGAGGATCATAATTTGCACCAGAGCTGTTCAGCCCAGTACCCACCTGGGCCCAGGCGGGTCCCAGCTGCCCCAGCCCTTTCCATAACTTGGCATCCACAGGATTGTGCACTGCCTCTGGAGGCAACAGCTCCTGCAGAGAACACCCTCCTGGTAGTCACAGAGTAGGAGTGGTTCCCGTGCTTCAGGGACTGCATTAAGGCAGACTGGCCTCACCCTTGGACTAAGGTCAGAGGTTCAGCATCAAGGGGCACACACTGCCGTTTAGACCCATCAGCCCTGTGGACTGTGGCACCACACTGGTTCCTAGGAGTCCCTGGTTAGCTCTGAGCAGTTTCTCTCTGGGCACCAGCCCAGAGTGCAGTGTGCAGAACGCAGTCGAGGGAAGGGACACCATCTGACAGACCCTTGTGCCCCATCTCTGCCTGTGGGGCAAGAGGGGCGTGCAGGAGAGCAAAGAGCTGCAGCCCCTCAGACATTCGAATGCAGGTGTGGGTCAGGAGGCACCAGAGCTGGCCAGGCTGACTTGGGCCCTGTGTGCACATCTGAATGGAGCTGCTCCTTGGGAGACCTCTCAGTGTCTGGCAGCTGCCTCTCCCAAAGATTCTTCTGTGTGCTTCCTGCACACACTGCCTGCCCTGTCAGGAGGATCCCAGAGCTGGGAACATGTCCCCCTCCTCACCTGCAGGGGGCGAGCATAAGTGCTTATCCATTCCCATGGGGACGACTGTGGTAGGGAGCCAGAAGTATCACATCCAGTATCACCCACTGCCCCCTCCTCCGCCTGGGGAGCATGCAGGCACTGGGGACTTGGAGTGCCTTAGGTCTCGGGTCTGGGCTGTGGTGCATGACATGAGCCAGTTTTTGTAGCCAGCACCCAATGACACCACCTCGGTTGCCAGGATGCAGAGTCATGTGGAGGGAACTGCTAATGCCAAGTCCTGGGGCCTTCCAACTCCACCTCCTGCACCACAGAGCACAGTTTCTGCTCCATGTTTACGTCTAATTCATTGCTCATCCAGTTCTCCATCTGCCGTCTGCATCACAGATACAAGCAGACTCTTTAGCAAAACTAACAGGGTCGTCTTCATCTGTCTAATTATCCCAGCCTGTGAAATGGAGCCTAGCTCTGTCACCAAGATTACTGATACCTCGTGCACTGCCACAGACTGGGGGAGGATTAACCAAAATCAGTCAAAACATTACATCAGTAGGTGACGCTTTTTAAAGGGAGAACTGGCAGTCTACTGCCAAAGAAGTGGGTGAGGCCCTGCTGCGGCTCTATGACGTTTGAGGAGCCACTGTGCACATACCCCAAGTGAAAACACTCATTTTTTTTTTTTTAGATCCAGTCCAGTTTTAATTAACCATCTCAACGAATGTGCCGATTTCTGGGCTGTGTACATGAATTGGAAGCAAAAGGTAGTGTCTTTTCAGTGGCAGCAGAGGACCACTTAACCTAATGCGTGTGTGTTTTGCAAATGAGCAAAGTGGCTCCCCGACTGCTTACTACAGACAGTACCATGTTCCCCAAACGACTTGGAGATCAAAGCTAAAAGACTTTATTACAGCTATAAATGGTCAGATGGTACTTTTAGAGAAACAAAAGTAACTCTAGGGTTGGGGCTGTGGCTCGGTGGTAGAGCACTTGCCTAGCACGTAGGCACTGGATTTGATTCTCAGCACCACATAAAAATAAAATAATCCATCAATAACTAAAAAAAAAAATTTTTTTTTTATTAACTCCAAGGCAATGGGAAGACAAGCCTCCATGACAGGAGGGGCAGGTGGAGTTCACAGCTTCATATGTCCTCAGGGTCCCAAGCACTTCCGGGAAGTGCCTTCTGAAGGGCCTGAGCACTGTGTGCACTTGAGTATGGGTTGGTGGTACAAGGTGTGCAGACCTACGTGCTCAGCACAGCATTTTCACAATGACCAAAAGTTGAACTTTATTTACTCTCCACAAGACGCAGCAGTTGAAAAACTGGCCAGGCTCCTCGAGGGCAGAATGTTACATGCTCCTTGCTCACTGGGTGGAAAGTGCAAGGTAGACTGCGTGCAGTGCGTCTGCACGGTTCCAGGATATACAGGGAGAGGCCCAAGGGAAATCACTGAAACAGCAACACGAGTCTTGCTGGGTGGTAGGTTCGTGCGTCTTCTGTTTCCTGGATTGTGTACAGGTAATTTTAAAATACTTTTAAATCAGCAGCACCAAACCCCTCACGGGGAGGTGTTCCCACTCTATCCAGTGAATCAGAGGGCTCCTTCCATGTTAGACAATCCCCTCACACCTCCTCTGGGCACAGCTGGCTGAGCTGCTGGGAACGTGTCCTGAGAAGGGGATGCAAAGGGCGAGGCCAAGAGGGTCCTATAGGATCTGCCCAGAGGAGCTGGCTCCATGGCAGAACTGCAAACAGCCCCTCCTTCAGGAGACTGTCGGAGCCTGTGATTTGGTTCTGTGTTCTCAGAGCAAGGGTGTCAGGCTGGAAGCACATTCTTAGGGAGAAGGGCCTAGAGCAAAGGGCTCCTGTGTTCTCATCACCACACTGGTGGCTCCAAGGTTCCAGCACAGAAGAGAGCATGGACTCAGTCTGAAGAAAGGGGAGTGGGCCCTGCCCTGCCATCCACTCATGGGATTCAGCACCCCACAGAGGGTGGCTCAGACCCATGCTCCCCAAACAGTTCCTTACCATCTCTCAGCCCCTCCCCAGAGCCCCTGAACCAAATTCCAGAGGATTTTGTTCTTTTTTGAGATGGGATATCACTATGTTGCCCAGACTGGTCTCTTAACTCCCAGGTACGAGTGATCCTCCTGCCTCAACTTCCTGAGACTCTGGGACTACAGGCATGTGCCACAAACTCCAGATTTTTTAAAGTTCAAGTTAATTCCAAGGCTGGGCCAGATTTGGACCTATTAAACCTGGATGGCATCCTCCTGGGGTCTGCAGCCCATGGACCCCACTTCTGGGCTCCCCTGGCCTTTGGCCTGCCGTCATCGAGCTCTGACCCTCCCTCCTCCTCCTGTCTCCTCTGCCTGCAGGGAACTGCAGGAGGAGAGTGGTCTGACAGTGGACACGCTGCACAAGGTGGGCCACATTGTGTTCGAGTTCGTGGGCACCCCTGAGCTGATGGACGTGCACATCTTCTGTACTGACAGTGTGCAGGGGACGCCCCAGGAAAGCGACGGTGAGCCTTGGGGTGCCTGCTCCCCACCAAAGCAGGGGAAGAAGCGCATCCAGTCCCACTCAGTTGGCTAGGAGAAAGGCCTCAGGCCCACCTACCTTCCCCATCTCACAAGGAGGCACTGAACACAGGCTGAGCCTTAGAACCTTGGCTACCCAGGCACCACACAGCTCAGCAGCCTGCAGCTCTGAGCCCATTTTTCTTTGCTCTATAAGACAGGAAAAAGAGTCGTGACAATTAAGTACAAAAGTAAATTAAATTCCTCACACAGAACTGCTGTGCAATAGCTGGGCACAGTGGCCATACCTTAATCCCAGCAATTTGGGAGGCTGAAGCAGGGCAATTGCAAGTTCAAGGACAGCTGGGCAGCTTAGTGACACGCTTCAAAATAAAAAGAAAGGCTGGGGATGTAGTCAGTGTAGAGTGCCCCCAGTTCAATCCCAGCACCACTCAAGTAAAACCCTGCTGGGTAACTCCTCACAGGTCAGGCTAAATCGGCTTTGACACTGGTGCACTTCCTTTCTGCTCCTTGGTACAGAAATGCGCCCTCGATGGTTCCAGCTGGACCAGATCCCCTTTGGTGACATGTGGCCTGATGACAGCTACTGGTTCCCACTCTTGCTCCAGAAGAAGAAGTTTCAGGGGTACTTCAAGTTCCAGGGTCAGGACACCATCCTGGACTACTCTCTGCACGAGGTGGAGGAAATCTAGCACAGAGCCGAGACTGTCAGTTCAGCCGCGTTCATGGCACCAAGAATCAGGGCTCACTTTTTCTGTTTGGTAAGGAAAATAAAGGTCTTCATCTTTTGAAGTCTTCGCCAGGCAGCAGTGTGGGCCAGACCCACCCTGCTAGGCTGAGGAGACAGGGACAAAGGAGGGCCTTCTGTCTACCCAGTGTGCAGGCTGTGGGCAGATGAGAACATATTGTTCTCTTACCATCACCTTCTACGGTGGGGGACACTGAGACAGTCACAGGCCCTGCCACAGGAGGATGGGCCATTCACTTTCCCCTTTAGGACCACCAGCAAGAGAGAGAGCTGGATCACCACTGCACAAAAGACCTGTGACTTTCAGACATATTGAGTTCATTGATAAAACCAAAAAACAAAACACAGATCACCTGTAAACAGTTCCAGTTTATTGGGTGTAGTAGTAACTGATTCCTGCAGCTGAGTAAAGTGCTTCATACATAGGACTGGCTCACGCAAAGCACAAAAAAAGGCCTCAGACACTAAGAAAAAATCCTGAATTCATCGGCTCAGAGTCCCAGGTGTCCCCATGGTGACCTATAGTCCGTCTTCCCTTTCTGCATGGCCTGGACAACCTAGCTCCTTACCACTGAGTGAGCTGGTTGGAGCAAGGTGGGCCTGACAAAAACGCTTTACTTGCTCCTTTTTTGCACAGTCACCCTCCTGCTGGCCATGCAGGCTGTCCAAACTTAGGTGGCAGCCAAGATCCCACCCATCCTCCCTTGCCCAGGAGTTACACCTAGCCGTTCTTCCTCCAGGCCAGGCATGGCTGCAGTGTGGCACGCAGGCTGAGGCAGCAGGACAGTCATGGAAATGTATAGGAACCCTTGGTCCTTGCCACCACAAGAACTCCACCCCAGAACTGGGAGTAGCCATTACCGCCCCAGGTGGGAGTACACCTGCAACCCAGGACCTGGAAGTGACCATGTGAGAAAGAGAAAATGGCCTCTGTGGTCTAGCAGGTATCCACTGTCCCACTGACCTTCTTCCTGGGAGTAGGAGATGAAGGAAGGTAGCGCCCATCCAAACTGAACTGTCGCCACGTAGGAAACAGCCCCACACCCTGGCTCCCGAGGCATGGGCACTGAAGCACAGCAGACAGGCTGTCCTCCCACAGGCCCACATTTCCAAAACATAACATAAGGACCCTGAGATCTCCTTCCAAGCAGGAGGCACCAGGAATGTGACCAGGACTCTCTCACTCACCCAGGGTCCCTGCCAGTGAAGTTATTTTCAGAAAAGTCCATCTTGAAGGCTTGGGACCAGAAGTCCCAGTGGCTGGTTTGAGGAGTGCAGCCCTGCCCAGTCAGGAGACACAGGCCTTCAGCCCCATACAACTTCAGTCTCACAGCCAGACAGGCCAGGCTCCTGAATCCTGGCAGGACAAAAGAGGCCTTGTGGCCTGCTCAGCACGAACAGGGCCAGGTGTTACAGCTCATGTGTGTCTTGGTGTCAAGGAATAAGTCCTGCAGGTGACACAGGTCCACACAGTAACCAAGACTTGCTTCCATAGCAGGGACAAGATCAAATCCCCATAGCCACCACGTCACAATACTCTGTGCTCTGGCCTGAGTATAAGGACTACCCACCCTCAGGGTACACAGGATGCTGGGGCTCCCTGTTCCAGGCCTGCAAACTGCATGGACGTCCAGGGAGGTTGAGTCCTGCCCCTCAGTGTCTAACGGGCATCACTGAAAGGAATTTCTACACCTCTCCCTGGGCAACTAGGACAGGGGCTCAATGAAGGCTCCACCTTCACCACAGAAGGGGTGTAAGCAGCAGCAATCCAGGTCTGACCCCCAGAGCTCCAAGAATGGTTTTCTTCACCAGAAGAAGGAAGTCGCCTGAGATAGCCAGTCTCCTGGGGGAGCACAGGAGTGGGGTGGGGGTTGCAGTTACCCAAAGGAAGGAAATCATTTTAAAAGGGGTTAAGTCCGCTCACATAGATATTCCCCCTAAAGCCCCAGCTGAAGACAACACATTCCTCCACACTGTCCACTACCCACCCCTAAAGTCTCAGTGCCCCACAACATGGAGTCCAACATTGGATGCCCCAAAACAAGGAGGAGAACAGAGCGGTTTCGACAGACAGAGGCACCCACGGTCACCTCCAAAGATCTCAATGTGCCTTTGTCTTACACTCAGGATCACAATGTACACCCACATGGAGGGAGCAGTTTGAGGACACCTGACCCCATACTAGGGCTCTGTAGATACCCACTAAAACATCCCCAGATGTCCCCTAGAACATCAAATACTACTTCCAGCAACCTACATCAGTGAGCATCCAGCCTGGAATGTCTGCAGACACTGGTCAACATTCAGACCTCTGTCTGACTAGCCATCTGCTCACCCGAAAGCTGCCTGGCCATGGGACAGTCCCATCTACCCATCTGCCCTGCTCAGCTGACCCCTGCCCCAGGTCAGCCCTCTGGACTGTTTTAGCACCTAGAGCCCCCGTCACATTCCTCTAGGCATTATCTGCTGTGTGAAAATGAGCCTCAGCAACCCTGACTCTGGGTGTCATGAGAAACTTCCATTCTCAGCACTGGGCTAGCAGCCACAGGGCAGGCTGGGCAGGGGTTGCGGGGCACAGACCCTCCACCCAGGGAAGAGAGAGACCGCCAGCCACACCCACAGGTTCAGATGGATGTGAGTTCCCTTTCACCCACCAGGGCACCACAGGTGGCAGTGGCCACCTGAAGGGAATTGGCCAGGGACACAGCATTTGGAAAGAGGCTTTAGTGAGGCCACAGGGAACTGTGCTGCAGCCTCAGGTGCTAGTGAGGACACACGCCGTCCTGTGGGGACCGTGGTGGCGTCAGCGCGCTGTGTGGTCCAGCGAAAAGGCAGCTGAGCTTCGGCTTCAGATCATCCCACACCTTGCTCATCTGCAGAAAAGGAAACAGGATGGGCACACACTTCCCCCAGGCCACCACCACAGAGCTTCTGGAAGTGAGGGTAGACTGGCCCCTTCCCACTGTCTTATGGTAGCCCCTCTTCCACAGAGGTCCCAGGCTGGCCTATCTGTCCCCTGCACACCAGACCAAAGGGCCTGAAGTCTGCTCAAAATGGTATGTAAGTGCTGTCACTCCCAGCGCTGTTCTAACTGGCCCAGCAGGTCAAACACCAGGACGACAAGCACTCTTGTGTTCAGATGTAGCGGCACAAGGTGGGAAGCCTGGCTGGTCAGGGGGTAGAGACCCACGTTTCTGGTGTGGGGGCTTATGTGATGACAGATCTGCATGTGGCCCTGGGAACATATTAATGAGATCATCACTAGACCCAACATCTCCAGTCTCAGCACAGCAAGATGGGGATGAGTGAGGCAACACCAATAAAGAAAATCTGTGTTTTGGGTCATGACAATATACTCAGATGGGTGTGGTACCCCCACCAGTCACATGCTTCCTTACTGATGTCCCCGCCAGCCACTCAGATGTCCAAGCCCAGACTTGGTCACCCAAGATGTCACCTTGACCTAGGACAACAATTCAGTCGTGCAGTCAGCTTCCTAATGTGTGTGCTGCTTCCTCCCAACCCATGGCTAGGAGGCTCCCCAGCAAACCTCCGGAGCATTTCAGATGTTCCCAGGAAACGCCACTCATCAGAATACACAGACTACTGTGATGTTGTCTGAGCCCTTCAATCAACAGACTACAAAAATTGTCTTTGGCTCAGGGGTGCTGTGAAACTCCTGGGCACCAGAAGCACCAGGAACTCTAGTTCTAAGCAGGCTCTACACCCCCGTTCCACGTCATGCACAAACACCCAGACAGTCTGGCAAGGCTTCCAGTCTAGACTGGCCACTGACTTGGTCAGTTACAATTATTCCCAGCTTGTTTGATAATCTCCATGTTTCACACCTCCCCCACCAGCTGCAGAGACCTTTCAGAACTGCAGGTTTGAGTTCCTGTGACATGCTGCCTCCTGGCCCTCCATGCAGAAGCACTGATGCCTGCCTCCTCTCCCAGGGCCTGACAAGCCTCTGCCAGGGTGAGACCTGTTCCTCACTGACTGGCCTACCTTTCTGTGTATTCTTTGATGATGAGGACACTCCAATCAAGCTATGCCCAACACCACAGAGCCCAGCCAGGTGCATCCAAGCAGCAATTGCTGCCTTAGCCCATCACCCACCAATACCCAAGCCAACCACAGGACAATGGCAGGGCCAAACTTCACACCATTTTTCAGACAAGGAAACTGAATCCAGAGGTCAGAAGAGGTTGCAACAATTGTGCAGAAGGAACTTGAGGTCGAGGTTTACAAATTTTGAGCCTGGGTCCTCCCCTGCTGCCAGGGGCTGGAGGTGGCCACAGGGAGACACATTCCTCTTAGGAAGCGTTCATGGACCAGGGCTGGCAAGAAGCAAAGTTACTTGAAAAGGAAGGAAGCCAGGCCAGAGATATCAGAAAGCAGGGGCGCAGGGACTATGCTGGGGCCAGGAAAGAGGAACTAGACAGCGTCATGTTTTAATTATTGCCTTAGCAGACCCACAGGTATTCCAGGCTGTCTAGAGAAGGACAGACACACGTCACTGGCTGAGAAGGGAGCGAGGGCCCAAGACACACACTGGAGTCACATAGCTCCAGATCACTCATGCCAGTTGAGTGTCCCTGCAATCTGTAATGACTCAGGATGATTCAGTCTTGCTTCTCCAAGACATAAAGAGCCAACATCTGAAGGAAGCTGACCAGGGGGTTCCAGAAAAAATGTCCAATCAATGGATTCTTTTAGGGTTTTTGTTTGCTGAACAAACAAACAAAAGGAGTTGAACCAAGGGGTGCTCAACACTGAGGTATATCCCCAGTCTTTTTTTCCTTTTTCTTTTTTTTTTTTTTTAATTTCCATCCTAAGACAGTCTCACCAAGTTGCTGAGGCTCACTTCAAACTTCTGATCATCCTGCCTCAGCCTCCCAAGTTCCTGGGATTACAGGCATGTGCCACTGTATCCAGTCCTGTAATGGTGTTTTTGACCCCTCAAATTTGATTCCTATCATCCCCTCTTGTCATCTCCAAACAGTAGGGATTGGGGCCTGGACATGTTTTCCTGACTTTCCAAGTTCTTCCAGAAGGAAATTTTTTTCTGATCTCTCTCTCTGCTCCTCTCCACACTAAGAACCATGAAAACAATTTTACAATTATTCTGGCCACATGTGACATTAGTAGATGGGAACAAGAACTATGTTTCCACATCCCTCTGTATCCCAACTCCATTACTGTCCTAAATAATTTCCCAAGGTCACTAACTGCAGGGGCTGCAGCTAGAAACAGGAGGGCATTGGCCAGGACAAGGGTGGGACAGGGAAGGCCTCACCTCCTTATGCCCTTGGATCTGAGAGTTAACGAAGGCCCCAAGGATGTGGGAGGTGAGGGGCAGGTAGGCGTGGATGAGCTGCGTCTCCTGGTGCAGGCAGTACAGGGAGAAGTAGTTCCGAAGCTCCATGGTCTGAATCACACTCTCTTGCTGCAAGGAAGAGAGTCTCCCTACAGACACCAGGAAGAAGAGCACCCCTGCCCACATACCATGTCTGCCCTGAGCCCAGGGGCTCCGCCCCCTCCATGCAACCACTGAAGCAAGACTCCAGGGGATGAAGGGTCAGGGACACAGAGCACCATGTACAAGGAAGCACATCATTCTGGGCACCTGGGGCAGCTTTCCTGCCTCCCCTACACCCCAGCTCTGGGCATCAACATTCCACAAGCTCATCCAGCCAACCAAAAAGAGCCCATGAGGATGGGCTCCAGGTGCCAGAGGGACCACTAGAAGGCTGCCACCTCCTGCTCTTCAGGGCCATCTCGGGCCCAGCCACCTGCCAGCGTGCTCACGTACCTCCAGGATACGGGACTCCAGCTGCTCCACTGACTCGGGCTCGCGGTTGAGCACCGCCTGCCTCTTCATCAGGCCATCCTTGTGCAGGGCCCGCTGGTGCTTGTGCAGCACACCCTTCTCATGCCGCTCACACAGATCCTAAGAGGAGGGAGGGGCACTCGTCCACTGGCCCTCAGCAGCTGACCCAGAGGAACTCGGAACCCAGGGACACCTTGGAGCCCCTTTCACATGGCCAATCTTAAGTCCTCCCACCTACCACCAGGAAAAAGCACAAGGGGACAGTGAAGAGTCCAGACACAGGGAGCCTGGGGCATGCAAACTGGCAGCAAACAGCTGAATACGAAAGCTACCAAGGCCCTTCCAGAAGACCTGTTGTCCCGCTAGTCCTCGCCCAGGGTACGGTCAAGGAATAGAGCAGTTCAGGAGCCAGACCCCGTTCAGATTCAGTCTGAGATATACTAGGTTTGCACGAGGGCCCACCACAGAGACCACCCCAGGTTCCCAACCTGAAACCCACACACGGAATCTCAGTTTAAAGGTGGGAATATACAGTCCAGAACCTTAGGACAGTTCTGGGCCTCAAGACACTACCCAATTCCAGAAAGCCAGTGTCCTACCAGTAGGAGGACCACGAAGCCCTAAAAGGAAGACAAACTGGCATTAATAAGCAAGACCCTAAACAAACCCCATCAGAATCCTTGCAGAAATAGAAGCCATAGAATCAGTGCAGGGATTTTAGAGGCCACCTTACACCATCCCATTCAACAGAGGAATCCGTTCTAGAACATCCCCCATAAGCACTGGGTCCACTCTCCTTGGGCTCCTCAATAGGAAGGACTCCACGTGGTGCTCCATCACAAGCTGTCCCACCACAGATGCTCCCACACTTAGAAAGCTTCCCCACTCTGTGCAAAGCCAAATTTCTGGAATCTCCACCCACTCTTACATGAATTCCTTCTTTGTGGGCCAGGCCCCCAGACACTTAAAAGACAGCACAAGCACACACACTCCCAGGGCTTCTCTTGTCCAGGACAATCATCCTCCCACTTTCAGCTCCAGGACAGCCCACTGGAGCTTGGTCCAAGGAGCCCCAAGCCAGCTCAGGAAACGCCAGAGAGATCTGGAAGATCCACCCAGGTTCCCAAGTGCAGCCCTGGCTCTCAACTCTTCCCATTCCCTTGGAGTCACACTCTTGAAAGATCATAAGATCATTCTGAAAAATTCTACCCTGACCAAGGAGCAGCTGAGACTCACTTTATAGGACTGGAGCAAATCCAGGAAAAGGTTCAACTTCTCCACTACATCATTCTCTTCCTGTTTGCCCTAGGAAACAAGGGATGAGTTAACCAACAGAGGACCTAGGACCCACCCAGGCAACTTACACCCAACCCTGGCCTGGGTGGGCTCTCCCTCCCAGAGCCACCAGCCAGCCCTGTAGAAGACCCCCCTTTTTATACAACAGCACCCTAAGACCAGGCAGAAATACCTCTGACTCCCACAGTTCTATTCCAGCTGTTCAACATCAATGTGTCTTCCTCTGGCTCTGTGAACCCCTCTTACCCACACTCGTACACCAGGAGGCAGCAGCCACACCCACCCCAGCAGCTCTGCCCAGCACTGCAGAAAATAGTTTTATTGGAGGCTGTGTCCAAAAAGGGAAGATCAGGAGAGACTGCTGGGAACAAGGGGCATCCTCCAAGCTCGATCAACAGGAAGAACACAGGCCCAGGCCGGGGAGGCGGGGGAAAGGGGCTGCTGCTGTGGGAAGGGCATGTGGGAGAGGGCCAAGTTGAGATAAAGGAACAGAGACATTGTCATGCTTCTGCTGACACAGGATGAGAAAGGGCCAGAGCAGGAACACATCATGGCTTCAGCTCAGGACTTTGTGGGCAGGTGCACACTGAGCCCACAGCAGCATGGGTGGCCCTGCTAGTGGAATGGGTTCCTGGTAATGACAGGGAAAGCCCAGCCCCGTACTCATTCACAGCATCCTGAGGACACATGTGAGCACCAACAGCCCCATCACTACCCAGAGACTTCCCAGCATACACGAGGTAGCAGCACTCTGCAGGGACACAAGGGCAGCCCATGGGCATACAATACAACCAGCACGCGCCTATGGCCTCCAGCATTCCAGTTGTGGCAGCGAGAGAAGCTGCACATCAGACTGGGTGTGGGGGTGGGTACAGGAGGGAGGCGGCTTGGGAAACAGCACTGGACAAGGAGCAGAAAGGTGCAGCCACCTCAGGGACCCTAAGAACCCCCATTCCACCCTCCAAGCCTTGGACCGCTGAGCCAGTTAGTTCCTGGCCACTCATTCCCACACCTGCAGCCAATCCAGATTCTAGCCAGTGAGTTCCAGGAAAATAACAAGTGTGTTATGGGATTTTAAGACCTGGAAAAGAAACACAAGCTGGGCACAGGTGCCCTGTTCCCTGGTCCAGAAGGAAAGGGATTCAAGGTTCCTCCCTGCTCGTGTCATTTGCCATTTGTGGTTCAGTGCATCAGACCCCAAATCATCATGGCATATGCCTTTAAGAGAAGCACACCATCCCATCACCATGGAGAAAACAGCCTCTGCCTCAAGTCTCACTGGTCTTGCTAGGACACTATATGTATGTCTCCCAATAGACCTGCGGAGAATAAAACTGGTATGAGTAAAAATGGAATTAGGGAAAATCATGCCAAGAGACCTTTAACGGTAGAGCAAGGGTCAGAGAGATCTTAAGCCTTATCAGATCAAAGTCCTGGTGGGTGGCCTAATCCAGTTTCACCTAAAAACTCAGTAATTACATAATGCCAAGGACTGGGAGGAATGTTCAGGAAGAAGTACTTCTCCAGACATTAAATTTCAAAACAAAGTTCATGACATATCAGAGAGCCACAGAGCTAAGGAGAACCTCAGGCTACAAGCTTCTACCTATCAGGACACCTGGGCCCTTCCCCCTCTTTAGGGACCTGGAGGTCACCGTGTGCTCTGCAAAGCCCCAGGGATTCTTGGTGCCCGAGTCCCTGCACCTGGAACAGCCTTGCTGCTTTACACAGAAGCTTGGAGGAAAGGTGCAACCAGACTCAGGCACTAAGCTGTTTGAACCACCTAGTCCAACCTATGTTTCATTAGTGGCAAAACCGATGCCCAGAAGCCAACGTAAGTGCTGCAAAGACCCGGCACAGGTAATGCAAAGCACAGGCCTGCTCCAAATCCCCCGACCTTTCCATCAGTCACACTACTGAAACTTTATTTTCAGTCCTCGTCACGTGGAGAATGAATGCCTACAGACCTGAGAAAGGAACCAGCACCATGCTGATCTAGAGACACCTGCAAAACCTGAAACCCTGTTTCTAAAGGGAATTAGAAAACCCAGGACTCTGGGCACCAGCAAGGAGATCAGATTCCCTCTTGGGCACAAAAACATCATGGATACCTGAGTGCCAACCACCAGCAAGAAGAGCCCCAAGGTCCCTGGCAGGCAGATCCACCACACAGACAATAGAACTCCAGGTGTCAGGCAGGAAGTGAAGCTTTAGTAAGGGCATTAATTCACTCAAAACAATCCACCCATAGCTTCAAGACTATTTCCCCACAAAGTAGAGAATGACTTTCACCATCAAAATTAGGCAGTAGTTTTGTAACATAAAAGCCCCAGGTGAACCTTTAAGTTTGACGATGAACACTGTACCTTCAAATTAATCCCCAATGGCTAGCAGATTTCTAAGAACAGCTCTTGCCCATACAGCAGAAATACTTCCTTAAGTTAAGTGGGCATCACTGTGGAAGGAGGGAGTGTCTCAGGGTGCTGGGCACTTAGTTATTATTCTGAGTATTAATCTGAATTGAGTTACTCTGTCAAATTCTAGCTGACTTGGATGGCACAGTCGGAACTATCTGGCCCACCCAGAAACATGCTCCGACATCTAATTATGACTGCAAGAACAGACGCCATCTTCTAATCTCAGCAGAGCCAACATTCAAGAGACCAGAACCCAATTTGTTTCCATCACTGGCAGCCCTCTCCAAAGAGTAAACTGCTGGTGGGGAGCCACCCACAACAGATGGGGACAGGCAGTTCCCACCCAGAAACAGCTGCTCCTTCATTAGAAGTCGGCCCTTTGAAGCTGGGCTGAGGCAGCCCCCACACCCACAGGCACAGAACATCCTGGGACAGATGCCTGGAGAGCCAGTGCACTCACCTGCTGCGCAGCTTTGTCCGCGAGCAGCGCGAACTCCACAGACAGACCCTTCAGGGCCTGCTTCAGGGAGCCCCACGTGCTGAGGTGCAGAGCGGCCCAGGAGGGCAGTGGGGTGGTGTCAGACCCTAAAGCACTGTGGAAAGCAAAACACATAAGATAGGAGACACTCACCTGTGTGTCCCACTCAGACCCATGCTCCTGGAAGGGTCCGTGGGGACACTGGGGAGGCAATGAAGAAGGTGGGATCTCGGCCCTACTACAGACTGCACAAGACCCCAAGTAGTCTGTGTGCAAGAGGTGTGGGGTCCTGCCATTCCTGTGGAGGAAGCGCAGCCAGTCACAGGCGGCTCCTTCCCAAGGCCAACGGGATGACATCTAGGAAACTGGTGAGCACTCAGGACACACACTGCTCTGGCTGAAGTTCCCACCTTGTTCTCCTAAACCTGATCCCCCACTCGCCCAGCCCACTTTCTTCCCTTCTGTAGTGAAACAGGTCAGGGTGGCAGCACAGGAAATGTGGTCTGCTCTGAGCCCACCACCACCTGACACCCCCACAAACCCCAAAGGCCACCTGCCTCAACTCCTTCCCAAATATGAGAAGATCAGCAGCATTGTCGATGGCCCTCGATGCAATCCTCTCGGCCCTGTCGCGCAGTTTGTAGAAGCTATTGTAGATGTTTCGAATCAGTTCCCGGCTCATGGCAAACTGAGTCTGGATGTCAGATGGAAGGAAATCCTGGCAGCGAAGAGAAAGAGACTATGGCCCTGCTGCTCAGAGCTGGAGCCTCACCAGTAAGACAGGCAGAACCCCATCTCAGAGCAGCCAAAGAGGGTGCAATGTGATCCCTGTGTGGGCCTCAGTGTGATCCCTGGCATAAGCAGAGGGCACGAGCACCATTACATGTTAAAATTACTATCTCTCTGGCAAAGAGGGAAAGAAATACTCAAAATTAGAAAACTACCTTGGCCCTAGTAGCCAGCTTACAGTTCATGAATTCATCTCCAACACACTGTGCTGCTTCCTTCAGCTTGTTCTGCACGTCCTGCAAGAAGAAAGAGACAGCTGCACCTCATCTCACACCTCACACCTGATGTGAACCTAGGCACTTCACATCAGCACAAAAGATGCCATGAGAGACCCCACGTCAGTGAAGAGGAGGACGTGGTCTCTCCTGAGACAAATCTGCTTCCATGCATTTGCTTCCCCTCAGCATCCCAGAAACTCTGCTGTCCTTAGATTTTCTTTCATTGAATTTTAACAATAGGAAGTCTAATTTAAAGACAAGAGCATGACCAAGCAAAGTTTCTCTCCAGAAATAGGGAACTAGGGATGCCACTAACCCCCAAGACATTAGACCCTTTAGTGGTCTGTAGGGGTTCCAAATGGAGCAGCAGAGGGAACTTGAGGTTTCTTCCTCCTGTGAATAGACCCTCAGGCCCAGGGACTCAGGGTCTGGGACAACTGGTGGGCCTAGAATGGGCAGCATTCTACGCAGAGCCCAGCCTCTGAATAGAGGCCTCCTGACCAGAGGCAAAGCCACATCTTAAAATAAGGAGCCACCCAGTAAGTATAGGAGAAAGTTAATCCACAGCTGTTAGAGCTGAGGAATTCTAGGGTGTCAGAAGTACCTCAAGGGTCATTTGTCCAAGTTTAATCTTTTTATTAGAAAAGAAAACTGAGGTTCAAAGAGGCCACAGGAGCAAACATCCTATCTACGGAAAGGCAAGAGACAAGGGAGTGTAACACCACCAGAATGGGGGTGCCACCCCCTCTAAACGCCACCTCCCCATCCTCCATCTGGAGTGCAACAGTTTCCAGCCTGCTGCATTCCTCTGCTGGCAAACAAGATCTCCACTCAAACTCTGGAGACTCACAAGTCACTCTGCTGAGGCAGAGGGCACACGAGTTGACCATCACACCGGGGTCACCAGTGAATGCCTGCAGCCTTCCTGAGGAGGTTAGTGGCCCCTCCTGCCACTCAAGGAAGTAAAAGCCAGAGAAAGTAAAACTTGGGCTGACTCCCCCTGTGTCCCATGTCCCCTGCCCTTCAGCAGGTAAAGGGCAGGAGGTAGAGGGCCCCCAAGTGCCTGTTCATAAAGGGGTTTCCCTGTAAGGAGAACCTAGGCACTTCACTTCCCGAGGAACGGAAGGAAGATCAATCATAGAGCCCTCCTTGCTCTGGAAGGGTTAGGACCCTCTTCCTACTCCATTGGACACAGGAGCTATATTCTAGCTCTGGACTCCCGTGAGATGGAGTGAAAACAGCTTGGAGAAAAAAAAAACTGCTGCGATTCCTGACAGGGATATACACAGATGCCATTTCCAGAGGTGGACTGACCCTGTAGCTCTACTGAGGACACTCAGCTTATTTCTCCAACGGTCCTTAGTCAAAGCCCACTTATACCCTTTTTTTTTTTTTTTTTTTCGGTGAATACTTATTCACATCTACAGGGCTGGGGATATAGCTCAGTTGGTATAGTATTTGCCTTGCAAGCACAAGGTCCTGGGTTCAATTCCCAGCACTGCAAAAAAACAAAACAAAACAAAAAAACAACAACAACAACAAAAAATACACATCTATAGACCCTCCAAACCATTTATCCAGGCTTCTGTGTATCAGCTCTAAATCCCCAAAGCAACCATACTGGGAACCCCTGATTTCCATAAAATATATCCTTCAAAGTCAAAACCATGGATGCCTTTTAAAATTATACCCAACCTGTCATTTGAAAAGGAAAGAAGTCTTATATTGTCAATCACAATAAAATGAATGCATCCCAGGCATCCAAACATGGTAAATGAGACAGGAGGAGAGTCAGAGATTCAAAAATGGAAGCAAGAGTTTTAGAAACTTCAGAACCCGCCCACACCAAGACCCTTGAGGACACACTTACTGAGCCACTGAACGAGAGGAACAGCTTGAGGATGGTGTCCTCAGAGAAGGGGGGGTGACGGGCCACCAGATTAATGAAGCGCTTCAGGGCCCTCCTCCGGCCCTCGATGAATTCCCTGTCCGCTGAAGAACACAAAGTCACCACGCAGTCAGCATTCACCAGAAGCCCCACTCTGAGCAGGTTCCCAAGCATCTCAACAGAGGGTCAGGGCAGCCACATGGCTGGCCAAGAGCAACAGGCAGGTCTGCACAACCACAGCAGACCCAGGGGACTGCGAGAAGCGTCAGAGCTCCACCTGGTCCGTGCCCCCGCCCACACACTTGGGTCCAGAACTGCCAAGGAGAACCAAGGGCTACAGGTTCTAATCAACACTACTGGCAACCAGGGCTCACCTACTTCTTTTCCTTTTCCTTTTTTTTTTTGAAACAAGTCTTATTGTGTTGCCCAGGCTGGTCTCAAACTCCGGGGCTCGAGAGCTCCTCTGTCTCAGCCTCACAAGCAGCTGGGACCACAGGGAAGCTGGGACCACAGTTGGAAGTAGACCTGGCTTTTGGGAACCAAATCTGATTCCTCGCTTTGGTCATCTACATTGAAGGCATCTTCTAAAGTCCCTTTCTGGCACTTCTATGAACAGAGGGGTTTTTGCAATGCTGATAAATCAGCGCAGTTCAGTTTTCCTGTTCACCTCACTTGTAATTTTCACTGTGACGGATCCAATTATTAACTACTTTCATTTGGGGAAATATTTTCACTTCAAGGAAAAAAGCAAACATATATCAAGGTGTTAGGGATATTTAAATCTGACCCACAAGTAGAAATGGTCTTTAAAATGTTCTAAGTCATTGAAAACTACAGTCAGCCAAGTCCACCTCCACCCTCACTCAAGACGGTGCGATGTCTAGAAGGCTGCGCTTCCTCGGCCTTCCGCATGTGACTGCAGCCCCACTCCTGACATGCCCATCACATGCCACTTCACATGAGCACACATCCACCTGCAGCTTCCAAGTCCTAAACCCTGCTGCACTTAACCAGCTCTGATGCTGGACGCAGCAAGCGTCACTTTCCCCAGTACACCCGCTGGCCTCAGCTGCCCTTGGCATTCCTCATATCCCCAACACGAGAAGCACGGTCTGCCCGACGGTGCGCAGGAAGAGCCAATAGACATTATCAGACTCTGGGCTACTGGGAGGCCACGGGAGACAAAGGTACTCATGTCCATTTTAAGGGACTTAAGGACGGGGGAGCTGGACTACTACGTGAAGCTTGAGCTTTCCTCCATCCAAGCACACTGCCACTGTGGGAGGCGGGACACGGCAGACATGCACTGCTTGGCTCCAGGCACCCACCTACCATCAAGTTTTATTCAGACTTTAAGAAAATGGATGTGGGAAGCACAATCAGAGAGATTCAGGAATACCAAACAGCAGATCCCTGTGTTATGGAAATCTGCAAGAAACAGCCAATCTAGAAGGAATTGGCCAGCAGGTTATCTGTGACCCCCCACTGAGCCCAAGGCGATCTTCAGGTGCAGCCAACTGCTGACTTCTGTCCTCTACACTGCAGAGTAGACTTTCCACCTTAGCTCTGCCTCCGTCCTCTTCCACAAGTTCACCCAGTGCTACCATGGCACCCACCGCTCAGGCCCACAGGGGTTTGCAGAGCAGGAGAATCCAACTGCTAAGATTTGAGAGCTCTGAAGTCCTGACCCTAAGCTTCAAGAGCAGACCCAGGGTCCCCTCTTTTACTTTTGCACCATCAGGGCCTTCCCTCCACGTCAGTCATTCAGTCAAAGGCTGAAGTACACCAAGGGTGCTGTGTGCCAGTCACCCTCCCTACAGACCTGGGCTGTCTCTGTCACAGCTATGACTCTGGTTTGGGTTTTTGTTTTATTTTTGTTTTTGTTGTGTGTGTGTGTGTGTGTACTGCTGGGGACTGAACCCAGGGTCTTGGGCAATAACTATGAGCTTGGGACAGCCTGGGGGGTCACATGCAGTAGGGTCCTGCTGCCAGCCCCCTCCTTGAGGCAAGAGCAGCATGCTGAACCACTCTAGGAATCCATCCTTGTGTCATCCTGGGAGTGGGCTCACTCCCACCACCCCAGGCCTCCTCGTGCCCAGCATTACCTCCCAGCACTCTCTTGGGTGGAAGGGCTGGCACCATGCGGTATGGGAACTTGTGCAGCAGCATTTCATGGAAGACCACAAAGTCATTGTACCGTCTATACACAGAGGACTTGAAGCGCTATGAAGAAAAGGGATCAGTGCTCAGACGAGACCAGAAATCATGGCAGGTCATCATTTCCCCTCAACTCCTCCCTCTGCCCCGAAGAGATCCCACAGAAATAATATTCCCAATTCCACACACACTCGGGGGCCCTGGGCAAAATGGCCTCTTCCTACCCATCCTCATGGGAGGCAGTTCAAAAAGTAAGTGCAGGCCAGCAGCTGGCTCACTGGAGGTGGGGGTAGCACCTGCTCTCAGGCTGGTGGGCCCAGGATAAGCTGGTTCACTCCAGGGCACCACGCCAGTCACAGCTCAGCCTTGTGACTATGCGAGAAGGCAAGGACCCAGGCAATGCCAGAGCCATGCTGTCCTTGAAGTGGTCCTCAAGGAAACCCCTGCCACTCCGCTTTCTATCTTCCCCCTCAGCAGCAGCACTGGGAGCCTCAGAACAGTTCGTCACAGGCTTCAAAACAATGAAACAGAGCCAGCAATTCTTTTTTTTTTTTTTTTTTTTTTTTTTGCGGTGCTGGGGATCAAACTCAGGGCCTTGTGCTTGCAAGGCAAGCACTCTACCAAATGAGCTATCTCCCCAGCCCTAGCAATTCTTAAATGTACAGAAGAGCAGGCAGCAGTAACAGGCACTAGCCCACTGGGTCCCAGGACTCACCTCTCTCCTGGGGCAAAACATTCGGAAGATTGTTCAGAGGCGCCCTGACAGTGCCAGCCACCCTCTCCCCTGCAGCACAGGCCTGCCCTTCTCAGCAAATCCCCCCACGCTACGGACTCCACTGCTCCCAAAGATAGGTTGTAGACACTCAAACCCAGGACAACGAGTAGACCCCCAACTCTACCCTAACTGAACCAAGATCCTAAAAGACAACAGGCAAAGGGACAGAAAGACCTTGACACTCAAGCACCAAGATGCTGCCACACCCATGTGTGATGAGCTCAGGTACCCAGCACCCACAGCAGGGAGGCAGTGCTCCTCCAGGGGATCAGCTGTCACAGAATGATCATTCCTGCACATTCAATTCACTCTTTGGGGTCTATGCTCTATCGCGCTGACATTCGAACCCTCAGGGAATTCATTGCAAAACTGCCACCAAACTCACTTCTGTCCAGGGTTTGTGCTCGTATACTGTAAGATTCCTAAGAAGCAGGGCTCCAGAGCACAGTGATGGTGAGGCGGGACTGGACCAGGTGGAGATGGAGCCAGGCCCAGCAACATGCAGAAGCCTGCTCAGCAGCTTGCCTGAGCCGTCAGGTTTTGGACATTCTCTGAGTCAGGCACACACTCCGTCCCTACCCTACCCCCTGGCCTGATACTGTCCCTAGCTCTCCATCCCCTTTGCCCACTCAAGTCTCACATGTAACTTGCCAGTTACCTGGCTGGAAACCTCATACTCCACATGCTTCAGGAAGAGGCCCTTCTTCTCCGGGATGAGCTCCACCTGCACAGTGTCCCTGGCCAGCAGCTCCTGCAGGGTACAGGACAGCAGCAGCGGGTTCCCCTGCGGCATCTGCATTCGACTGGGGTTTGGGTCCCTCCGATCAATGACCTGGGGTACTGGTGAGCCTACAGGAGAAAAGGCAAATGCCAGGTAAAGACTGCTGCTCAGAAATCAGAATGGCCTGCACCTGTGCTGGCTCAGCACATGGACTCTGGCCACAAAGACGGAACCCAGCCCCAGTCAAGCCACCATTCTTCATGCTACAGATCTGGTACTGAGGGACATGTGCCTCTGCCCCCAAATTCACTACCTTGTGAATTTGCAAGAGGCTTCACCTGCTTGTGAATCAGCAAGTAGACCACATTTCTATGACCAGTCAAATCGAGTCTTCAACTTGGGTTCAGAAAACAAAGTGAAATATTTATAAATTATATGTAAAAACCGTCCTCTCCCCTCAAGCCAAGAAGAGGTTCAGAAAAGGAAACTGGTGTACGACTTTTACATGAACCAATATCTCCACAATTAGCACATTATCTTCACAGGCCAAATAACCACGTTAATTTCCAGTGGCGGGGGTAGGGGGGTTGACTACACACTAACTTATTGCTAGAAATCCTGATCCTACAAACCAAAGAACTATTAGCTCTAAACTTCAGCATCCTTAGGGACAAAATCACATACACATTATTCACAATGCAGGAAAACATAAGGCCTGCTAGCCTGCAACAAAACACACACACACAAGGAAATCATGCTTTTAAAAAGTCAGTTTGATTTTCAAGGCAGAAGGAATTCTGAATAGAAAAAAGTTCTTTTCAGTTAAAATAAATAAAGAGACAGTATAACGGGGAAAGGTCTTACTCCAGTAGGACTGTGTACCTCACGGTGGTATCACTTCACGGCTGATTTTTCTTTTCTTTTCTTTTCATTTTTGTACTGGAGACTGGGGGACCGAACCCAGCGCCTCACACACGCCAGGCACGTGAGCTCTGAACTCAACAGCCCTTTCTTTCTAGTTTTTATTTTGAGACAGTTCTCACTAAACTGCCCAGGCTGACTTGCACTTGCAATCTTCCTGCCTCAGCCTCCCACATAGCTGGGATCACAGGCGTGCGCCACAGCACTCAGTCCACGTGACTGACTTCTTCTGAAAGCAACTCCTCAGTGCAGGATGCTGGTTATGTTCTAAAACAAAACTGGGACTGGATTTTTTTCCTCTGTGAAATCACTCAGCATTGAGGATTTAAAATGTGACTGAACTGGGCTGGGGATGTGGCTCAGGGGTAGAGGGAAGCCCCATCTCAAAAGAAAAAATAAACAAAAAAGAGCTGGGAATGTGACTCAGTGGTAAAAGCACCTTGGAGTTCAATCCCCAGAAATAAAACAAACAAACAACAACAAAAAAAAACATGTACAGTCCTTAGGGACTGGAGCATCCTTAGTCAACAAACCAACAAGCATTTCCTAAGAACCTGCTCCAGGGAACACAGCAATGCAGAAGGTCCCCTAGTGTACCTATTTGTTAAGCAAGCAGCTCCTGCATCCCCTCTGCAGGCCAAGGCTACACACAGCTACACTCCAGGGAGAGCATGGACCACCTCACAGC
>JAHUXG010005248.1:0-20702 GCA_020740815.1 Sciurus niger | reverse complement strand
ACCTTCGCTCCACCCCTCAGCTGGTCTCTGTGTAGCTCTTTCAAGAAAAGGTGCTTAGATCCCCGGCTCGGACCGTGCTTTGCACCTAATCACTTGGCTATGCGACCCCTCCTCTGAAGAGTCACTTGGAGCCTCGTACATATGCTCCAAGCCCCAGTGACCCGTCACTCGTCTCTTCCTCCAGGCAGGTGTTCTGTGTGGGCACTTGGAGACCAAGCCACTCACTGCGCACCTCCACCTCCTCAGGACAGCCCCCTCCCTGTTGTTCAGGCGGTTGCTGAATCCAAATAGCTCGCCACCCAACTCTTTCTCTGGCAGCCCCCGGAGCCCTGGCAGATTGCTCCAAAAAAACCAAAAAACCAAGCGGTGTGCTGCTCGGCCTCCTCTGCAAGGTTCCCCACTTTCCGAGCTCACTGTTCCAGCGGGGGTAGGTGTGTCTTGCTGCCTGGGCAGGGCAGCCTTCCCAGGGGCCCAGACCTACCTCCTGGGCCTGGGAGCCTCACCCTTCGTAGACGAGTCTCCTTAGGTTGTCCCTTCTCAGAGACACTGCCTGAAGTCCTGGAACCTTCACTTCGCCCCTCAGCTTGTCTCTGTGTAGTTCATTCAAGAAAAGGTGCCTAGGTCCCTGGACCGGACCTTGCTATGCACCTAATCGCCTGGCTATGCGACCCGCCCTCTGAGCAGTCACTTGGAGCCTTGTACATATGCTCCAAGCCCCAGTGACCCGTCGCTCGTCTCTTCCTCCAGGTGTGGGCGCTTGGAGACCAAGGCACTCACTGCGTACCTCCACCTCCTCTGGGCAGCCCCCTCCCCGTTGCTCAGGCGGTTGCTGGATCCAAACAACTCGCCGCCCCACTCTTTCTCTGGCAGCCGCTGGAGCCCTGGCAGATAGCTTCAAAACCAAGCGGTGTGTCGCACAACCTCCCTTGCAAAGTTCCCTGCTTTCCGAGTTCACTGCTCCAGCAGGGGAGGTGTGTCTTGCCGCCTGGGCAGGGCAGCCTTCGCAGGCAACGTTCCCAGGGGCCCGGACCTCCCTCCTGGGCTTTGGAGCCTCACCCTTCGCAGACGAGTCTCCTTAGGTTAGAGAATCTGCCCGCGGTCCTGGAAACTTCAATCCGCCATTTTTCGCTCCGCTTCGCTGTCCGTTTTTACCGCTCCGGCGGGGGAGGGGCATCCCGCCGAGTCACTCTACTTCACAAAGTTCTCTGCATTCCGGGGCTACTGCCCCATCCGGGACGCCTCCCCTATGGGAGAAACTCACCCGGCGGCTTTGAGTTGGTCCCAAGTCACTATCTCCTCTTTTGAATCTTGAGTCCTGGAGCAACATGAAATGCAGCCGCCCTCTAGTCCGCCATCTTGAACCCTCTCTCAAGAAAGATATTTTTAAAATTGGTTTCAAAGTTACTTTAAATGAAATGGTTATCTGCCTATATTTGCTGCTGTTTATAAACATAATTTATTTAATTGAAACATAAAAACTGTATTATTCACATGCATTGTGTTGTTTAGAAATATGTATACATGGTGGAAGGGCTAAATCAAAGTAAATAACATATGCATTACCTCACATGCATATCATATTTTTCTGTGAAAATACTGAATATGGCTACTTTCAAAGCAATTTTTAAAAGAATAGAGTTATTAACTATAGTCACCATGTTGTACAAGAGATCTCTCACACTTATTCTTCCTAATTGATATTGTGTGACCTCTGACCAGTATCTTCCTAGTCCCCCACCCCCTACTCCAGGTTCTGGAAACCACATTTTACTATCTATTTCTGAGTTCAATATTTTGAGATTCCACATATAAATGTGGAATTTTTCTTTGGGGTCTGGCTTATTTTACTTAATATAGTGTCCTTCAGGTTCAATCATGTTGGAAATGACAGAAGTTACTTTAATTTTAAGATTGAATAACCTTCTTTTGAGTACATAAACATCTCATTTTATTTGCTTATTAAACTATTGAGGGGTACTTATATTAATTTCATGTTGCGGTTTTGTGAATAATAATAAGATGGACAAGTGAGGGCAGATATCTCTTGATATGATGGCTATATTTCCTTTGGATATATCCTGGATTATATGGTAGCTCTGTTTTTCACTTTTTGAGGAACTTCAATCTTGTTTTCCATAATGACTATACTAATTAACATTCCCATCACTATAAAGTAAGAGCTCCATTTCTCCACATCCTTCTTAATACTTGCTATCTTTCATCTTTTTTTAAATAATAGCCATTCTAACAGGTGTGAGATGATATCTCACTGTAGTTTTAGTTTTCACTTCTATGATGATTAGTGATGTTAAGTAGCTTTCATACATCTGTTGGATATTTGTGTTTTGTTGAGAAATGTTTATTCAGAACCCTGTCTCAATTTTTAGTTGGAATACTTGTTTTCTTACTGTTGAGTTGATTTCATGTACATTTTGGATATTAACCCTTTATCAGATGTGTAGTTCAGATATTTCTTCCCATTTCATAGGTTGTTTCTTCACTCTTTTTTCTTGTCAATGTTTAGTGCTGTCAGTATTTTTTGTATTTTTTATTTGTTCTTATTAGTTATGCATGATAGAATGTATTTTGACATATTATTCATGTAGGGAGTATAACTTCTCATTCTTCTGGATATGTATGATGTAGAATTACATTGGTAGTGTACTCATATGTGCACCTAGGATAGTAATGTCTGATTCATTTACTGTCTTTCTTATTCCCATTTCCCTTCCCCTCCCTTCATTCCCCTTTGTCTAATCCAAAGTACTTCTATTCTTCCCTACCCTCTACCTTATTGTGAATTAGCATCCACATATCACAGAAGACATTTGACTTTTGGTTTGGAAGGTTGGCTTATTTCACTTAGCATGATATTCTCCAGTTCCATCCATTTACCAGAAATGTCATAATTTCATTTTCCTTTGTGGCCGAGTAATATTCCATTGTGTGTGGAATTTTCTTTATCCATTCATCTGTTGAAGGGCACCTTGATTGGTTCCACAGTTTAGCTATTGTGGATTGAACTGTTATATACATTGGTGTGGCTGTGTCACTGTAGTATGTTGTTTTTAAGTCGTTTGGGTATAAGTTGAGGAGTGGGATATATCTCTTCACTCTTCATTGTTTTGGTGTCTGTGCAAAAGCTTCTTAATGTGTTGAAATCCTATTTGTCTGTTTTTCACTTTTGTCACTGTGCTTTTTGAGGTTCTTTCCATGAAAACATTGCAAATACCAATGTCATGGTACTTTTCTTAAATGTTTTCCTCTAATAGTTTCACAGTTTCAGTTCTTACATTTAAATTATGCTTTTTTTGCTTGATTTTTGTATTGAAAGTGAGATTAGTGCTTAATTTCATCCTTGTTTACGTAGATATTTAGTTATTCCATTACCATTTAACTTGAAGAGTGTACCCTTTCTCCATTCTGTCCATTCTGTGTTTTTGATATCTTTGTTGAAAATAATTGTAAATGTGTGGTTACAACAGTTTTGTAGCGGATTTTGAATTCATGTAGTATGATGCCTCCAATGTTCTTTTTGTTCAAGATTTCTTTGATTATTTGAGGTCTTTTGTGGCTCTGTAGGAATTTTGGGATTGTTTTTTCTGTTTTATTGAGAAATGGAATTTGGATTGAGATTGCATTGATTCTTTAGGTAGCTTTGGATAGAATGGACATTTTAGCAATATTAAAACTTCAAAATCCATGAGTATAGGATATCTTCCCATTATTAATGTCTCATTCAATTTTTATCAATGTTTTTTAGTTTGCAGCATATAATTCTTATGTTTATTTCTAATAATTTAAATTTTTATAGCTATTGTTTATGGAATTTTCCCTTGATTTTTCAAATTATTCATCATTAATGTATAGAAATGTGGCTGATTTTTACATGCTAACTTTAAATCCTTCTCCATTGTTGATTTTCTTCATTAATACAGTTTTGGTGAACTCTTTTGGGTTTGCTGTAAGTTCATGTGATCTGAAAAGATTTACTTATTCCTTTCCAATTTGAACCCCTTTTATTTTCTTCTCTGGACTAATTATTCTGGCTAGGACTTCCAGTACCACATTTGATAGAAGTATACATCCTTTTCCTAGTTCTTAGAGGAAAATCTTTCAGCTTTTCACTATTGACATGATGTTACTTGTGGATCTGTAATATATGGTGTTACTATATTGAGGCATATTTTTCTATACCCAATTTGTTGATGATTTTTGTGATTGAAAGAATGTAGAATTTTATCAGATGTTTTTCTGAATCTATTGAAATTATCATATGGTTTTTACCTTTCATTTCATTTTGTTAAGGTCATATATCACATTTATAGATTTAAACATGCTCAACCATTCTTGCATCCCACCTGATGAAGATGAACCCTGATCTTTCTCCTGTGCTGTTATATTTGCTACTATTTTGTTGAGGATATTTTCATTCATGTTCATTAAGGCTATTGGTCTGTAATTTTCTTATAGTTTCATTGGCTTTGACATTGGGGTAGTGCTCTCCTCATAAAATGAATATCAAAGTGTTTTCATTTTTCAGGTTCTTGGAAAGGTTTGAGAAGGACTGGTATTAATTCTTTAAACGTTTGGTAGAATTCTCCAGTGATGCCATCTGGTCTTGGTGTTATCTTTGCTGGGAGACTTTGTATTACTGATCATTCTCCTTACTCATTATTGACCTCTTCAGAGTTTCTTTTTCTTACTAATCAGTCTTGATAGGTTGCCAAAATTAATATTTTTATTTTACAAATAGAAAAACTGGAGCTTAAAGAGGTTGTCTTAGGTCACACAGCTAGTCAGCACCAGAGTTGGAATTAAGCTCAAGCTTTGTTAACAGTTCTCATAAATTAGTTATCTAAGTCTCAATTTCTGTAAAAATTAAACTTTTATTATATCATATTTGCACTGGAAAAATGCTTATGGATTTAGAACTTCTTTCTAATCCTCAGAGGTTACTCAGTTTTTTGTCCCGTAGATTCAATGATTAGAGATCCTTGTTCACAGTCTAAGCATGAAGTAGTTGTGACAAAGATAACTCAGGACTGACTTCCAGTCAGTAACCCAACCCTCTTTGTCAGAGTTTTCTCATCTGGAAAGTACATTTAACAATAATTTCATTGCAGAGATGTATTTTTAGAACAAAATGAAATAATACAAATTGAATTCAACAAATACTTCAAAGGTATTTGCCAAATGTCAGCACAGAATGCAAAGTGTCTTCCTAGCATATGATGTCAAGCAACTAATAGACATTAAAAATCAACATATTACAATTTATGTGTGTGTTCATCCTAACAAATAACTCTTAAAGGCCTAACTTACAGTCCATTGTCTTTCCACTTAGAAGAAATTCTTTAAACTTAAGTTATGTAAAGTATAAATGCATCAAAATGTCTTTCAGTCTAAATGCTTTTTAGAATATTCGGTGCTTTTGACAGTTTTATTGTATATACATAATTTTTATGATATACGAAATGTTAACCTTTGTTTGAGACAACAGTTTTCTTATTAAATATTTGAGTGTAACCTTGACTTTTGGCAGAACTGAAAATAAAGAACAATGTCATATAGATAAAAAGATTTAGATGGTCCTGATACCAACTTCAGAGCACTGCATTACATGTGTTAGTGAGCCGGGGTTTCTAGTACCATCGTGACAGAAATATGGGTAAATATCACATGTAGTCAATTATGTTCATATTCATTTTATGTGTTTCTGATAGAAGTACTTTATACTCATCTTCCATGAGTATAGTTTTGTTTTCTCTTTGTCATTATATCAGTATATGATTTATTTCTTTCTAGACAATATATTCATGATCCAAGTTCATGAACATTTTTTTATTATTTGTAGGTGAGTTTCCTCTTTATTGCATCTTCTGGTCCCAATACTACTGTTTTTTTTTTTTTTAAACATTACAAAAGTTATTTTAGTTTTCACTTTATAAATTTCTCTTTTAAATTGTCCATGTAATCACCTTGTGTATAAGCTGAGGCAGGACCTCTGCCCTGGAAGAAAATCCCCCTACCTTTTACTATTTATCATGGCTGATTCTGTTACTGTGGTACATCTCACCTTTTATGTCTTCACTGGGCAATTCAAGTCAATATTGAGGGCAAAACTAGTCTCAGAAATATATTAGTGATTAAGTCATTGCATTTCATCAAGATTTGTCACAAGGATAAGAACTTCATGAAAATATAAATACTGTCATTTTTTTATATGTTAAGAATATTTTGAGAGTCATTGATAAGGATGATCCTCTTAGAAATAAACAATTGTTCAGATACCCATTCCCTAATTATATTTGTGAAATTTTAATTTTGTTTCTCTAATTCAATTAAAGTTGCACTAAAGAAGTCAACCATCTAATCACCAAATGACAGAAGTTTTCTTGAGCAGGATGAAATCTTTGAGAATTTCTATGTCATCTCACTAGAACCTGTAGAGGGCATGCTGTTTGTATCCTCAGCTCCTCTTAAAATTAAATAATTTTGTGGATTTTAAAAACCAGCATTTTCCTTTTAATTTTCTTGCATTCATCTGTATCTCCTATTCTAGGTTCAATTCCATAACCTTAGAAAAATTGAGAACTTTGGTCCTTCCTCCTTTGTGCATGTTCCTCCTTCGTAATCTATTAAAACTTCACAGTTTAGCTGTTATTCTGAATATGTGTTTTATCAAATCAATTTCCAGTCACAGCTCTCCTCCAAAGCTTTTATTCTTGAATGCCAACCTATGGACCAATATTTACATAAGCACTTAACACTCAACACATTCAGTACTTCCTTTAACTTTCTTCTCTTCATTTTATTATTCCTTAAGATCTGGTAATTCTTTCTTTGAAGCATAAATTTCTTTCTCTGAAACAGTTTATTGTGTAAAAATATGTATTAAGATGTTTTATGTATGTTCACTATCAATTTTATTTAAAATTTATCTAACTTTATTTAAAAATTGGGCCCAAACTTGACTATTTGTCATTATAATTCTTTTTTAAAAATAAACATATTTGTAATTATCAGTTCTGTATCATTGTAGGCCAATTAAGTAAGTAGTAAAAACCAAAATAGTTATTTTAAAATGTTGTATAGCAATTATTCATTATGTATATATTATTATAGTTACTGAAAAGAATTCTGTTGGCAAATGTAAAACATGATATATTTAAATAGTATCTGATTATGAGACAACAATGATATTTACCATTAGAACGTATTTTTTTAAAAAAATTGCTTGTTTTAAAAAGTCATGCAATGATACAAAAATTTTTAAAAGACACATGTACTATAATGTTTTTATTAATAGTAAATGATAAATATCATTACCAATTAAGTCTTAATGAAAGGAAGATACCTTAACTTTTTCATATTTTATTGCACAAAATAAAATATGGTCTTAGGTCACTGCTTAACAAATCTGTATTATTATTTTTTGTTTTCCAATGTATAGAATGATGTCATGAGAGTAATTTCTTAAATTGCCCACTTTATATTCCTTGTCAGTTTCCTGATATTAACTATTCAAATATGTTTCTTCACAATAACTGTTTTTGTTAGTGCTCATTTAAGGTCATACTACTAGGAGAACAGAAAATGACTGTGTTGTTAATGATCTGGCTATTAGCTTTTTGAGAGCATATTTTTATTTGTCCTTATAGCATCTGGTTATAAATTTGTAACTTATTTAGGGCCTTGCATTTATGTGTGTTGTGTCTCCTGCTTAAAGGTGAGAACATATGCTTGTGAGTTTTACCCATTTGTCAGTGGTATTTAACATATAAAAGCATTTAGTAATGTTTGAGCAGCATTGCCAGAATGTCAGAAAGCTTTAAAAGTTGTTTAATATTTTTTGAGGCAGCTCTCCTCACCTACAACATTTTCCCATATTGCCTATTAAACATTCCAGCCATCTGGAACCCTTGTTGCTGTTCAAGAATTCATTTAAATAAAATCTCACAATTTAGTTAGTTAATAATCCATTAGGCACTATGTTACTAAAGAAATAATTTGGTTAACTTCTAGAGAAGTAAGTCATACAAAAAATTATCTATTGGCCTTGGAGGCCTTAGATATATAGCAGTGCACAATTACATAGATCTGTATTTGTTAATGAAAGTAAGTGTACATATAGATATAAAATATTGCTTATCATGATAATCATAGTTAAGAAAAAATATTATGGTCAATTAGTAAGTTGAGCACTCAAAAAGAAGTTAAAGATGTTAAGTAATTATTCTGCCAAGATATCAAAATGAACCAAAGTCACAAACTAGGTAAATCTTCTGTCTTGCAAATTTGAGTGTAAGAAATATATGAATTATTTCAGGCATGTTGAAATATCATTGACTTTACTTATAAGACAAAACCAAATTGAATATGTTAGTAGAATTGGGTTGAAATGAGACTCTTCTACTAAAATACTGCATGATTTTTATGGGTCTCTGTTTTTTCCCTCATTCATTAAATGAGAAGATCAGGTAAATCAGAGATTGCAGAAGAGTAGTTCATGATTTTCGGGTATATAAATCCAATGGTTCCCTATTCAGAAATCATAAGTTTCTGTTTATTTACCTTTGGCTATTATTCTGAAGTTATCTGGGTTTGCTTCCCTTAGGTGAAAAATTTCAATAGCCTAAGTTAGAATTTTACAACTTCAAATGTCATGCATGCATCAATTAGATGAAAAAACCTACTTGGGAGAAATAGAATTCTGGTTGCCTGAAACTTTACACTTGTTCTATCTATATGAATAAGTATGTGCATCATCCCCCACAGGAGCCATGATGGTAACTTTCACTGTGATAGTCCTTATCATGGGCTTTAGTCAGACTTTGTACAAGAAAAACACTAGCTAATGTAAATGTTCCTTTCTCTTTAGATAAAAATAATTGGTGACCTCTAAGAACAACAGAATGTTAATAGGAGCAGAAGAACTTTTGGCAGATAAGTAATTCACCCATTAACAGGTTATCCTTTATTGCATTTCCAGACATATGCTCTCTTGAATTTGGCAACTTGCAGATGTTTCAAGGGGAAACAGTCAGTAGAGTTGTCCTTTTGATATACAGTAGTTCCAGGATGTCTTGCATGTATTATCACATGACTTAATCAAAGTCTGTAAATTTCAGTAGGTGAAAAGTAAATCCATATATTGTGACTTTGATGCCACTTTGATAAATATTGCTGGCTATGACAATTCTATTCTTTGGGGACTAAAAGCAGGTGCTATGATTTGGGAATATAATTAATATCCTTATTATCAATCATTGCAAGTCATCCATAATTTATTCTGACCCACAAAATTTATATAAGATAGTTGTCAGAATGTAAGCTCTTAACACATTTTGATACAGGGACAACAATTTCTAGATCCTGGACATCTGTTAAAATGAACTATAAACAGGTTTTTTTGGACCAGGTTTGTTTTACTGTAATCATAATTTTCTAAACATTTTTTTTACTTAATATACCAGTAATGTTGTAAAATATATCTTAGTTATTGCAAAACTTAAAAAAACCTTTATCTACCTCATTTGTTTACAATAAAAAAAACCTTTATCTAAAGTTTTCTGTTTGTAAAGAGTGTCTCATTTTGCAAAACTGAATTGTTCTGTCTCATTTAAAATTCACATCAGTTCACAGATGTGAACTGAAATATTATTCCCGTTTTGTAAATGAGACACCAGTGCTCAGAAAGAAAAAAGTTGCTCAGGCAGGCATGGTCAGTTCCTGAGTGGCAAGCTGCCCCTTCCTGATTCTTATCCCAATGTTCTTTCTGTCACACAGTGTCACATCCTCCCAAAGTATGTCAGTGAGCCTCTCACAGCAAACCAAGTATAGAAAGCAGCTCTCCATGTTAGTTTGCCCAGAGGGTTCATTAAAAATGCATCCTATTGCTCCCGTTCCCTAATGATAATGATTTGAAAGGTTTGGTCTAGGTACTAGAATTGGCATTTTAAATAACACTTCTGAATATTCTATGGCAAGTGGAAAGAAAAGTGCACTACATGAAATTCTAATTTGGAGAAGTGCAATACAAATCTTTAGTGGTTTATAATATAACTTAGACCAAAAGCTATGGTATTTCAGCAGAACAGGGACAATTAAATGTGGAGGTTTTATACGTATGTGTTCAGCATACAGTTCATATGTAAAACTTAAACTAGTTGAGATAAATAGTTGATATTATCTCCTGATTATCTTATCCCACGATTTCATATAGCAGAGGCTGCATTCTTGTATGTAGCATGATCCTGAGTGCATAAAATTAAACAGGCTTTCTCTCTTTTCCTACTCCCTCCCATCCTACTGTGAAGAAGCAGGTGGTGGAAGGAGCTTTATAGTAGGATTTAGAATGAAAAGCAATTAGAAAAGTAATTAAAAATGGGAGCTGACAACATATTCTGATGTGCCTGATACATAAAATATAAGAATTCCAGGGAAATTTTGTTTCAGAATATTTAAAAAATTATGAAATAGGGGGAAGCCTAGACTGTTGGATTTTACCAGAGTTCTCACATCACCAAGGCTTTATCAAGTGTATACAGATGGAGAGACCAGGAGGGAAAAGCAAAATATATTATTTAGAAGAACTGATGATACTAGGAAATGGCCAAAAAAAAAAAAAAACTACTAGAATTACTTAATTCTTTTGCTTATGGTAAGTGAAGAAAAGATCTTACTATATACTTTATTGGGTTAAATTAAGCAGAGCTCCAAATTCTTAACTTTTAAAAGCAGAAGGCATGCAGAATTCTACTTCCATCATGGCAGATCAAACTACTCCAGAGAACTGCTCCCCAACGAAACTGGTGAAAAAAATAAATGAACTAGGAAGCAAAATAAAACCACCCTAACCACTTAACGTCTCTGAAATGACCATAAAGCAAATGAAGATTTGTTTTTGTACTAGGGATTGAACCCATGGGTGCTTAACCACTGAGCCACATCCCCAGTCTTTTTTGTTTTATTTTTAGAAATGGTCTTGCTAAGTTGCTTAGGGCCTTGCTATGTTGTTGAGACTGGTTTTGAACTTCTGATCCTCCCACTTCAACTTTCCATGTTGCTGGATTCACAGGAGTGTACCATCATATCTGGCTTAAATGAATAAAATTTTATTAAAGAAAATTATTAAAATTCAATAAGAACTGTGAGTCTGTGGCATTTCTCACTTCAGCTCAGTATCACTCTGTGTGAGTACAGTGAAGGACGTAGGGTTCCTATTTTGGCCAGCTATGAATCAGAGGACCACATTCCCTGGAGACAGAGAACATTGGCTTTTCTTATCTTGTCCAAGCTACCTGTTGCAGAAGCTGTTTCAGGTAAGTGCAAATGAGAGATGAATGTTCTCTCTTTTTCTCCCATCTTTCACTGGGCAGAGTAACTCTTCCTCAGACATTACCTTGGCTCTGGTTCTAAGTCCCTATTACATATACATCCACACACAGAGTCACACATGACTTAATAATGGAATATGTTCTGAGAATTGCATCATGGTATAGTTCAATCACTTGAGGTGACAAGATGAACATCTTAAGTTCAAAGCTGCTGGCAAAGCATGGCATACTATTTCATAGTGAACATTTTTCATAAGAATGTAGAGAGTACATTCTAAAATAATATGTACAATAGAATACATAAGCCCATAGTGTAGCTGTTCATTATTATCAAATGTACTGTATAATTAATTGAATGTGCTATACTTTTATATGTCTTTGAGCATAGAAATTTTGCATCAATGTTACCACATACTCATGAGAAAAGCACTGATCTATGACATTATGGCAGCTATGACAGTAGGAGCTAGGAATTGAAGTGGTTCATTATGATCTGATGTGACCATGTCATATGTACAGTTGTCTAAAATACTGTTTTGAAATGCATGACTACTGTAGTATAGACACAGGTGAAGGGGGGCTATAACACAGAAAAGTAATATTTTAACAATAAGAATACAAAGAAGATAGAAGGAAGCAATACCAAACTGAGGAAATGATTACAAATGGAGGAAATACTCTAAGCTCCACAGAACAAATGGAAAGGAAGAAAATGATATGTAAGGGGAGTAATAAAATAAAACTATAAATATATACTTGCTCTCATTTACTTTTCTTAGATCCTTTAAAGAAACAAAATTATATAAAGTATAATATGTATTATTTGATTTGTAACAATTATAGATTCATGTATAACAATGATCCTATAATAGAAGAAGGAGCAGAATAACATTTATATATCTTGCTGGAATTTATTTAGTATAACTGAAGCTGTAGCTCATTAGTTAACATGCATATGGTGAACTCTAATCTCTGAGATATAGCTGAAGAAAAAATGGAGTCCTTCTCACACAAATTAAAATGTTACTATCAAAAACACCCATTTAAAAGAAAACTATGAAGGAGAAATAGATGTACAAAAAGATATGAAAAATCTAGGAAACAAAAGGTAAAATGGCAGATGTAAAAGCAAATATGTCAATAAGATTAAGTGCAAATGGATTAAATAACCAATCAAATAGCAGGCATTGTTGAACTAGAAAAAAATCAAGATCCAATTGTATCTGAATACAGAATACACAGTTGATTAACAACATACAAACAAATTTAAGTGGATAAAAAATGCAAAAGATATCATGCAAATTAATAGTGATAAGAAAGCAGGAATGCCTGTATTAATCTGACAAAATTTAAAAATTAAAAATTAAAAATGTAGGGATAAAAAGAGACATCTGTAACAATAAAATGGTCAATTCTGCAGGAAGTTCTAAAAATCATAAACAAACATATGGGCCTAAAATCAGCCCAAAAATTAGTGAGCAAAAAGTGACAGAAATAAAGGAAACATAAAACAATTCAATAATAACAGAGACTTTAATATATCACTTCAACAAAAGGTAGAAAAATTATAGCTACAGGTGACTCAGTGGGTATAGTGTTTGCCTAGAATGTATGAGGCCCTGGGTTCAGTCCCTAGTACTACACAAAAAATATAAATATCTAAATAACAGAAAAACCAAATAACAGCATAATATAATTTCTTAAGTGCACATGGAACATTACTCAGAACATTTGCTAAACCACAGATCAAAACTCAATATATTTAAAGAATAGAAATAATAAAATTTATGTTCTCAGATCACAATAGGATGAAATTAGAAGCACATAATAGAAAGAAATTTGAGACAATTATAAAACTGTGAAAATTAGGCAACATATATCTGAATATGTGTGAAAGTAGAGATTAAAAAACAAAAAAGATAGAGAGCCGAACGTAAGTGAGAAATTTATTTCAGATGCTTGAAAATGGAGGTGTCAAAACATGCCAGAACTTACAGAACGCAGCTGAAGTACTGCTGGGGTTAATTGAAAGCTACAAATGCTCACATTAAAAGTCAAGGATCTCAAATCAACAACTTAACCTTCCTGTTTGAAAAACAGGAAAGAAAGAGCAGAAGGAAGGTAATTTTAAGGACTGGAACCAATGCAATGGAGAACAGAAAAATATAAAGTAAACCAGTGAAACAAAAATCTAGTTCCTTGGAATGATTAACCAATCTGGCAAACCTTAAGTAAGATGAATCCAGAAAAAGAAGACTCAAATTCCTAAATTCAGAAATGAAAGGGGATATAATTCCTGACCTCAACAAAGAATTATGAAGGAATAATATGAACGAACATTAGATATATCAGAGGAAATGTAAAAGTTTCTCAAAAGACACAGGTCACTGCTTCAGGAAGAAGAAACTTGCTACTTCAGAAGTAAAGAGATTAAATTAGTAATGATTAAAAACAAAGAAAAAGTCATCAAAACTCTTCACAATGAAAAGGTGTGGTCTAGATGACTTCCAGTCATTTATCTGATTTGAAAGTGAAGAGGCAAAGGCATGAAGACCTGGAAGGAGAGATCCCTGGGGACCATCTTGAAGTCTGTGCCCACAAAAGTCAATCACTTCACAGCATTACACTTCCATGGCATAAGAATGGAGAAGACTGGAGATGTGTAGCCCATCAAGATAAATCACATCTGGAGACCAGTGGGATTTTCTTATGAGGTCCTGTGTATTTGCTTTCTTTGTTTGCTTGTATTTTATTTGTTTTTGGTTTGCCCTTGATGCTTAAAAGAGCTAAGAAATAATAAAGGTCTACATTTTCTGAGACTTTGTAGATATTTCTCTGGATAACCTGTCAAAAAATAACCAGGGAAAATAACTCTCATGATACTGTGCTTTCCTTGAAATGAAAGCCACTGGGAGCTCATCTTCCCAGCACAATCTGATAGCACAGGAAGCCTCTAAAATCACCAGGATTGTGTACTGCTTTATGTTATTGTCATATCCCAGTTTTGCTTCTCACATGTACTATCGTCACCTAAACTATTAGCCGGCTATATCCTTTTATATTTATCAAAGCTCATAGAATTTTACCTTAATAGTAGTGGGCCCCCAAATATTTACCAAGCATCATTCTGTTAGTTTGACCTATAAAATCCTCCTTTCTTTGTCCTGTTCTAAGCTGGGCTTTTCATAAATTAGGCTCCTGAAATACAGGTAAATTTGCATGAGAAATGTTGATGCTACACTCAAGGTGAGTTAAGTATACAGGTTTAGAACATGATCGTTGGTTTCTCACCCAGAGATTGGCCTAAAATCTAATTTACCTCACTTATTTTCACCTCTATTTGCTATTTATTTTTCTTGTGCCTGAACCCTAGTTATTAGCTCACAGACATTTGTTATGTGTTTTTCTCAAGTGATAAAAGCTTCATCAGATCTATGAAGCATATAAATACAGAATATACAAACCTGGTAGCTTATTCCATTGATATTACCTATCCATCTCAATCTCTCAAGATGCTATCTAAGGTCATTTTCCCTTGTACAGAAGAAATGAGTTTCAAAAACATTTTCTAAGTTATTACTTTAAAGTATGACTCAAACTGATCCCAAAATTTAACATGTTGAGTACGTATATTGGTTCAAAAACTTCAGGTTAACAAGGAATATAACTTTATTCTTTTCTATAACTTAATTTTTAACTCAAATGCTTATATTACCTAGAGAGCAGAAACTTGTTATAAATCAATTTGAGCAACCTTCTTTTCCCAGTTTGTTGCTTGTATAACATTAGAGGAAAATCCCTACCACAAATAAACAGTGGCTAGCCCCCTTTAGACAAAAGAACATAATGACCAGATTTTAAGATTCCAGGGTATAATACAAATTGTGGTCAAATCACTGGATGGTAATTGTTAATGTGTTGAAATTGGCAAGTTTATTCTAAAATTTATAAGGAACTTTAAATGAAATACAGAGGGAAATATGTATATGTTGTTACATAAATATTATAAGGAAATTTATATAGAATAGCTAAAGCAATCATGAAGGAGAAGAAACAGGAAAAGATTTGGAGGACTTACACCTGCTACAGAGAAAGACTTACCATATAACTGATCTAATTAAAAAGGTGTTGAAAACTGATAAATTTGGAGTTCTTCCAAATTACAAAATTTTCACCAAAAAGTACTATTTGAGTAAAAATAAAAACTACAAATATGGAAAAGATAATTACAATATATTTTCTGATGAAGATCTATAATCTAGAATACATTCAATTTCCTAGATATCAATAATAAAAGCCATATTTTTTCAATTGGTAAAAGACAGGCATTTCTCAAATAGGCTATCTAACTTTCCAGTTACTATTTGGAATTGTCCAACAACATTATTTATGAGTGAAATGCAAATTAAAATGGCAATATGATTTGATTACATCTAAAAAAATGTATAAAATGAAAAATGTAGACAACAGTATTATCAAGGAATGTGGATCAATTGGAACATTGATTGTAATGCTAGTGAGGTGGAAACTTATATGCACTTTAGAAAAGTGATTGACAGAATTAAAAACTAATGTATATGTGCTCTATGGCTCAGAAATTTCACTCTTGTGAAAATACTTGAGACAGATGATTTTTCCACTAGCTGTTATCTACAAGAATGTTTAGAAGCAGCTTTATATGTAATAGTTCCAAAGTGAAAGAACTATTGTTGTCATCAATAGGAACATGTGAAAAGAAGTTGTGTATTTGTACAAGGGTGCAGTATACAATATTCGAAAGAAGAACTTTTTAGGGGCGAAGAGTACTATTTTAGACCAGCTACCAACTGCTGAATACAGCACTACAAATTAATCTCTCAGACATAGTGTGGAGAAAAATAAACTAGACACGTCTGGCCAACTATATCTCTGATTTCATTTATGTGATGTTTAAAAACACACAAATCTGATTTATGGTAATAGAGGTCAGAATGTGGTTATCTTTGGAGGAAAAGCCTGCAGAATATCATCTGGGAGAAACATAAGAAAGCAAAATGTATTGTTGGAAATTAATCTTACTGTGATATGAATTGTAAGTACCTCTATAAATGTCTTTTGGTAACTGTGAAGACTGGTTCTAAGATCCCACAGATACCCAAATCTTAGGATGCTCAAGTCCCTTACATAAAATGGCATAGTGTTTTCATATAACCTGCTCACATTCTCCCACATACAGTACAAATATGTTGTAGATTCCTTGCATTACCTTGCTTGGTGTCTGATTATTCACACAGGACATTAATGAATCCTTAGTATTACCCTTAGGGTCCTTTTAGTTCTTAAAACACCTTTCTCTTTTCTATTGGGTTAAATTTAAATTATTCCTCTCTAGAGATGTGGAAACCTCTGAGAGGTTACCTAAGACCCTCTATTCATAGTGAAAAGCTGCAACATTATCTGGCTTTTCTGCCTCATTCTTCTTGACCCAGAGAACAGGGCCCATGGCCCCTCAATTAGGGATTCCTTAATGATCTCCCACTTATGGATTTTTCTCTTATTTCTTTCTTGCTTTAGACCAGTATTCAGTTTGTACTCTCCAAATGATAATTCTTTTCTTACATGTTGTTCTTCCAAATGCATTGCATATGCTTGAGGGTTTTTAAATTTAAGTTCTAGGACTTCAAATTCAAAGACTTTTACTTTCTTTGTTTTCTGCTTCCACAACTTTCTCCAAACCAAAGACATAGCCTGGTTTTCTGAATAGGGTAAAGGGGAATGGGATATATGTTTAAAAAATGCACATGATAGGTAATTATGAAAAAGAATTCATTCATTCCTAACTACTCCAATTTGCAGTTTTCCTTTTTTAATTCATTCATGGGAAGATTTTATCATCTGAACTTCAAATTAAATATGCCTCAATTTTGAAGATGGCAGATTAGAGGTAGGATGTACTTCCCAGTCTTTAGCTCAATATTTAAAAAGCAGGAGACTGCTCCTCAGCAAGATGTATAACTCAGGGAAGTCACTGAAATTCAGCATTGGTATTTAAAGAAACCATAGAAAGAGAAATTTGGCAACTTTGAACATAATAAAGGAAATACTATGTTAGAGACATGCTACCTTGGCTGGTGCTTGTGCTGCTAAGGGGAGAGGGAGTGCAGACAGAAAGAGGAAAGTACAGTAGAAAAAACTAACTTTGGCATAAGGATCATGTGGAATACAGAGGGAGGCTGATCTCAATTGACCCAGAGACAGAGGGGAAAGCTGTTGAGTACAAAAATGAACAAAATAATTCTGCCTATGAGCAGACAGTACAACAGGAACCAGGGTCACTGGCACAGAAACCATTTTGTAAGCAGTCTCATGGTGACAGCAGAGGCAGGAGACTGGGAAATCATGAAAGAAGTTGCGTGTCTCACCAGCAGTCACCTATTGTGGAGCCTAGAGTGTATTTGAACCACTGGGACCAAAGTAGTGCAGATAGAATTGTGCCTAGGGTGATCTAGACTTAGAATACTAGGAGATAGAACTCCCTTGTTGCTGGCACCCTATGTGAGCTACTGGGAAGACGCCAATAACATCCAGAAAGGACTATCTGTACTCCAGGTCTGAGCCTAGATAACTCACATTCATAGTGGTGAGTGTGAGACCTGTGAAGGTTTAGATTCTGCAACCTAAAAGAGGAATACATGGGAGGACCCTGAAACCCAGACAGAGATGAACAACTCTCCAGCAATAGGGGTGTGGATCAAATCTCAAACACCCACTGAACCAGCTCCAAAGGTCAGTCAACACTGAATCCCAGTTACTGGAACTTCCAATTTAGAACTATGCACCAAACCTAATTTGGAAGTACACAACTTGTCAAGACTTTCCAATTTACATCACCCTATGTGGGGAGGCAGGAACCTGAAACCTAGCATAACCAGCTTTGTCTCCTGGCCTCAATAGCAGCAGTTTGTTCAACACAGAAACATTGGACTTAGCATCCTTAGGCCTGACCCAAGGGTCACAGAGTCTCCTAAAAATAAATACAAACAATAGCACAGCAATGTAAGTAATGAAAATCTGTTCTTCCAGAAGTTTTAACTACTTTAGTGGAAATAAGATACCATTTCCTCTCTTTCATTATTTTATTACTTTTAGTAATTCTTTACTTCTTCTTTATAGCCATAATCTACTGCCTATCTCCTGCTTCTCCACAGGTATAGTTTTAAATATTTCAAATTTTCTCTTATCTTTCTACCCTATTTTCTTCACTTAAGAAATTATGATTCCACTATATGAAATAATTATATAGTTATGTAATTTCTGCCCTTGATGTTGTAATTATTATTACAGTGGACAACATAGCAGACACCTGCCATTTAATATCTGTCTAGTTTATGATTGTTTATCATTGGTGCTGTTAAATGGTGATGCCACTGTTCCTCTACAGGTAGTAATTAGTGCTATAGATGTCAAAGTAGATTTTGGACATTAATTTTAAGGCTGTACACTTATTACTAACATTACCACCATTCCCCACTTTCTATTAAGAGGGACTGCAAAATAATGGGGACACTTCCAATTCACAGAGTAGACATCCTACTCACAACTCACAATTCAGCTGTGTAATAGCAAACTTCATTCCAAACATGAATTATCTCAACTTGAGCTTCAACAATACTCTAACATACAGGGGAGACAAAAACCACCAAACCAATAACCAGGCCCCAGGTCCCATTCCTGGACATCTGCCCATATGTCATAAACAGAGGCCCTAGAACAAAAAAGATAACTACAAACAAAAGGACACCCATATAAAAGAAGCATTTTTTTTTTTCTGCTGTGATTGAAAGAACCAGAAAGTACAATTTTAGAAGAGGAAAAGTTTATTTTGGGGGCTCGTGTTTTCAGAGATATCAGTCCATAGACAGCGGGCTACAAACCTCAGGTGCAAGGTGAGACATAACATCATGGCAGAAGAGTGTGGTGGAAGGAAGCAGCTCTTGTGATGATCAGGAAGCACAGGGAGAGGCTCTACTTTCCAAATACAAATATACACCCTCAATGCCCCACCTCCTCCAGCCACACCCTATCACTCAATTAATCCCATCAGGTTATTAATTCACTGGGTTAAAGCTCTCATAACCCAATAATTTCTTCTCTAAACCTATTTACATTTTCTCACACATGAGATTTTGGGGGACATCTCACATCCAAACCATAACAAAAATCCATCTCATCTGATGCACCAGGTCAAATCCTCTGAAAACATGAAGAAATAGGCAAATAAGCCTCCCTCCAAAATTCACAATTCTCCAAAAGAGGAACCCACCAATATATGGAAGTGGAAGAAATTCCAGAGAAAGACTATAGAAATGAATTCTTAAAATGTTCAATAAACTAAAAAAAGATCTAAGGAATGAACTAAGATAGCACATGCAGGAGATGAAAGACCATTTCAATAAAGAAACAGATATTGGAAAGGAATCAATAAGAACTCCTGGAAATGAAAAGGCACATTGAATCAAATAAAAATTTCATTTGAAAGCATCATAGAGATGTTAGATTACATAGAAAATATAACTTCAGGCCTTGAAGACAAAGCTTCATGAGACCTTGAAGACTCAGTTTGCGATAAAGAAAAATAAATAAATAAAAGACCATAAAAGAGCTCTGGGACAACATCAGCAGACTAAAGTTAGAGTCATCAGGGTAGAAGAGAATGTGGAGATACATATTAAATGTATTAAGAACATCTTCAATGAAATAATAACCAAAAAATCTCTCACCTTAGAAATGAGATAGAAATCCACATACAGATGCATATAGAACTCCAAATAGAAAAGACAAAAATGAATCTCCTCAAGACACACCAAATGCCTTACATAGAAAAGAAGGAAAGAATATTAAAAACTATGAGAGAAAAAACTCAGGTCACTTTTAGAGGCAAACAAATAAGATTTATTTTTGACTTCTCAACTCAGATTCTAAATTCAAGATGGACCTAAAATGAGATATTCCAAACTCCGAAAGAAAAAATAAATGACCAGTCAGATTGCTATGTCCAACAAAGACATCTTTCTAAATAGTTGAAAAAATTAAACTTTCCATGATAAGAATATACTAAAAGAATTCATAACACTAAGCTGGCTTCACAAAGAATACTGAAAGATATACTACAAAGAAGAACTCAAAAACAAACCCCAAAGTTCCCAAATAGATGAGGCTCCCTAGAAGAACAATTACTAAAAGAAAATCAAGAATTAAGTAAACAAACCAAAATATCAGGAAAGAACAACCATATATTCATAATAATACTGAGCATAAATAAATGGTCTCAACTCTCCAACTAAAAGACATAGATTAGCTGAATGGATTAAAACAAAACAA
>JAHUXG010005247.1:0-157502 GCA_020740815.1 Sciurus niger | reverse complement strand
CTATGTTCTCCCCTCATATCATGAATATTCTAATTAGTTGATATAACCTATATAAGTGACAATAACTCCCCTAAGGGGAGAAGAAGAATCTGCTGAAAATAAAGAAGTTTGCCACCCATCACGTCTCCGGGTCGTTCTTGCTGGCGAGAATGACAGGTGGCGCCGAAGCCCGGGAATCTTACGTGCCGCGGAGAGGTGAGTGAGGTGAGCAACGATCCGTGAAAGTGTGCACCCAGATCTGTCAGTGGACAGGGAAGTTTCCTAGAGATGAGAATATTGTGATTGCGATAAAGTTCCTAGGAACGAGAGGTTAAAGTTTCCTCAAAAAATGGGGAACGAGGTTGCTAGATATCGAATGGAAGGTCCCTTGAAAGAAATTCTTAAAGCTAACGGCAGTCCCTTAAAGACAAAAACCGCTCGGGCATTTTTAAAGCAGGTAGAGGAGATTTCACCTTGGTTTCTGGAGGAAGGATTGCTAACTATCCCACAGTGGGAACACCTGGGGGAAGATTTAAAGCGTTGTCCGGTCACACTCCTGGGGACGTTAGCGGTTTGGTCTTTGGTCAGAACTTGCCTGCGCTCCCCTCGGGAGGCGTTACAAAAGGCAGTTGCGCAGGGAGAGGAAGTGTTAGAAAAGGTAAAAGAAGAGTCACAAAAGGGCTCTGTTAGCGCTCAGTCAGATTCTGATGAGAGCGAGGAGGGACTCTCAGAGATGGAGTTAAATAAAATTAGTGAAGAAACAAAGTGTTCCCAAGCTGGTTCAATTAGTCAACAGGCATTGAGGGAATTGGAGAGCATAGCGCAACAGTTAGAAGACAAAGAAAAGGCGTTACAAGAGGCCTTAAAGGAATTGAGCTTACAAAAATATGCAATGGCGCAGTGGAAGAAGAAGGAGGAAGTGCTAACGAAACCGCAGACAGGACACAAAGAGAAAGTAGAGCCTGTGGCGCGCTTCGAGGTAAATGAGGAAGTAACTCAGAAAGTGACTTGTGCTCCTTCAGCGCCACCTTATGGATGGCCTCCGCCCTTTAACTCAAGTCATAGTAAGGAATGTTCTTGTTCAGAGTGTAAAATAAAAAAATGGAAAGAAATCTATGGGATTGAAAGAGGGTTTTACCCTGTTATGGAAGATCAAAATCAACAAAGGTTTCACCAGCCTTTGGATTTTAAATTGGTAAAACAGCTTAAAGAAGCAGTTAGTACTTATGGACCACAAGCAGCATTTACAGTATCTATTGTAGAATCTATGTCTACCCTCTTTCTTATTCCTGATGATTGGAGCAATTTGGCAAGAGCAGTTTTGAGTGGAGGGCAATATATCGAATGGAAGGTTCAAAATCAGGATTTTTGCCAGGAAACTGCACGCAGAAATGCTGCTGCTGGTAATCCACAATGGAATCTAGAGATGCTAACAGGTACTGGTCAGTTCAGTGGGAATCAGATGCAGAGTCAGTATCCAGGGGCAGTTTATCAACAGATAGCTACAGCCGCTACCAGAGCTTGGAAGACACTGCGTAGCCCTGGGGATTTACAAGGTCAATTATCAAAAATAGTACAAGGACCTAATGAACCCTATGCAGACTTTGTAGACAGACTTATGCAGGTAGCGGGTAGGATGTTTGGGGATGCAGACCAAGCTATGCCTTTAATAAAACAATTGGCTTTTGAAAATGCAAACAGATTCTGTAGAGAAGCTATAAGGCCATGGAAAAATAAGGATCTTTCTGCCTATATTAAAATCTACAGAGAGATAACAGAGCCAGTGATTCAGGGACAGGTTATGGCTGCAGCATTTGCTCAAGCCATGCAAGCTCGCCCCAAAGGATGCTTTCAATGTGGACAAGAGGGACACGTTAGAAAACAGTGTCCTCAAAGAGTATTTGGGAGAACGTTAACTACATCATCCTCAGGAAATGTGGGGGGACCTAAGCCTTCTAAAACTCAATTATGCCCCCGATGTAGAAAAGGGAACCATTGGGCGAGTGATTGTAGATCTGTTGCTGACATTGATGGAAATCCATTGCCACCTAATAATTGGGGGAATTCAAAAAACGGGAGACCGGGCCAAGCACCTCGGGGCCCAAACCAAATGTACGGGGTGGCAATGTCTTTACCAACCAAACCCAGGTGGACTTATCCACCATCAGATCAGAAGGTACAGTCCATGCAGGTCCCAGAAGGGCCACCTCAGGGAGTGCAGGACTGGACATCTGTGCCACCTCCAGACTCGTATTAACGCCCGAGATGGGTGTACAAATATTAGACACAGACTGGAATGGCAATATTCCCACAGACTCAGTAGGGTTGCTCCTAGGCAGAAGTTCTTCTACTCTAAGAGGTCTTATAGTCCACCCAGGAGTAATTGATCCAGACTTTCAAGGACAAGTTAGGGCTATGGTTTCTTCACCCAAAGGGATTACAGTCATTGCTCCAGGAGACAGAATAGCACAAATGTTAATTTTGCCTAGCCAGCATTCCTTATGGCCTAGTAAGGAGACAACAAGAGGAGATAAAGGATTCGGGTCTACAGGCGGACCCTGGGCTAATTTTACTATGGACCTTCAGGATAGACCCATTATGCAGTTAACAATAGGACACAAACCTTTTATAGGATTATTGGATACAGGAGCTGATAAAAGTATAATAAGTGAAGCAGTTTGGCCCAAAGGTTGGCCTGTAGTTACAGCTAATCAAAATTTACAAGGGTTGGGAGTGGCTCAATCACCTAACCAGAGTGCTGCTTCGCTGTCCTGGAGGGATAATGAAGGCCATTCAGGGGTTTTTCAACCATATATCTGTAAAATACCTATTTCCCTATGGGGAAGAGATGTCTTAACTCAGATGAATGCTAAACTAACAACAAATATTTCGGGACCTGTGACAGAGATGATGAGGAAAATGAAATATACAGAAGGCCTAGGATTAGGGAAAGAACAACAAGGGTCTTCACAACCCACCCCTCTTCCTCCTCCAAAAAATGATTTCAAAGGGATGGGTTTTATGTAGGGGCCACTGTTGTTACACCTATTCCAATAGTTTGGAAAGATGATAAGCCGCAATGGATTCCACAGTGGCCCTTAACTACAGAAAAGTTACAAGCGGCTTATAAACTGGTTCAAGAACAAGTACAAACAGGACATCTACAATCTTCTACTTCTCCATGGAATACACCAATTTTTGTTATAAAAAAGAAGTCTGGCAAGTGGAGATTATTACATGACTTAAGAGCCATTAATGCACAAATGTTCCCCATGGGCCCCATTCAATGGGGTTTGCCTTTAGTTACAGCCTTACCAAAAAATTGGCCCACCATTATCTTAGACTTAAAGGATTGTTTTTTCTCAATTCCATTACATGCAAAGGATTGTTGGCGATTTGCTTTTACTTTACCTTCTCTCAATCATGCTCAGCCAGATCAAAGATTTGAATGGACTGTACTGCCTCAAGGCATGACTAATAGTCCCACTTTATGTCAGATATATGTAGACAGAGCCTTAAAACCTACTAGGGAGGCTTTCCCTGAGCTAATGATTTATCATTATATGGATGATATTTTAATTTGTCATCAAGAGAAGCAATTTTTAGAAAAGGCATTGCAATTCTTAGTATCTACTCTACAACAATATGGTTTAAACATCTCTCCAGAAAAGTTACAAATGGGAGAAACTCAAGAATATCTGGGCACTAAACTTACAGCTACTATGGTAAAGCCACTAAAATTAACTATTAGAACTAGTGAACTTAAAACTTTAAATGACTTTCAAAAACTTCTTGGAGATATAAATTGGATCAGGCCATATTTAAAAATTACCACAGGGGAATTAAAACCTTTATTTGACATACTTAAAGGAGACCCTGATCTTTGTTCTCCTAGGACCCTTACTCCAGAAGGACAAAGAGCTCTTAATTTGATAGAACAAAGATTACAATTAAATCACACCGAAAGATGTGATCCATCCTAGCCTCTAATGTTAATCATTATTCCAGAACAACATAGTCCATATGGAATTATATGGCAAGGAGGACCTTTACAAGGTATTAATCTCCCGGCATCGCCTACAAAACAGTTACAGACATTTCCAAAAGCCACAGCTCAGTTAATATATAAGGGGTTAGAAGCCTGTGTTACAGTATTTGGAAGCCACCCTAAGATTGTTATTGTCCCCTATACCAAACTTCAAATACAGTGGTTAGTTCAACATGATGACGATTGGGCTGTTTTACACTGTTCAACTACAGCAACTTTTGATAATCATTATCCTAAACATCCTTGGATACAATTTTGTAAAAACCCTCCTGTTATATTCCCTAAAATTACCAGAACACAGCCTTTGCTAAATTGCCAAACGGTCTTTACTGATGGTTCAAAAAATGGAGTTGGAGCTGTAATAATTGGAAGTGAAACAGAAACTATAATTCTTCCTCCTTCATCTGCCCAAGTAGTAGAACTTGCTGCAGTAGTTTTAGCTTTTAACATTATGATAGAACAGCCTTTTAATCTATTATCTGACAGTCATTATATAGTACAATCAGTGCCTTGTTTGGAGACTGTCCCTTATATCCCTGATGGGTCCGCTGTTGCTCCTTATTTTCGTACTTTACGTGCCTTAATCTTGGACCGCAAGTATCCCTTTTATGTAGGACATATTAGAGCTCATTCTGGACTGCCTGGTCCACTTGCCAGAGCTAATGCTGAAGCTGATAGGGCAACAAAAACTGTTTTTGCTTTTACTATGTTAGAACAGGCTAAAATGTTCCATACCCAATTTCATGTTAATTCCACCACCCTCAAAAGAAAATTCAATATTTCTAAAGATGTTGCTAGACAGATTGTTAAAACATGTCAACATTGTGCTCCTCTATTGCCAGTACAGTCTGTTGGAGTAAATCCAAAGGGACTATTACCTAATCATATTTGGCAAATGGATGTTACTCATTTCTTAGAATTTGGAAACCTTAAGTATATTCATGTTTCAGTAGACACCGCTTCAGGGGTGATCATGGCCTCTGCTCACACTGGAGAAAAAGTTAAAGATGTTGTACAACATTGCTTACAAGCATTTGCAGCCTGGGGCATCCCAAAAATCATTAAAACTGATAATGGACCGGCTTACACATCCAAAAGTTTCTTACAATTTACACAAACTTTTAATATACAACTCATCACAGGAATTCCTTATAATCCTCAAGGACAAAGTGTAGTGGAACACACTCATTTGACGTTAAAAAATTGTTTAATGAAACAAAAAGGGGGAATAGGTGCTGACTTTAGAGCACCTAAAGATAAACTAAATCTAGTACTTTTTATTTTAAATTTTTTAAATGTAGATAAGAATGGACATACGGCTGCAGAAAGGCATGCTAATCCCACAAGTACTCAAGTGTGGGTAAAATGGAAAGATATTCTCACAGGAACATGGAAAGGCCCAGATCCAGTTCTTCGGTGGGTCCGAGGGTCTGTTTGTGTTTTCCCACAGGAGCAGCAAACACCGATCTGGATACCTGAAAGGTTGACTAGACTGGTGCATCAAAACAACGATGAAGAACATCGTGCTGATAAGCGCCCTATTAATGATGACATTGACACCGGTGAAGACTCGAGACCTGTGGGCAATAGTTAAAGCTTGGCCATATCCTTTACCGCTAACTAACACCTCCTCTACCCTCCCACCTTTGTTTTCTACAGAACCCAGGACTGGATTGCCAACTGTCATCATGGATCCCAAGGAAGAACCTTATAATTTTTCTACCCTTTCTCTGCCAGGCACCCTTTGCTTTGATATCTCTACCAATAACAAATTTGTTAATAACACTTCTCTTAGGCCTTGCATTCAATTACGACGTGAAGTGCAAGGGTTATTTTTAAGACAGTCTACTGAAGGGATTGATTTCCAAGAGAGTATGACTATAACCCAGGGTAAAGTTACAGGGACAAGTGAGATTACTACTTCAGGGCAAGTTGTCTTTCTTGAAGGATTAATTCCAAAGCGACTGAAACTGCCATCTACTGGATTTCGTACACCTCGCATTTTCCCTCCTTGTGATCCCAAATTTTCTAGTCCTCCCATTTGGACAGGTTGTCAACATGCTAAAAAAGCAGCTCCTATTCAACATGGATTTTATTTCACCCCAAACTTTACATACCAACAATCTGTGAATGATTTTATCAAAAACCTTGTCTACTCTGGCTTTCGCCTTAGTTCTCTACGTATAAATCCTTTTGATAATTGGTTCCTATTTACCTCCCAAGCAGGATATACTAATCTTCAACCTTTGTTTGCTCTGAAAGGGGGTTCATTTAAGACCTGTTATTGGTATCGCACTTCAGATTATACTGGCACAGGCCCTTCCCAGGTCAGCAAGATAGCTTGTAACAATACTATAACATTGTATTCCACTCCTGTGTGTGTCTACCCTCCTTTTATGTTCCTATTAACTAATGTTTTTAATAGCACGACTCTCAACTGCTCTGGAACTAACTGCTATCTTTCTCAGTGTTGGAACGCAACCAAATATTACCGAGCTGTCATTATGCGTATTCCTACCTTCTTGCCTATGCCAGTCTCTGTTACAGATGATGAATTGCCAGTATTGCTTTCCAGAAACAAGAGAGACTTTGGAATCACCGCAGCAGTCATTACCGCCATAGTTGCATCAGCGGCAGCAGCCACTGCGGCAGCTGTAGCCTTAACTACGTCTGTACAATCTGCAGCCACAATCAATAAGGTGGTTCAACAGACTGCTACTGCCTTATCTACTCAGCAGACAGTGGATCAACACTTAAAAGCAGGGATTCTTTTAGTGAACCAGCGAGTGGACTTACTTCAAGAACAAATGGACATTTTACAGGAACTGTTAAACGTGGGATGTATTTATCATCTGGCGGGACTGTGCGTTACACCTGTAGCTTACCATAACTTCAGCTATGCAGCAAATTTGTCTAGAAGCTTGTCTGTTCAGTTACGCGCTAACTGGTCTTACGAATTTGATAATCTTACTGCTATTCTTAGATCTCAAATTGTTAGCCTTAATGCTACTAGAGTTGATGTAGCTCCAATGTCTGAAGTGCTAAATTGGTTATCCTCCTCTTTCAGTTTTATTAAGCAGTGGGCTGGTATGGGAGCATTATGCATGCTTATGATCATTACTGTTATCTTCCTCTCACGCACTATCATGCGTGTGCGCCAGAGTCAAGCGAGAGATCGTATCATCTTCCATCAGGCCATGGCTGCCCTAGAGGCCGGCAGCTCCCCACAAGTGTGGCTCGCGAGGCTGGACCATTGACCAGACGGGTAAGGTAGTAGGTAACGCCGTACCGAACCTAAGACAGGAGCTGTAGCATGCTCTACAGTTATCCGATGACGGGTAAGGACGGTAGTTGACCACTCCGCCTAAGACAGGCTTGGTCCCGAGCTTTTCTTTTAAAAGAAAAAAGGGGGAACTGTCGGGGTTGCGTACGGACCCCTGGCCCTAGGTGGAGCCTGGCCAAGATGGCGCCTGGCAAGCTGCCAGTGCGGTTGGAAACTGCTATTCTGCACGCAAACAACTAACTTCACCTTGAGGAAGTCTCAGTAATTGGTCAGGGCCTCTGCATGATTCTTGCGTGATTCTTAGGTGCTTCAAGTTATACCCATATACGTCTATGTTCTCCCCTCATATCATGAATATTCTAATTAGTTGATATAACCTATATAAGTGACAATAACTCCCCTAAGGGGAGAAGAAGAATCTGCTGAAAATAAAGAAGTTTGCCACCCATCACGTCTCCAGGTCGTTCTTGCTGGCGAGAACGACACATCTGAATTGCGTTTTCTGAGGAAATGAACGACTGAATTTCCACGAAACTGTCTGTATTTTCTCTTTCACTCATTCCCACTCTGCTCCCAACATACGAGCACTTTACCCCAAGGTTTTCTTGACAAGACTATTATGTATTGCTCTTGCAGTACTCTAATGTGCATGTTGAATAGGACTGAAATTGATGTTGCTTTTCTAAGAAAGTTTCACAAATGAATTTCAATGAAACTTTGCATGTCATCTCCCCTCCTCATTCCCACTTTACTCTGCAGATGTGGTGGTTCCACAATACACGGTTCTTCTGTTATAACAAACTGTTTCGATTTCCATGATTGAACTTTCTCTATGCACACAGTGTTATGCACCAACTGAATTGGGTTTTCTGAGTAAATGCATGACTGAATTTCCTTGAATATATAGGTATTTTCTCTTTTACTCATTCCCATTCTGCTCCCAACATCTGAGCACTCTACTTCCAGGTTTTCCAGAAAAGCCCCTTATGTATTGCTCTTGCAGTACACTAACGTGTACATTGAATAGGCCTGAAATTGAAGTTACTTTTCTGAGAGAGTTTCACGAATGGATTTCAATGAAACTGTGCCTATCATCTCCCCTTCTCATTCCCAGTTTGCTCCACAGATGTGGAGGTTTCACCATGCACGGTGCTTCTGTTATTATGAACTGTTATGATTTCTATGAATTGTGCATTCCCTATGCACACAGTGATTGGCAGCAACTTAATTGCATTATCTGAGAAAATGCACGATTTAATTTGCATGAAACTCTCATTATTTTCTCTTTTCCTTGCTCCCACTCTACTTTCAACATCTGAGAACTCTACCTCCATATTTTCCAGAAAAATCCCATATGTATTGCTGTTGCAGTACTCTAACGTAGCCCGTTATGAATTGCTGTTTCAGTACTCTAACGTGCATGTCGAATAGGGCTGAAATTGAAGTTGCTTCTCTGATAAAGGTTCACGAATGGATTTCAATGAAACTTTGCCTATCATCTCCCCTTCTCTTGCCCACGTTGCTCCACACATGTGGTGATTGCACCATGGACGGTGCTGCTGTTATAATAAACTGTTTTGATTTCCATAAATTGAGGTTTCCCTATGCACGCAGTGTTAGGCAGCAACTGAATTCATTTTCTGAGCAAATGCACGACTGAATTTCCATGAAACTCTCTGTATTTTCTCTTTTCCTCGTTCCCACGCTGCTCCCAACATCTGAGCACTCTACCTGTTGGTTATCCTGACAAGCCCCTTATGTATTTGTGTTGCAGTACTCTAAGGTGCAGGTTGAATAGGACTGAAATTGAAGTGCTTTTCTGAGAAAGTTTCACAAATGGATTTCAATGAAACTTTGCCTATAATCTCCCCTACTCATTCCCACTTCGCCCACAGACGTGGTGGTTACCCCATGCACGGTGCTTCTTTTATAATAAACTGTTTTGATATCTATGAATTGAGCTTTCCCTATGCAGCCTATGTTAGGCAGCAAATGAATTGCGTTTTCTGAGCAAATGCATGAATGAATTTCTACGAAACTGTCTGTATTTTCTCTGTACCTCATTCCAACTCTGCTCCCAACATCTGAGCACTCTATCTCCAGGTTTTCCAGACAAGCCCCTTATGTATTGCTGTTGCAGTAGTCTAATGTGCAGTTTGAATACGGCTGAAATTCAAGTTGATTTTCTGAGAAAGTTTCGGGAATGGATTTCAATGAAACTTTGCCTATCATCTCCCCTCCTCATTCCAACTTTCCTACGCAGATGGGTTGGTTCCAGAATGCATGGTTCTTGTGTTATATCAAACTCTTTCGATTTCCATGAATTGAGCTTTCCAAATGCATGCAGTGTTAGGCAGCATCTGAATTGCATTTTCTGAGCAAATGCACTAATGAACTTGCATGAAACTCTCCATATTTTCTATTTTACTCTTTCCTACTGTGCTCGAAACATCTGAGCACTCTACCTCCATGCTTTCCTGACAAGCCACTTATGTATTTCTGTTGCAGTACTCTAAAGTGCAGGTTTAATAGGGCTAAAATGAAATTGATTTTCTGAAAAAGTTTCACCAATGGATTTCAATGAAACATTGCCTATAATCTCCCGTACTCATTTCCACTTTCCCCGCAAACGTGGTGCTTCCCCCATGCACAGTGCTTCTGTTATAATAAACTGTTTGATTTCCATTGAATTGAGCTTTCCCTACGCACGCAGTTTTAGGCAGGAATTGAATTGTGTTTTCTGAGCAAAACTACGACTGAATTTCCATGATACTCTCATTATTATCTCTTCTCCTCATTCCCAGCTGCTCCCAACATCTGAGCACTCTACCTTCAGGTTTTCCAGAGAAGTCCCTTATGTATTGATGTTGCAGTACTCTAACGTGCACGTTGAATAGGGCTGAAAATGAAGTTGCATTTCTGAGAGAGTTTCACGAATGGATTTCAATGAAACTTTGCCTATCATCTCCCCTTCTCATGCCCACTTTGCTCCACAGATGTGGTGGTCACACCATGGACGGTGCTGCTGTTATAATAAACTGTATTGATTTCCATGAATTGAGGTTTCCCTATGCACGAGTGTTAGGCAGCAACTGAATTGCATTTTCTGAGCAAATGCACGACTGAATTTCTAAGAAACTCTCCATATTTTCTCCTTTCCTCGTTCCCACACTGCTCCCAATATCTGAGCACTCTACCTCCAGGTTTTCCAGACAAGCCCCTTATATATTTCTGTTGCAGTATTCTAATGTGCGGGTTGAATAGGGCTGAAATGAGGTTGTTTTTCTGAGAACGTTTCAACAATGGATTTCAATGAAACTTTGCCTATCATCTCCCCTCCTCATTCACACTTTGCTTCGTTGATGGGGTGGCTCCACCATGCATGGTTCTTCTATTATAAAAAAACTGTTTTGATTTTCATGCCTAGAGCTTTCCCTAGGCATGCAATGTTAGGCAGAACTGAATTGCATTTTCTGAGCAAATGCACGACTGAATTTCCATGAAATTCTCTGTATTTTCTCCTTTCCTCGTTCCAACACTGCTCCCAACATCTGAGCACTCTACCTCCAGGTTTTCCAGACAACCCTTTTTGTATTGCTGTTGCAGTACTCTAACATGCATGTTGAATACGGCTGAAATTGAATTAGCTTTTCTGAGAAAGTTTCACGAGTGGGCTTCAATGAATCTTTGCTTATCATCTCACCTCCTCATTCCCACTTTGCTCCACAGATGTGGTGGTTCCACCATGCACGGTGCTTCTGTTATAACAAACTGTTTTGATATCCAAGAATTGAGCTTTCCCTAGGCACACAGAGTTAGGCAGCAAATGATTTGCGATTTCTGAACAAATGCACGTCCAGGTTTTCCAGACAAGCCCTTATGTATTGCTGTTGCAGGACTCTAACATGCAGGTTGAATAGCACTGAAATTGTATTTGTTTTTCTGAGAATGTTTCACCAATGGATTTCAATGAAACTTTGCCTATCATCTCACCTCCTCATTCCCACTTTTCTCCACAGAATGGGTGATTCCACCATGCGCGCTGCTTCTGTTATTACAAACTGTTTTGATTTCCATGAATTGAGCTTTTCCTATGCACACAGGGATAGGCAGCAGCTTGATTGCATTTTCTGTGAAAATGCACTACTGAATTTCCTTGAAACTCTGATAATTTTCTCTTTTCCTCGTTCCCACTCTACTCCCAAATTCTGAGCACTCTACCTCCACGTTTTCCAAACAAGAGTCTTATGTATTGCAGTTGCAGTACTGTAACGTGCAGGTTGAATAGGGCTAAAATTAAGTTGCTTTTCTAAGAAAGTTTCACCAACGGATTTCAATGAAACTTTGCCTATCATCTCCATCCTCATTCCCACTTTGCACCGCAGATGTGGTGGTTGCACCATTCACAGTGCTTCTGTTAAAATAAACTGTTTTGATTTCCATGCATTCGGCTTTCCCTATGCACGCAATTTTAGGCAGGAACTGAATTGCATTTCTGTGCAAATGTAGGACTGAATTTCCTTGAAACTCTCGGTATTTTCTCTTTTCCTTGTTCCCACTCTGCTCCCATCATCTGAGCACTCTACCTCCAGGTTTTCTTCACAAGCCCCTTATGTATTGCTGTCTCAGTACTCTAATGTGCAGGGTGAATTCGTCTGAAATTTATGTTACTTTTCTGAGAAAATTTCACCAATGGATATCAATGAAACTTTGCCTATAATCTCCCATCCTCATTACCACTTTGCTATGCAGATGTCGTGGTTCTTCATGCATGGTGCTTCTGTGATAATAAAATGTTTGATTTCCATGAATTGAGCTTTCCCTATGCACGCAGTGATAGGCAGCAACCCAAAGGCATTTTCTGAGAAAATGCAGGAATGAATTTCCATGAAACTCTGATTAATTTCTCTGTTCCTCCTTCCCAAACTCCTCCCAACATCTGAGCACTCTACCTCCAGGTTTTCCAGACAAGCCAGACAAGCCCTTATGTATTGATGTTGCAGGACTCTAAGGTGCAGGTTGAAGAGGGCTGAAATTGTAATTGCTTTTCTGAGAAAGTTTCACCAATGGATTTCAATGAAACTTTGCCTATCATCTCCCGTCCTCATTCTCACTTTTCTCTGCAGATAGGGTGATTCCACCATGCGCGCTGCTTCTGTTATTACAAACTGCTTTTATTTCCATGAATTGAGCTTTTCCTATGCACGCAGTGAAAGGCAGCAACTTAATTGCCTTTTCTGTGAAAATGCACGACTGAATTTCCATGAAACTCTGATTATTTTCTCTTTTTCTCATTCCCACTCTACTCCCAAATTCTGAGCACTCTACCTCCACGTTTTCCAGACAAGCCCCTTATGTATTGCAGTTGCAGTACTGTAACATGCAGGTTGACTAGGTCTAAAATGAAGTTGATTTTCTGAGAACGTTTCACCAACGGATTTCAATGAAACTTTGCCTATCATCTCCCATCCTCATTCCCACTTTGCACTGCAGATACAGTGGCTGCACCAGGCATGGTGCTTCTGTTATAACAAACTGTTTCGATTTCCATGAAGTGAGCTTTCCCCATGCACACAGTGTTTTAGAGCAACTTAATTGCGTTCTCTGAGCAATTGCTCGACTGAATTTCCATGAAACTCTCTGTATTTTCTCTTTTCCTCATTCCCATTCCGCTCCCAATATCTGAGCACTCTACCTGCAAGTTTTCCAGAGTAGCCCGTTATGAATTGCTGTTTCAGTACTCTAACGTGCATGTCGAATAGGGCTGAAATTGAAGTTGCTTCTCTGATAAAGTTTCATGAATGGATTTCAATGACACGTTGCCTATCACTCCCCTCCTCATTCCCACTTTGTCTAGCAAGTGTGGTGGTTCCACCTTGCACGGTGCTTGTGTTATAACAAACTGTTTCAATTTCCATGAATGGAGTATCCCTATGCACACAGTGGTGGACAGCAACTGAACTGCGTTTTCTGAGCAATTGCTCGACTGAATTTCCATGAAACTCTCTGTATTTTCTCTTTTCCTCATTCCCATTCTGATCCAAATATCTGAGCACTCTACCTCCAGGTTTTACAGAGTAGCCCCTTATGTATTGCTGTTGCAGTACTCTAATGTGCAGGTCGAATAGGGCTGATATTGATGTTGCTTTTTTGAGAAAGTTTCACGAATGGATTTCAATGAAATTTGCCTGTCATCTCCCCTTCTCATTCCCACTTTGCTCTGCAGATAGAGTGGTTGCACCATGCACGGTGCTTATGTTATAACAAACTGTTTTGATTTCTATGAATTGAGCTTTCCCTATGCAGGAAGTGTTAGGCAGAAAACGAATTGCTTTTTCTGAGCAAATGCACGACTGAATTTCCATGAAACAGTCTGTATTTTCTCTTTTCCTCGTTCCCACTCTGTTCCGAACATCTGAGAAAATTACCTCCACTTTTTCTTGACAAGTTTCTTATGAACTTCTTTTACAGTACTCTAATGTGGAGGTTGAATATGGATGAAAATTAAGTTGCTTTTCTGAGAAAGTTTCACGAATGGATTTCAAAGAAACTATGCCTATCATCTCCCGTCCTCATTCCCACTTTGTCTTGAAAATGTGGTGGTTCCACCACTCACAGTGCTTCTGTTATATCACACTGTTTTGATTTCCATGAATTGAGCTTTTCCTATGCACACAGTGTTATGCAGCACTGAATTCCGTTTTCTGAGCAAATGCACTGAATTTCCATGAAACTGTCTGTATTTTTACTTTTCCTCATTTCCACTCTGCTTCTAACATCTGAAGCACTCTACCTCCAGGTTTTCCAGAGAAGCCCCTTATGAATTTCTGTTGCAGTACTGTACCGTGCTGGTTGAATAGGTCTGAAATTGAGGTTACTTTTCTGAGAAAGTTTCACGAATGGATGTCAATGAAACTTTACCTATCATCTCCCCTCCTAATTCCCACTTTGGCCTGTAAATGTGGTGGTTCCACCATACACGGTGCTTCTGTTATAACAACCTGTTTTGATTTCCATGAATTGAGTTTTCCCTATGCAGCCAATGTTAGGCAGCAAATGAATTGCGTTTTCTGAGCAAAAGCATGAATGAATTTCTACGAAACTGTCTGTATTTCTCTTTTCCACATTCCAACTCTGCTCCCAACATCTGGGCACTCTACCTCCAGGTTTTCCAGACAAGCCCCTTATGTATTGCTGTTGCTGTAGTCTAACGTGCATGTTGAAAGGGCTGAAATTTATGTTGCTTTTCTGAGAAAGTTTCACGAATGGATTTCAATGAAACTTTGCCTATCATCTCCACTCCTCATTCCCACTTTGCTCAGCAGATTGTGTGGTTCCACCATGCACGGTGCTTCTGTTATAACAAACTGTTTTCATTTCCATGTATTGAGCTTTCCCTGTGCAGGCAGTGTTAGGCAGCAAATGAATTATGTTTTCTGAGCAAATGCACGACTGAATTTCTATAAAAATGTCTGTATTTTCTCTATTCTTCTTAACCACTCTGCTCCCAACATCTGAGCACATTACCTCCACGTTGTCTTGTCAAGGCCCTTATGAATTTCTTTTGCAGTACTGTACCGTGCTGGTTGAATAGGTCTGAAATTGAGGTTACTTTTCTGAGAAAGTTTCACGAATGAAATTCAATGAAAATTTGCCTATCATCTCCCCTCCTCATTCCCACTTTTCTCCGCAGATGGGGTGGTTCCACCATACACGGTGATTCTATTATAACAAACTGTTAGATTTCCATGAATTGAGTTTCCCTATGCACGCAGAGTTTTACAGCAACTGAATTGCATTTCCTGAGCAATGCTCGGCTGAATTTCCATGAAACTCTCTGTATTTTCTCTTTTCCTCATGCCATTATGCTCCCAATATCTGAGCATTCTACCTCCAGGTTTTCCAGATTATCCCATTATGTGTTGCTGTTTCAGTACTCTAATGTGCAGGTCGAATAGGGCTGAAATTGAACTTGCTTTTCGGAGAAAGTTTCACAGATGGGTTTCAATGAAACTTTGCCTATCATCTCCCCACCTTTTTCCCACTTGGCTCCGCAGATGTGGTTTTTCCACCACGCTGGTTCTTCTGTTACAACAAACTCTTTTGATTTCCATGAATTGAGATTTCCCTATGCATGCAGTGTTATGCAGCAAGTGAATTGCGTTTTCTGAGCAAATGCACCACTGAATTTCCATGAAACTCACAATATTCTCTCTTTTCCTCATTCTCACTCTGCTCCCAAAGTCTGAGCAATCTACCTCCAGGTTTTCCAGACAAGCCCCTTATATATGGCTGTTGCAGTACTCTAACGTGCAGTTTGAATAAGACTTAAAGTGAGGTTGATTTTCTGAGAAAGTTTCATGAATGGATTTCAAATAAGATTGACTATCATCTCCCCTCTTCATTCCCACTTTACTCTGCAGATGCGGTGGTTCCACCATGCACAGTGCTTCTGTTATAAAAATCTACTTCGATATCCATGAATTGAGCTTTCCCTATGCCCACAGTGTTAGGCAACAACTGAATTGCGTTTTTAGAGCAAATGCACGACTGAATTTCCATGAACTCTTGGTATTTTCTCTTTTCCTCGTTTCCATTTTGCTCCCAACATCTGAGTGCTCTACCTACAATTTTCCAGACAAGCCCCTTATGTATTGCTGTTGCAGGAATCTAACGTGCATGTTGAATAGGGCTGAAATTGAAATTGCTTTTCTGAGAAAGTTTCACGAATGGATTTCAATGAAACTTTGCCTATCATCTCCACTCCTCCTTCCCACTTTGCTCTGCAGATGGGTTGGTTCCACCATGCATGGTGCTTCTGTAATAGCAAACTGTTTTCTTTGCCATGAATTCATCTTTCCAGTGCACACAGTTTTAGGCAGAAAGTGAATTGCATTTTCTAAGCAAATGCACGACTGAATTTCCATGAAACTCGCAGTATTTTCTCTTTTCTTTTTTCTACTCTACTCCCAATATCTGAGCACTCCACCTCCAGGATTTCGTGACAATCCCCTTATGTATTGCTTTTGCAGTACTCTAACGTGCAGGTTGAAAAGGGCTTAAAATATGGTTGATTTTCTGTGAAAGATTTCAGAAGGATTTCAATGAAACTTTGCTTATCATCTCCCCTCCTCATTCCCACTTTTCTCCGCCAATGGGGTGCTTCCACCATGCACGGTGCTTCTGTTATAACAAACTGTTTCTATTTTCATGAATTGAGCTTTCCCTAGGCACGCAGTGTTAGGCAGCAAACGAATTGCGATTTCTGAACAAATGCACGACTGAATTTTCATGAAACTCTCTGTATTTCCACATTTCCTCATTCCCACTCTGCTCCCAACATCTGAGCACTCTACCTCCAGGTTTTCCAGACAACCCCTTATGTATTGCTGTTGCAGGACTCTAACAAGCAAGTTGAATAGCGCTGAAATTGTATTTGCTTTTCTGAGAAAGTTTCACCAATGGATTTCAATGAAACTTTGTCTATCATCTCCCCTCCTCATTCCCACTTTTCTCTGCAGATAGGGTGATTCCACCATGCATGCTGCTTCTGTTATTACAAACTGTTTTGATTTCCATGAATTGAGCTTTTCCTATGCACACAGGAATAGGCAGCAGCTTAATTGCATTTTCTGTGAAAATGCACGACTGAATTTCCTTGAAACTCTGACAATTTTCCCTTTTCCTCGTTCCCACTCTACTCCCAAATTCTGAGCACTCTACCTCCACGTTTTCCAAACAAGAGTCTTATGTATTGCAGTTGCAGTACTGTAACGTGCAGGTTGAATAGGGCTAAAATTAAGTTGCTTTTCTAAGAAAGTTTCACCAACGGATTTCAATGAAACTTTGCCTATCATCCCCATCCTCATTCCCACTTTGCACCGCAGATGTGGTGGTTGCACCATTCACGGTGCTTCTGTTAAAATAAACTGTTTTGATTTCCATGCATTCGGCTTTCCCTATGCATGCAATTTTAGGCAGGAACTGAATTGCATTTCTGTGCAAATGTAGGACTGAATTTCCTTGAAACTCTCGGTATTTTCTCTTTTCCTTGTTCCCACTCTGCTCCCATCATCTGAGCACTCTACCTCCAGGTTTTCTTCACAAGCCCCTTATGTATTGCTGTCTCAGTACTCTAACGTGCAGGGTGAATTCGTCTGAAATTTATGTTACTTTTCTGAGAAAATTTCACCAATGGATATCAATGAAACTTTGCCTATACTCTCCCATCCTCATTACCACTTTGCTATGCAGATGTCGTGGTTCCTCATGCATGGTGCTTCTGTGATAATAAAATGTTTGATTTCCATGAATTGAGCTTTCCCTATGCACGCAGTGATAGGCAGCAACCCAAAGGCATTTTCTGAGAAAATGCAGGAATGAATTTCCATGAAACTCTGATTAATTTCTCTGTTCCTCCTTCCAAAACTCCTCCCAACATCTGAGCACTCTACCTCCAGGTTTTCCAGACAAGCCAGACAAGCCCTTATGTATTGATGTTGCAGGACTCTAAGGTGCAGGTTGAAGAGGGCTGAAATTGTAATTGCTTTTCTTAGAAAGTTTCACCAATGGATTTCAATGAAACTTTGCCTATCATCTCCCGTCCTCATTCTCACTTTTCTCTGCAGATAGGGTGATTCCACCATGCGTACTGCTTCTGTTATTACAAACTGTTTTGATTTCCATGAATTGAGCTTTTCCTATGCACGCAGTGATAGGCAGCAACTTAATTGCCTTTTCTGTGAAAATGCACGACTGAATTTCCATGAAACTCTGATTATTTTCTCTTTTCCTCATTCCCACTCTACTCCCAAATTCTGAGCACTCTACCTCCACGTTTTCCAAACAAGAGTCTTATGTATTGCAGTTAGAGTACTGTAACATGCAGGTTGAATAGGTCTAAAATTAAGTTGCTTTTCTGAGAATGTTTCACCAACAGATTTCAATGAAACTTTGCCTATCATCTCCCATTCTCATTCCCACTTTGCACTGCAGATGTGGTGGTTGCACCATGCATGGTGCATCTGTTATAATTGTTTCAATTTCCATGAAGTGATCTTTCCCCATGCACACAGTTTTAGGCAGCAACTGAGTTGCGTTTTCTGAGCAAATGCACGACTGAATTTCCTTGAAACTCTCTGTATTTTCTCTTTTCTTCATTCCCACTCTGCTCCCAAATCTGAGCACTCTACTTCCAGGTTTTCCAGACAAGCCCCTTATGTATTACTCTTGCAGTACTCTAACGTGTACATTGAATAGGGCTGAAATTGAAGTTACTTTTCTGAGAGAGTTTCACGAATGGATTTCAATGAAACTGTGCCTATCATCTCCCCTTCTCATTCCCAGTTTGCTCCACAGATGTGGAGGTTTCACCATGCACGGTGCTTCTGTTATTATGAACTGTTATGATTTCCATGAATTGTGCATTCCCTATGCACACAGTGATTGGCAGCAACTTAATTGCATTATCAGAGAAAATGCATGATTGTATTTGCATGAAACTCTGATTATTTTCTGTTTTCCTTGCTCCCACTCTACTTTCAACGTCTGAGCACTCTACCTCCATATTTTCCAGACAAGTCCCTTATGTATTGCTGTTGCAGTACTCTAATGTGCAGGTTGAATAGGGCTGAAAATGAACTTTCTTTTTTGAGAAAGTTTCACCAATGGATTTCAATGAAACTTTGCCGATCATCTCGCCTGTCATTCCCACTGTGTTTCACTGATGTGGTGATTCCACCATGCATGGTGTTCTTTTTAACAAACTGTTTTGATTTCCATGATTTGAGCTTTCACTATGCACACAGTTTTATGCAGCCACTGAATGGCGCTTTCTGAGCCAATGCACGACTGAATTTCCATGAAACTCTCGGTATTTTCTCTTTTCCTCGATACCACTCTGCTGCTAACATCTAAACACTCTACCTCCATGTTTTTCAGACAAGCCAGACAAGCCACTTAGGTATTGTTTTGCAGGTCACTAACGTGCAAGTTGAAAAGGTCTGAAAATGAAATTCCATTTCTGAGTAAGTTTCTCCAATGGATTTCAATGAAACTTTGGCTCTCATCTCCCCTCCTCATTCCCACTTTTCTCCTCAGATGGGGTGGTTCCACCATGCACAGTGTTTCTGTTACAACAAACTGTTTTGATTTACATGAATTGAGCTTTCCCTATGCACGCAGTTTTAGGCAGGAACTGAATTGCGTTTTCTGAGCAAATGCACTACTGAATTTCCATGAAACTCTCTGTATTTTCTCTTTTCATCATTCCTACTCTGCTCCCAACATCTGAGCACTCTACATCCAGGTTTTCCAGAAAAGCTCCTTATATATTTCTGTTGCAGTACTCTAATTTGCACGTTGAAAAGGGCTGAAAATGAAGTTGTTTTTCAAAGAGAGTTTCACGAATGGATTTCAATGAAACTTTTCCTATCATCTCCCCTCCTCATTCGACTTTGCTATGCAGATGTGGTGGTTGCACCATGCATGGTGCTTCTGTTATAATAAATTGTTTTGTTTTCCATGAATCCAGCTTTCCCTATGCATGCAGTTTTAGGCAAGAACTGAATTTCGTTTTCTGAGCAAATGCACGACTGAATTGCCATGAAATTCTCAGTATTTTCTGTGTTCCTCGTTCCTACTCTGCTCCCATATCTCAGTACTCTACCGCCAGGTTTTCTTGACAAGCCCCTTGTGTATTGCTGTTGCAGTACTCTAAAGTACAGGTTGAATAGTACCGGAATTAAGTTGCTTTTCTGAGAAAGTTTCACAAATGGATTTCAATGAAACTTTGCATATAATCTCCACTTCTCATTCTAACTTTGCTCCACAGATCTGGTGGTTCCACCATGCATGGTGCTTCTGTTTAACAAACAGTTTTGATTTCCATGATGACCTTTTCCTATGCACACAGTGTTAAGCAGCAACTGAACTTCTTTTTCTGAGCAAAGGCACGATTGAATATCCATGAAACTTTCTCTATTTCTCTTTTTCTCATTTCCCACTGCTCCCTGCATCTGAGCACTCTACCTCCAGGTTTTGTTGACAAGTCCCTTATGTATTGCTGTTGCAGTACTGTAACGTGCAGGTTGAATAGGGATGGAAATGAAGTTGCTTTTCTGAGAAAGTTTCACCAATGGATTTCAATGAAACTTTGCCTATTATCTCCCCTCCTGATTCCCACTTTGCTCCACAGATGTGATCGTTCCACCATGCACAGTGTTTCTGTTATAACCAACTGTTTTGATTTCCATGAATTGAGCTTTCCCTATGCACACAGTGTTAGGCAGCAAGTAAAGCACGTTTTCTGAGCAACTTCACAACTGAATTTCCATGAAACTCTCTGAATTTTCTCTTTTAATCGTTCCCACTCTACTGGCAACATATGAGCACACTACCTCCAGGTTTTTCAGACAAGTCCCTTATGTACTGCTGTTGCAGTACTCTAATGTGCAGGTTGAATAGGGCTGAAATTGAAGTTGCTTTTCTGAGAAAGCTTCACAATTGGTTTCAATTAAACTTTGCCTATCAACTTCGCTCAACATTCCACATGCTCCACCGCTGTGGTTGTTCCACCATGCACAGTGCTTCAGTTATAAAAAACTGTTTTGGTTTCCATGAATTGAGCTTTCCCTATGCACACAGTGCTAGGCAGGAACTGAATTGCGTTTTTTGAGCAAATGCACGACTGAATTTCCATGAAACTCTCACTATTTTTTTTTCCTCATTCCTACTCTGCTCCCAACCTCTGAGCACTCTACCTCCAGGTTTTCCAGACAAGCCTCTTATGTATTGCTGTTGCAGTACTCTAACATGCAGATTGAATAGGACTGAAATTGAAGTTGCATTTCTGAGAATGTTTCACAAATGGATTTCAATGAAACTTTGCCTATCATCTCCCCTCCTCATTCCCAGTTTGCTATGCATATGTGGTGGTGCCACCATGCACGGTGCTTCTGTTATAACAAACTGTTTTGATTTCCATGAATTGAGCTTTCCCTATGCATGCAATGTCAGGCAGCAACTGAGTTGCATTTTCTGAGCAAATGCACGACTGAATTTCCATGAAACTCTCTGAATTTTATCTTTTAGTCTTTCCCACTCTACTGCCAACATAAGAGCACTCTACCTGAGGTTTTCCAGTCAAGTCCCTTATGTACTTCTGTTGCAGTACTCTAACGTGCAGGTTGAATAGGGCTGAAATTGAAGTTGCTTTTCTGAGAAACTTTCAAGAATGGAATTCAATGAAACTTTGCCTATCATCTCCCCTCCTCATTCCCACATTGATCCACAGAAGGGGTGTTTCCACCACGCACAGTGCTTCTGTTATAACAAACTGTTTTGTTTTCCATGAATTGAGCTTTCCCTATGCACACAGTGTTAGGCAGCAAATAAAGCGCGTTTTCTGAGCAACTTCACGACTGAATTTCCATGAAACTCTCTGAATTTTCTCTTTTAATCGTTCCCACTCTACTGGCAACATATGAGCACACTACCTCCAGGTTTTTCAGACAAGTCCCTTATGTACTGCTGTTGCAGTACTCTAATGTGCAGGTTGAATAGGGCTGAAATTGAAGTTGCTTTTCTGAGAAAGCTTCACAATTGGTTTCAATTAAACTTTGCCTATCAACTTCGCTCCACATTCCACATGCTCCACCGCTGTGGTTGTTCCACCATGCACAGTGCTTCAGTTATAAAAAACTGTTTTGGTTTCCATGAATTGAGCTTTCCCTATGCACACAGTGCTAGGCAGGAACTGAATTGCGTTTTTTGAGCAAATGCACGACTGAATTTCCATGAAACTCTCACTATTTTTTTTTCCTCATTCCTACTCTGCTCCCAACCTCTGAGCATTCTACCTCCAGGTTTTCCAGACAAGCCTCTTATGTATTGCTGTTGCAGTACTCTAACATGCAGATTGAATAGGACTGAAATTGAAGTTGCATTTCTGAGAATGTTTCACAAATGGATTTCAATGAAACTTTGCCTATCATCTCCCCTCCTCATTCCCAGTTTGCTATGCATATGTGGTGGTGCCACCATGCACGGTGCTTCTGTTATAACAAACTGTTTTGATTTCCATGAATTGAGCTTTCCCTATGCACGCAGTGTCAGGCAGCAACTGAGTTGCATTTTCTGAGCAAATGCACGACTGAATTTCCATGAAACTCTCTGAATTTTCTCTTTTAGTCTTTCCCACTCTACTGCCAACATAAGAGCACTCTACCTGAGGTTTTCCAGTCAAGTCCCTTATGTACTTCTGTTACAGTACTCTAACGTGCAGGTTGAATAGGGCTGAAATTGAAGTTGCTTTTCTGAGAAACTTTCAAGAATGGAATTCAATGAAACTTTGCCTATCATCTCCCCTCCTCATTCCCACATTGATCCACAGAAGGGGTGTTTCCACCATGCACAGTGCTTCTGTTATAACAAACTGTTTTGTTTTCCATGAATTGAGCTTTCCCTATGCACACAGTGTTAGGCAGCAACTGAATTGTGTTTTCTGAGCAAATGCACCACTGAATTTCCATGAAACTCTCTGTATTTTCTCTTTTCCTCATTCCCACTCTGCTCCCAACATCTGAGCACTCTACTCCAGGTTTTCCAGACAAGCCAGACAAGCCCCTTATGTATTGATGTTGCAGGACTCTAATGTGCAGGTTGAATAGGGCTGAAATTGTAATTGCTTTTCTGAGAAAGTTTCACCAATGGATTTCAATGAAACTTTGTCTATCATCTCCCCTCCTCATTCCCACTTTTATCCACAGATAGGGTGATTCCACAATGCACGCTTCTTCTGTTATTACAACCTGTTTTGATTTCCATGAATTGAGCTTTTCCTATGCACACAGGGATAGGCAGCAGCTTAATTGCATTTTCTGTGAAAATGCACGACTGAATTTCCATGAAACTGATTATTTTCTCTTTTCCTCGTTCCCACTCTACTCCCAAATTCAGAGCGCTCTACCTCTAGGTTTTCCAGACAAGCGTCTTATGTATTTCAGTTGCAGTACTATAGCGTGCAGGTTGAATAGGGCTAAAATTAAGTTGCTTTTCTAGAAAGTTTCACCAACGGATTTCAATGAAACTTTGCCTATCATCTCCCCTCCTCATTCCTACTTTGCACCGCAGATGTGGTGGTTGCACCATCCACGGTGCTTCTGTTAAAATAAACTGTTTTGATTTCCGTGAATTCAGCTTTCCATATGCATGCAGTTTTAGGCAGGAACTGAATTGCGTTTTCTGTGCAAATGTAGGACTGAATTTCCTTGAAACTCTCAGTGTTTTCTCTTTTCCTCCTACCTACTCTGCTTCCATCATCTGAGCACTCTACCCCCAGGTTTTCTTTCAAGTTTCTTATGTATTGCTGTTGCAGTAGTCTAACGTGCAGTGTGAAATCATCTGTAATTTAAGTTGCTTTTCTGAGAAAATTTCACCAATGGATATCAATGAAACATTGCCTATAATCTCCCCTCCTAATTCCCACTTTTCTCTGAAGATGTGGTGGGTCCATCATACCCAAGCTTCTATTATAACAAACTGTTTTGATTTCCAGGAACTGAGCTTTCCCTATGCACACAGTTTTAGGCAGGAACTGAGTTGTGTTTTCTGAGCAAATGCACTACTGAATTTCCATGAAACTCTCAATATTTTCTCTATTCCTCATTCGCACTCTGCTCCCAACATCTGAGCACTGTACCTTCAGGTTTTCAAAATAAACCCCTTATGTAATTCTGTTGCAGTACTCTAATGTGCATGTTGAATATGGCTGAAATTGAAAATGATTTTCTGAGAAAGTTTCACCAATGGATTTCAATGAAACTTTGCCTATCATCTCCCCTCCTCATTCCCACTTTTCTCCGAAGATGTCGTGGTTCCACCATACACAGTGCTTTTGTTACAACAAACTGTTTTGATTTCCATGAACTGAGCTTTCCCTATGCACGCAGTGTTAGGCAGCAACTTAATTGCGTTTTCTGAGAAAATGCACGACTGAATAACCTTGAAATTCTGATTATTTTCTCTTTTCCTCGTTCCCACTCTTCTCGCAATGTCTGAGCACTCTACATCCAGATTTTCCAGACAAGACACTTATGTATTGCTGTTGCAGTATTCTAATGTGCAGGTTGAATAATGCTGAAATTCAACTTTCTTTTCTGAGAAAATTTCACCAATGGATATCAATTAAACTTTGATATCAACTCCCCTTCTCATTCCCACTTTGATCTACAGATGTGGTGGTTCGACCATGCACGTTGCTTCTGTTATAACAAACTGTTTTGATTTCCATGAATTGAGCTTTCCTTATGCACGCAGTTTTACTCAGGAAATGAATTGTGCTTTCTCAGCAAATGCACGACTGAATTTCCATGAAACTCTTTGTATTTTCTCTTTTCCTCATTCCAACTCTGCTCCCAACATCTGAGCACTCTACCTCCATGTTTTCTAGCCAAGCCCCCTATGTATTGCTGTTGCAGTACTCCAAAGTGCAGGGTGAATAGGGCTGAAATTGAAGTTGCTTTTCTGAGAAAGTTTCACCAATGCATTTCAATGAAACTTTGCCTATAATCTCCCATCCTCATTCCAAGTTTTTTCTGCAAATGTGGTAGTTACAACATGCACGGTGCTTCTGTTATAACAAACTGTTTTGATATCCAAGAATTGAGCTTTCCCTAGGCACGCAGTGTTTGGCAGCAACTGAATTGCAATTTCTGAACAAATGCACGACTGAATTTCCATGAAACTCTCTGTATTTCCCCTTTCCTTGTTCCCACTCTGCTCCCAACATCTGAGCACTCTACCTCCAGGTTTTCCAGAAAAGCCCTTATGTATTGCTGTTGCAGGACTCTAACATGCAGGTTGAATAGTGCTGAAATTGTATTTGCTTTTCTGAGAAAGTTTCACCAATGGATTTCAATGAAACTTTGCCTATCATCTCCCCTCCTCATTCCCACTTTACTCTGCAAAAGTGAGGGCTCTACCATGCAAGTTGCATCAGTTTTAATAAACTGTTTTGATTTCCTTGTATTGAGCTTTCCCTATGCACGACCTTTAGGCAGCAACTCAATTGCGATATCTAAGGAAATGCACGACTGAATTTCCTTGAAACTCTCAGTAATTTCTCTTTTCTTCGTTCCTAGTCTGCTCACAAGATCTGTGCGTTCCACATCCAGGTTTTCCAGACAAGCTCCTTATATATTTCTGTTGCAGTACTCTAACGTGCACATTGAATACTGCTGAAAATGAAGTTGTTTTTCACAGAGAGTTTCACGAATGGATTTCAATGAAACTTTTCCTATCATCTCCCCTCCTCATTTGACTTTGCTATGCAGTTGTGGTGGTTGCACCATGCATGGTGCTTCTGTTATAATAAACTGTTTTGTTTTCCATGAATCCAGCTTTCCATATGCATGCAGTTTTAGGCAAGAACTGAATTGCGTTTTCTGAGCAAATGCACGACTGAATTGCCATGAAACTCTCAGCATTTTCTGTGTTCCTTGTTCCTACTCTGCTCCCACATCTCAGTACCCTACCTCCAGGTTTTCTTGACAAGCCCCTTATGTATTGCTGTTGTAGTACTCTAAAGTGCAGGTTGAATAGGACCGGAATTAAGTTGCTTTTCTGAGAAAGTTTCACAAATGGATTTCAATGAAACTTTGCATATAATCTCCACTCCTCATTCTAACTTTGCTTCACAGATCTGGTGGTTCCAGCAAGCACGGTGCTTCTGTTATAACCAACTGTTTATATTTCCATGTATTGAGCTTTCCCTATGCACACAATGTTAGGCAACAACTTAATTGCGTTTTCTGAGCAAATACATGACTGAATTTCCATGAAACTCTCTGTATTTTCTGTTTTCCTCATTCCAACTCTGCTCCCAAACTATGAGCACTCTATCTCCAGGTTTTCCAGACAAGCCTCTTAAGTATTGCTGTTGCAGCACTCTAACATGCAGATTGAATAGGGCTGAAATTGAAGTTGCTTTTCTGATAAAGTTTCACAAATGGATTTCAATGTAACTTTGCCTATCATCTCCCCTCCTCATTTCCACTTTGCTCAGCAAAAGTGCTGGTTCCACAATGCACGGTGCTTCTGTTATAACAAACTGTTTTGATTTCCATGAATTGAGCTTTCCCTATGCACGCAGTGTTAGGCAAGAACTTAATTGCGTTTCCTGAGCAAATGCACGATTGAATTTTCATGACTCTCAGTATTTTCTCTTTTCCTCATTCCTACACTGCTCCCAACAACTGAGCATTCTACCTCCAGGTTTTCCAGACAAGCCTCTTATGTACTGCTGTTGCAGTACTCTAATGTGCAGGTTGAATAGGGCTGAAATTGAAGTTGCTTTTCTGAGAAAGATTCACGAATGGATTTCAATGAAACTTTTACTATCATCTCCCCTCCTCATTCCCTCTTTGATCTGTAGATGTGGTGGTTCCACCATGCACGGTGCTTCTATTTAACAAACCCTTTTGAGTTCCATGAATTGAACTTTCCCTATGCACAGTTTTAGGCAGCAATGGAATTGTGTTTTCTGAGCAAATGCACGACTGAATTTGCATGAAACTCTCTGTATTTTCTGTTTTCCTCGTTCCCTCTCTGCTCCCAACATTTGAGCACTCTACCTCCAAGTTTTCTGACAAGCCCCTTATGTATTGTTGCAGTACTCTAACGTGCAGGTTGAAGAGGACTGAAATTGAAGTTGCTTTTCTGAGAACGTTTCACTAAGGGATTTCAATGAAACTTTGCCTATCATCTCCCCTCCTCATACCCACTTTGCTACACGTATGTGGTGGTTTCACGATCTGTGCGTATTTTATTACAAACTGTTTCGATTTTCATGAATTGAGCTTTCCCAATGCATGCAGTGTTAGGCTGCAACTGAATTGCGTTTTCTGAGCAATTGCATGAATGGGTTTAATGAAACTCTTGTTTTTACAATGTTCCTCATTCCCACTCTTCCCCTAACATCTGAGCACTCTACCTCTAGGTTTTCATGACAAGCCACTTATGCATTGGTGTTGCAGTACTCTAACATGCAGGTTGGCTAAGGCTGAAATTGAAGTTGCTTTTCTGAGAAAGTTTCACGAATGGATTTTAATGAAACTTTGCCTATCATCTTCCCTCTCATATGCACTTTCCTCCACAGATGTGGTGTTTCCACCATGCACGGTGCTTCTGTTTTAACAAACTGTTTCAATATCCTTGAATTGAGCTTTCCCTATGCATGCAGTGTTAGCCTGCTACTGAATTGCGTTTATTGAGCAAATGCTCGACATTATTTCCATGAAACTCTGGGTATTTTCTCTTTTACTCATTCCCACCTTGCCCCAACATCTGAGCACTTATCTCCAGTTTTTCTAGACAAGCCCGGTATCTATTGCTGTTGCAGTACTCTACCGTGCAGGTTGAATAGGGCTGAAATTGAAGTTGCTTTTCTGAGAAAGATTCAGGAATCCATTTAAATGAATCTTTGCCTCTCATCTCCCATCCTCATACCCACTGTGCTCCTCAGATGTGGTGATTTCACCTTGCACGGTGCTTCTGTTATAACAGACTCTTTTGCTTTCCATGAACTGAGATTTCCTCAGGCACGCAGCTTTAGGCTGCAACTTAATTGAGTTTTCTGAGCAAATGCACAACTCGATTTCCATGAAACTCTATGTGTTTTCTCTTTTCTTCATTCCCATTCTGCCCCCAACATCTGAGCTGTCTACCACCAGGTTTTCTAGACAAGCCCCTTATGTATAACTTTTGCAGTACTCTAAGTTGCAGGTGGAATAGGGCTGAAATTGAAATTGCTTTTCTGAGAAAGTTTCACGAATAGATTTCAATGAGACTTTGCCTCTCATCTCCCCTCCTCATACCACTTTGCTCCTCAGAAGTGGTGGTTCCACAATGCACAGTCCTTCTGTTATAACAAACTGTTTTGATTTCCATGAATTGATCTGTCCCTATGCACGCTTTGTTAGGCTGCAATATAATTGCGTTTTCTGAGAAAATGCACTCCGGATTTCCATGAAACTCTGGGTATTTTCTCTTTTCCTCATTCCCACTCTGCCCCAACATCTGAGCACTCTACCTCTATGTTTTCTAGTCAAGCCCCTTATGTAGTGCTGTTGCAGTACTCTTAATTTGCAGGCTGAATAGGGCTGAAATGAAGTTGCTTTTGTGAGAAAGTTTCATGAATGAATTTCAATGAAACATTGCCTATCATCTCCCCTCCTCTTTCCACTTCGCTCCGCAGATGTGATGGTTCCACTTTGCACACTTCTTCTGTTATAACAAACTGTTTCTATTTCCATGTATTGTGATATCCCTATGCACGCAGTGTTAGGCTGCAACTGAATTGTGTTTCTGAGCAAATTCAGGAATGGATTTCCATGAAACTCTTGGTTATTTCTCTTTTCCTCATTCCCACTCTGGCCCCAATGTCTGAGCATTCTACCTCCAGTTTTTCTAGACTTACCCCTTTGGTTTTTCGACTTGCCCCTTTTTCAACATGTATGTTGAATATGGCTGAAATTGAAGTTGTTTTTCTGAGAAAGTTTCACGAATGTACTTCAATGAAATTTTGCCTATCATCTCCCCTCCTCATACCCAGTTTGTTTCGCAGATGTGGTAGTTCCACCATATATGGTTGCAGGTGCATCTGGAATTCCATTCAGTGCTTGACAAAAATCCTCAGGAGGATGTTTGCAAAGGCTCTTCCTAAAAGGAATTGCCGGATCTTTTTCTCCAGAGTATGATGTTTTTTCTGCTGTGTTTTTCTGATAATATTACTCATTTCAGTCTGAACAGATTGCTTAAGTGATGAGAGGAATACAAAGAAAATTCCAGAAAGTATTACCTACAATCTGAAAAACAATGGTTCTTTAACACTAACAAAGTCAAAAATAATTTTACAACTGTTCAATGAGTCACTGAAAGTCTCTGGAGAAAATAGTTATAGATCTGCCTTTGTCTCCAACTGGTTGGTTAAATTCTAATGATGGTTTTGTTTTTCTGTGGTGGTGAGGTAAGAGAATAAGGTTTTGTAACATTCCTTCCTTCCTACAAAGAATAGGTCACCCCTAAAATAAATGTTGGTACACAATATCCATTGGGACCATTGCCCTCCTCTAGCCCTTAATTCAGCAATTTAGATATTAACCAAATGGTCCTAGTAGAGATGGTCACATGAGATTACTTGTCTATCACTTTAACCACAAGAATAATAAGAATAGTCTTAGGTCACATAGAGTTTAGAGATTAAGGAAATAAACATTGTATTAGCTCATTGACATAGTTAGATATTCTTAAAACAATTTTGATTAGGTAAGGATAATCTGTAAGTTTGCTGTTTTCTGTCTATGCTTTGGAATCTTCTTTAATATTAACAACAAGCCTGCCATTATAGCCTGAATGAAAATGTATACAAACCCAGCCTTCCCCAATATAAAGTGGGATTGATTGCACCAGAAATAGAGTCTGTGTCCTTCATTCTCCATCCATCACTGACGCTGTCTCACTGCGCCCCGTTTATCTGTGTGGAACCCATGGACTCCTGCTAGGGCTCGACCCCGGCAAGTAGCGCCCAACATGGGGCACTCTGGTAAACCCCCCATTTATTAATATTAATTTTTTCCTTTTTGAGACAGCTAGGATCCTCTCTGGGGTGCCACGGACCCCTTGGTAGAGAAGACCAAGAAAGGAGAGGCAGGGATAGACAGAACAGCTACCATGGGAGGTAGTGAGAGCAAGGAAAAAACACTATTTATTGATATTGCTAAGCACTTATTAACTAAAAGAGGAACGCATGTAGGAACAGCTCAATTAAAAAGATTTTTTCATTTTGTTCAAGAATGTGCCCCGTGGTTTCCTGAACAGGGTACTTTAGATGATAAAACCTGGAAAAAGGTAGGCAATGCTATGCATGCACATCATAGATTATATGGCAATGAAAGAGTCCCCGCTGACGCTTTTGCATTGTGGAATCTTTTTAGGGACAGTTTAGACCCTAGACATGAAAGTGAGCAGTTAAGTAAAAGTGTAAGATCACCAGACGAAACGTCAGAAAAGGAGCCTTTGCTGACAGCCTCGGTTAAAAAATATACAGGGGAAACTCAGAGTGAAAGTGAAAGTGAATCAGACGATGATGAAGATGGGAAAAAGAAGAAAGGTCTACCTGATCAGCTCTCCCCATCTGATGAGAAGGACTTGGAAGACACCGCTTTCAGATATCATAATGAGGATCCACCTTTGTTGGCTCCTGTTGTGCCGGCCCTTCATAAACCCTCAGATAAAATAAAAAGGAAAATCCAAAATGTAGGATTTCTAGGTGCTGTTAGTGAGGCACAAAAACAGGGAGATGTTAGTATTTGTTGCCCTATAGTATGGGCAGATCAGGGAGGAGAGCCCCACTGGGAGTCTCTCTCTTTTAAAATGTTAAAAGAACTAAAAGCAGCTGTAAAAGATTTAGGACCTACTTCTCCTTATACTCTGCAGCAAGTGGATAATGTCCTTCTCCTGTGGCTGTCCCTAAAGACTATAGTCATTGATTTACAAGATTGCTTCTTTACTATTCCTTTAGCTAAACTAGATAGATGGTGTTTTGCTTTTAGGGCTTGACAAAGATCCTCTGGAGGATGTTTGAAAAGGCTCATCCTAAAAGGAATTGCTGGATCTTTTGCTCCGGAGCATGATGTTTTTTCTGCTGTGTTTTTCTGATAATATATTACTCATTTCAGTCTGAACAGATTGCTTAAGGGATGAGGGGAATAAAACAAAAATTCCAGAAAATATTACCTATAACCTGAAAAACAATGGGTCTTTACCAATAACAAAGTCAAAAATAATTTTGCAACTGCACAATGAGTCCCTGAAAGTCTCTGGAGAAAATAGATATAGATCTGCCTTTTTCTACAACCGGTTGGTTAAATTCTAACGATGGTTTTGTTTATGTGTGGTGGTGAGGTAAGAGAATAAGATTTTGATTAGGTAAGGGTAATCTGTAAGGTTGCTGTTTTCTGCATATGCTTTGGAAACTTCTTTAATATTAACCACAAGACTACCATTAAAGCCTGAAGAAAAATGTATACAAACCAAGCCTTCCTCAGAATAAAGTGGGATTGATTGCTATAGAAATAGAGTCTGTGTCTTTCATTCTCCATCCATCGCCGACGCTGTCTCACCACTCCCCATTTATCTGTGTGGAACCCATGGACTCTTCCTAGGGCTGAACCCCAGCACACAGTGCTTCTGTTATAACAATATGTTTTGATTTCCATGAATTCAGCTCTCCCTATGCAAGCAGTGTTAGGCCGCAACTGAATTGCATTTTCTGAGCAAATGCACGACTGGATTTCCATGACACTCTGGGTATTTTCTCTTTTCCTCATTCCTAATCTTCCATCAACATCTGAGCACTCTACCTCCAGGTTTTCTAGACAAGTCCCTTATCTATTGCTGTTCCATTACTCCAACGTGCAGGTTGAATATGGCTGAAATTGAAGTTTATTATTTGAGAAAGTTTCATGAATGGATTTCAATGAAACTTTGCCTATCATCTCCCCTCCTCATACTCACATTGCTCCGCAGGTGTGGTGGTTCCACCATGCACGGTGCTTGTGTTATAACACACTCTTTAGATTTCCATGAATTGAGCTTTCCCTATGATAGCAGTGTTAGGCTGTAAACTAATTGCGTTTTCTGAGCAAATGCATGACTGGACTTCCTTGAAACACTGGGTATTTTCTCTTTTCCTCATTCCCACTTTTCACCGAACATCTAAGCACTCTACCTCCAGGTTTTCTTTGCAAGTCCCTTATGTAGTTCTGTTGCAGTACTCTAAAGTGCAAGTTGAATAGGCCTGAAACTGAACTTGCTTTTCTGAGAAAGTTTCATGAATGAATTTCAATATAACTTTACCTGTCATCTCCCCTACTCATACCCACTTTGCTCCACAGATGTGGTTGTTCCACCATGCATGATGCTTCAGTTATAACAAACTATTTGGATTTCCATGAATTGTGCTTTCCCTATACACAAAGATTTAGGCTGCTATTGAAGATAATTTTCTGAGCAAATGAACAACTGGATTTCCATGAAACTCTGTTTATTTTCTCTTTACCTCATTCCCACTCTGCCCTCAACATCTGAGCACTGTAGCTTCAGGTTTTCTAAGCAAACCCCTTATGCATTGCTGTTGCAGTACTCTAACGTGCAAGTTGAATAAGGAAGAAATTGAATTTGCTTTTCTGAGAAAGTTTCACAAACGGATTTCAGTGAAACTTTGCATGTCATCTCCCCTTCTCATAGCCACTTTGCTCCACAGATATGGTAGTTCCACCATGCATGCTGCTTCTGTTATAACAAACTGTTTCAATTTCCATTAATTGAGCTTTCCCTTTGCCCACAGACTTAGACTTCTACTGAAGAACGTTTTCTGAGTAAATGCACAACTGGATTTCCATGAAACTCTGTGTATTTTCTCTTTTCCTCATTCCCACTCTGCCCCCAACTTTTGAAAACTTTGCCTCCACGTTTTCTAGGCAAGCTTCTTATGTATTGCTGTTTCAGTTCTCTATCGTGCAGGTTGAATAATTCAGAAATTGAAGTTGCTTTTCTGAGAAAATTTCACGCATCAATTTCAATGAAACTTTGCCTGTCATCTCCCCTCCTCATACCCACTTTGCTCCGCAGATGTTGTGGTTCCACCATGCATGCTGCTTCTGTTGTGCCCAGTGGCTAGAGACCCCACAAAGACCTTCAGAGACCACGATCATTGCAAGCAACAAAGTGTCATTTTTTAGCAACCTCGATCCTGGTCCTCTGCACAGTCGGTAACCGTTGACGCTAAGAGGCCCCAAGTCCTTGTTTAGCAGGATTTTTATAATGAAAGGCAAGCAGTTTTACAGAGTTCTTTTAATTGGTTAATATATAAAATTGTATACAAAGCTTGTTAGTTTAAGTTCTGGGTCTCCCTGACCTCTGAGAGGAGGGTTGTCATTATTTTTAATTTTTGTTTTTGGTTCAGCCTCCTGGCCTTTACATATAAGATAAGAGAAGAGACGAATATTCTTTGTGACTTTTATGAGAGGTTGAGGGCAGTTTGGGGAGAGCCTTGTATTTACACAGGTGTGAGCTTTTTCTATCTTTTCATTCCCCCTTCTCCAAGAACATTTAGAGAGCCAATCTTGGGTCTCTATTGTTTTAATTCTTTCTGCTTAATGGGCTGATATTGGGCCTTTAGCACCATTAGCTGTACTGTATTTATTCTATCTTTAACAAAAGCAATTAACTTATTGATTATACACGGTCCTATAGTTAAAGCTAGTAGCAACAATATTAGGGGTCCCACTATAGTGGACACCAGATTAGTTAACCAAGGGAAAAAATTGAAACAGGATTCAAACCAGCTCTTACTAGCTTCCTGTTCTTTCTTTCTGTTTGTTAGTCCTTCTCTGACTTTTGCCATATTATCCTTGATTATTCCAGAGTAATCTATATAAAAACAACAGTCTTCTCCTAGGGCAACACATAAGCCTCCTTGTTGTAAAAATATTAAGTCCAAACCTCTTCTATTTTTTAAGACCACTTCAGTTAGGGAAGTTAAAGATTGTTCTAAATGAGAGATTTAATCTTCTAAATGCTCTTTGTCTGCATCTATTGCTGCTCTTAGATTGGAATAATGTTGGTTCTGAGTGACTAAGGATGCTACTCCAGTTCCTAACCCTCCCAAGCTAGCCCCGAGCAGCAGACTAAGAGTTAGAGTGGTAATAGGTTCCCATTTTTGTCGAATGGGGTTCTGTTTCATGCCCCATCCTTGTTCAATCATAGTCATAAAACTCTGGGTGCCCATGGTAAATTAGCCATGGAACCAATCTGACTAGAACACGGTAATCCTTTGACTGTTTTAACACACTCCAGTGGACACAGGGTGTGAGTCCAGAGGAGCAAACCCACTAGGTATCATTGTGGGGTATTACAAAAGAGTTTTCTCCCTCAGGTTGTATTCCCCATGTTGAGTGACAGAGGGACCGGCTGGCATGGGGCACTGTTCCTAAACAGAGCCCTTGCCCTGACAATTGCTATAGGGTTAGGGACTGTTTAGATTGCCAATGGCAATCCTGGAGCTTGGTGGAGATAGTAACATGTGCTTGTACTGCTACTCCCTCAAAATATGGGGGGACAGTGTCATAGCAGAGCCAGCAGGACCTGGTCAAATTAGGGTAGGTGGCATTGAGCACCAGGAAGGACCAAGACAAAAGGTTCAAAAGGGGATGAGCTTCTGTATGAATTGGATCTACAATAGACTGTTCATGGGGTTGTTTAGTCCTTAAGTACGGGGCACTTAAAGAGTGGGTGGTCAGTTGTGGGGTATTTGGGAAGCTAGTAACTGATTTAATAATTTTTGAACCTCAGGTAGGGGGGATGACCAGAATTCTTTGGGCTGGTGGGCATAAAATTTGGTTAGGCCCTAATTGCTGGGTGAAAAGCTTTATAATCATCCTAACAGTGAACACAACCCCTAAATCAGGACCCTCAGCATAGAGGCATAACCCCCATGATTGGGTTCTTATCCATTGTCTATCTCGCTTTCCCTTATCGGTGAAGGTGAATAAGAGGGGGTTACAATATTGTTACATGAAGCTTTTTTACCTCGCTTGACTTCAATTAAATTAAATCTTTTATCCAATAAGCCTGCCCTGTAGTTTCACATCCCCATTTAGCACAGAAATAAGATTCTTTCCCTCCACATTCTTTCAGTTGAGAATAACCAGGACACACATAGAAGGGGAGATGCTGAAATTCCTCCCTCCCACAAGCATAAGCACAGTTTAATTTCCTTGTTCTCCCACTAACTGTATCTGAAAGGGCCTGTTTATGTAGTTGTAATTCTTCATTAACACTAATAGTGCCTGTTCCCACAGAAAAAGCCCCATTTGCTAAAGTGCAAAGGTCTACTTGCAGTTCAGGCCACCATGTCCATAAAGGGTGGTATTCAGTCACAGTCAGGCTGGGAACTCTTGCCGCTGGGTTGGTTACTTCCCAGGTGATTTCATAAGGCTGATGTGGGCTGAGGTTGGTGGCTCCAAAAACTGGATCTACAGCTGCAGTTGTGGCCAGGGCAAAATAACAAAGCAAAAGTAAGAACACAGTCACAGTCTGTGGTGGCAAAGCTTGATATTTAGCGGGTTGTCTTTGGACCTGTCCACTCTACACGTAGAGTCATCTAGGGCAGGTAGCACAATGTCGGAAAGGGGTTCAATCGGCTTAACGTGGGTGTGATGAATCCAGGAGGAGACACTGTCGACTTTGAGAGCAGTGGGTGTAGTCAGAATGACCATGTAGGGGCCCTTCCACCGTGGTTCCAGGTTACTCTGTCAGTGTTGCTTCACTAGGACCCAATCACCCAGGTGGAAGTTGTGAGGAACAGGAGGCAGGCCTGACTTGTACAGGCTTTTGAACTTTGGCAAACTTCTCTGTGGGCCCTCTGCAGGGCCTGGAGGGAAAATAAAAGTTCAAAATCATCTACATTTTCTTCTTTTAGGAGTCGCTCAGTCAGATCAGGGAGTATTGGAGGTGGGGTCCCGAACATGATTTCATAAGGGGTGAGTCCCATCTTGTTGGGAGAATTACGCACCTGATATAGGGCATAGGGAAGGAGAGCCACCCAGTTACCGCCAGTCTCCATGGTTAATTTAGTCAAGGTCTCTTTTAAAGTTCTGTTCACTCTTTCTACCTGTCCTGAGCTTTGGGATCAATAAGCACAAAGTAGTTTCCAATTTGCCCCAAGTACGGAAGCCAGTCCCCGACTTACCTGTGAAGTAAATGCTGGCCCATTGTCCGACCCTATCATTACAGGAAATCCATACCTTGGCAGGAGGTCTTCTAAAATCTTTTTAGCCACTATTTGCGCCGTTTCTCGCTTGGTGGGAAACGCTTCAACCCATCCTGAAAAAGTATCTACAAAGACTAATAGATATTTATAACCATACTTTCCAGGTTTTACTTCAGTGAAATCAACTTCCCAATATGCCCCTGACCTATCTCCCCTTAATCTATTTCCTGATTCCCACTTACTATATCCTGCATTTGTTAACTTACAAACCCTGCAACTTTTGACAATCTGTTCTATCTTATTTTGCACACCTTTAATTCTAATTCCTGCTTGCTGCATCAAGTACTGTAATTTTCTTGTCCCCATGTGGGTGGTCTGGTGGAGCCTGCGCAACACTTTCTGTTCCATCAGTTCTGGAGTATTTTCTGGCTTTCAGAGTGTTTCCACCATCCATCTAAGCATTGGGTTAGTGGCTGCTGGTGAATCCATGATAAGTCCTCTTCTGTGTAAGTTGGGTCTTTTGGAAGGGTTCATGGGCCAGAGTCTGGGAGTTGAGCAACCATAATCAAGTCTCTCTGGAGGGCTATTTCTTGTGCCATCTTATCTGCTAAACAGTTGCCCCTAGATACTGGATCAGTTGGTTTCTGATGCCCAGGGCAGTGTACGATAGCCAATTGCTTGGGTAATCAGAGGGCATCTATCAGGGACACAATTTCTTCCTTGTTTTTAATAGATTTCCCTTCTGCAGTTAGCATTCCCCTTTCCCTATAAATAGCCCCATGAATATGGGCAGTTGCAAAGGCATAATGGCTGTCCATGTATACAGTCAATTTTTTGCCTTCTCCCATCGTTAGAGCCTTAGTCATGGCTATCAGTTCTGCCTTCTGGGCAGAGGTGCCTATTGGTAGGGGCTCAGCCCAAATCACCTTTGTCTCAGTTACTACTGCTGTGCCCACATACCTTTGACCCTGATGTAAAAAGCTGCTGCCATCCATGAACCACACTGCATCTGCATCAAGCAGTGGATGATCTTGCAGGTCTTCTCTAAGCCCATGAACCTGGGCTAGGACTTCTGAGCAGTCATGTACGGGTGTGTCCAGGTCAGGGTCAGGTAGCAGCATAGCAGGATTGAGAGCTGAGGGTGCCTGAAAAATAATCCTGAGAGGGTTAAGCAATAGACTCTGATGATGTGTGAGCCGAGCATTACTGAGACATCGATCTGGAGGTTGTCTCAGGACTCCCTCAATAGCATGTGGAGTGATCACATGTAATTCTTGTCTCATAGTCAATTTATCAGCATTTTTTACCATTAAGGCTGTGGCAGCAATCATACATAGGCATGGGGGCCAGCCTGCAGCCACCAGATCCAGTTTTTTTGACAGGTATGCTACTGGTCTTCTCCAGGGGTCTAGGTATTGAGTCAAGACTCCTTTTGCTATCACTTTACTTTCATCTATATAGATAAAGAATGGTTTAACAACATCGGGGAGTCCCAGGGCTGGGGCTGACAAGAGGGCATCCTTGATTTGTTGAAATGCTTTATCTGCTTCTATTGTCCAATTAAAGGGCTGCTTGTCTTTTGTGGCCTCATATAGTGGTTTGGCTAATTCCGCAAACCCTGGAATCCATAGTTGACAAAAGCCAGCCAACCCAAGGAATTCCCTTACTTGGCATGGAGACTGGGGCTTTGGGATTCTTAGAACAGTCTCTTTTTGGGCTTGAGTTAACCATCGTTTACCTCCTTTAGGAGATAGCCCAAGTATGTTACCTCAGGTCTGCAGATTTGGGCCTTCTTTGCTGATGTCTGATATCCCAAGTTGCCCAGTGTCTGGAGTAAATTTTCTGTTCCTCAGATACATTCATCCCGGTTTTCAGCAGCTTTAAGGAGATCATCTACATATTGTAACAAAGTTAGATTGGGATGATTTTGCCTAAACTCACCCAAGTCCTCATGAAAACCTCGTCAAACAAGGTGGGAGAATTTTTGAATCCCTGCGGCAATCTTGTCCAGGTAAGTTGTCCATTGATAACCTTATCAATGTCTGTCCATTCAAAGGCAAATAGCTCTTGGCTCTTTGGAGCTAGAGGCAAGCTGAAAAAAGGCATCTTTTAAATCCAGTACCATATACCATTATCTGTAAGGAGGAAGCACACTCAAAATGTATACGGATTAGGCACAGTAGGGTGTATGTCCGCCACCCTTTTGTTTACCTCTCTTAGGTCCTGTACTGGGTAGTACTCATTTGAGTTGGGCTTCCATATTGAAAGCAGGGGGGTGTTCCATGCCGACTGGCAAGGTCGTAGTACCCCTTGGTTCAGCAGTCGCCTGATGTGGGAGGTTATTCCTGTTTGAACCTCCCTGGTCATGGGGTATTGTTTAACCCTAACAGGGTTAGCTCCTGGTTTCATTTCTATATAGAGGGCGGGACGATGTTTAGCTAACCCAATTCCCCCAGTCTCTGCCCAAGCATCTGGGAACTGCTGTACCCAGTCTTCAATGTTTTTATCAGGGGATTGCGGCTGCTGGTGTAGCCGATATTCATCCTCCAAAGTAAGAGTTAGCATAGGTAACAATTTTCCTTGTCCATCTGTTACCTGGGTGCCTTCGGGGTGAAAATGAATTTGGGCCCCGATTTTGGTTAATAAATCTCTTCCCAACAAGGGATAGGGTCTGTCAGGATGACTAAGAACAACTGCGACACTTTTCCCGTTCCCAGGTCTATTGTTCTTTTGGTCGTCCAAGGGCACTTTTTAATCCCCATAGCCCCTTGCACCCATGAGGTGCTTGTTGAAATCTTTCCTTGAGGGTCAGTCAAAGCTGAATATTGAGCTCCTGTGTCCACCAAAAATTGCACTGGATTCTCTTCCGCTTTCAGAGTTACCCTAGGTTCGGGGAGGGTTTCCAAAACCCATTGCCCCTAATCATGCATTTCATCTTTGGTGACCAGGACCAATGGTCTCCTAGTCATCCATTTACCATCTCTGAATCTATGGTTTCTTTTTCTTAGGGCATTCTCTAGCCCAATGACCTTCCTCCTTACAGTAGGTACACTGATTCTGACCCAGATTATGTGCCCTGGAGTTCCCAGGTGGTGGTCGATTGCCAGGGAGTCTGTTTCTTTTTCTGTCCCTCCACCCTGCACTGCTACTGCTAATGCTTTAGTCATTTCCCTAGTAGCCCTAAGCTGTTTTTCTTCTGGTGCATCTCTGTTATTGAATACCCACTGGGCTATTCTCATTAAGTCTTGAATACTTTTCTCCTCTAAGTCCTCTATTCTCTGTAACTTATGCCTTATATCTGGTGCTGCCTGGTTAACAAAGGTCATTACTACTGCTGCCTGATTCTCGGGTGACTCTGGATTCATCGGAGTGTACTGTCAAAATGCCTCCATTAATCTTTCTAAATAGGCTGAGGGTGATTCCTGCCTTTCTTGCATGACTGAATACAGCTTGGACAAATTAGTGGGCTTACGAACTGCTGCCCGGAGACCCCCCATTAGAGTCTGGTGATAAACCTGGTGTCTCTCCCTACCTACCGTATTATAGTCCCATTCATCTTGTGGAGGCCTGGACAAGGGGAAAGAAGTATTAATTAAGTCAGTGTTTACAGTGGGTTGTCCATTGTCCCCTGGGACCAACTTTCTGGCTTTCATCTGGATTCTCTCACACTCCTCAATTGTGAACAGGATCTGGAGTAACTGCTGACAGTCATCCCAAGTAGGCTGGTGAGTAAACATGATGCTATCTAAAAGGGAAATCAAGTCTTTAGGATTGTCAGAAAACTTAGCATTTTGATTTTTCCAATTATATATATCACTTGTAGAGAAGGGCCAGTATTGAAGCTGGGGATTGCTGGCATTGTCTGGCGGCCCAGTTTCTCAGAGCAGCAGAGCAATTGTAGAATCTGGAGCTTCTGGTCAGGAGGGGCAGGCTGCCCGCTAAACTCCGCCTCGAATTCTTCTCGCCGGCCCTCCTGAGCCATTTCTTTCTTCTTCATTTCTGGCTTTGGCAGCTTCTCTTTCTTCTGCAGCCTCCTGTCCTGGGTCCTGAGGAGGAATAGGGGCTTGCATATAAGGAGGGGGTTAAAGAAAAGGGGGTCTGGATCTTCCTCTGGGAGAATAGGATGAGGAGCTGTTCTGACGAGTCTAACTTCTTTAGGGCAAGCATTTTAGTTGCGGGGGAGGGCGGTGGTGGTAGGAAGGGAGAAAGCCAGGTTAGAGGGTGACTGTCTACTAAGCTTTCCCAGGTTAAAATATATGGAATTTGATCTGGGTGGCCAATTTTCCCTGATTGGAAGATTTTACCTTTGACCTTTCAGATGGTTGGAAGATTGAAGGTTCACTCTGGGAGCCATCCCACTTGGAAGGTGGGCCAATCCAACCTGCAAAAGGTTATAAGTTTACTTTTATTGATTTCAACTGACAAATTATGTGCTCTGGCTTGAACCTCCCCAAAGTGACTGACTACTATGACCAAAGGGATACTTTGAGTTTGGCCCATCTCTCCAGCAACTAGATATCCAACTATCGAGAGGAGGAGAAATGTAAAGGTTAGATAAAAAAGAAATTGAACCAGGAGATGCCGACATGGGTTGGAGCTGTCGTTACAGCAGAGAGCCAACTGGCTGTCTATCCGGTTGAAAACCTGCTCCCTGTATAATTCCAAAAGGATGAAATGAATTTGACTATTGATTAGTATTTCTCCTTTCTATCAGGAGATTTATAGACCTGTTTTCCTACAGATTGGAGATGAGAAATTTAAGAATGAGAAACAGTGATAATAGTAGCGGACTAACACGATGAAGAATTTAATAGGAGGCAAGAGTAAAGACCACACGGTACAACACACAAACAGACAGACATATAGCATGCTAATCAAAATTGGCTAGTTGGTATTTTGTCGACAAAAGCAAACAATTTCCAATTGCGACAAAGAGTCACCCAGATGCAACAAAAAGACTGCCCAGATCCAACACTAAAGTTGTCCAGAAGTGACAAAGAGTCACCCAGATGTCTTCCAGACAGAGTCTCCCAGATGCAACATGAAAGTTGCCCAGATGTGACAGAGTCATCCAGATGCAACACAAAAGTTGCCCAGATTGACAAAGTGTCACCCAGATGTGACAAAGAGTTGCCCAGATGGGTCCAGGAAACATCTCCTGAGACACTGCTGGGATCCTATAGCCCGTCCGCCAGGACTTTGGCAGCCCAGAACCAGAACCTGCAGGCAATCCAGACCAGAAAAAATGTGGCAATGCCTTACTCACCGGCCAAAGGTGTCACTTATGACTCTATGATCAGGTGTCTGGGTGGGCTTGGGGCATCCCGGGCGAGATGCCAAGATGTTGTGCCCAGCAACTTGAGACCCCACAAAGACCACCAGGGACCACGATCAATACAAGCAACAAAGAGTCACTTATTAGCAAGCTCGAGCCTGGTCCTCCACACACTCAGTAACCGGTGATGCTAAGAGGCCCCTGGCGCTTGTTTAGCAGGGTATTTATAATGAAAGGCAAGCAGTTTTACAGTGTTCTTTTAATTGGTTAACAAATAAAATTGTATCCAAAGCATGTTAGTTTAAGTTCTCTGGGTCTCACTGACCTCCGAGAGAATGGTTGTCATTATCTTTAAGTTTGCTTTTGGGGTCAGCTACCTGGCCTTTAGAGATAAGATAAGAGAGAGACAAAAATTCTTTCTGGCTTTTATGAGAGGTTGAGGGCAGTTTGGGGAGAGCCTCATATTTACACAGGTGTGAGCTATTTCTATCTTTTCACTTTTGTTATAACAAACAGTTTCCATTTCCATGAATTGAGCTTTCCCTATGCATGCAGATTTAGGCTACTACTGAAGAGAGATTTCTGAGCAAATACACTACTGGATTTAAATGAAATTATGGGTATTTTCTCTTTTCCTCATTCCCACTCTGTCCCCAACTTCTGAGCACTCTACCACCACGTTCTCTAGACAAGACCCTTATGAGATGCTATTGCAGAACTCAAATGTGCAGGTTGAAAAGGGCAAAAATTGAAGTTGCTTTTCTGAGAAAGTTTCATGAATGGACTTCAATGAAACTTTGCCTATCATCTCCCCTCCTCATACCCACTTTGCTCCGCAGTTGTGGTGGTTCCACCATACATGCTGCTTCTACTATACCAAACTATTTCCATTACCATGAATTGAGATTTCCCTATGCACAAAGAGTTAGGATGCTACTGAAGAGAGTTTTCTGAGCAAATGCACTGCTGGATTTCCATGAAACTCTGTGTATTTTCTCTTTTCCTTATTATCACTCTTCCCCCAATAGCTGAGTACGCTACCTCCAGGTATTGTAGGCAAGCCCCTTATGAATTGTTGTTCCATTTCTCTAACGTGCAGGTTGAATAGGAGAGAAAATGAAGTTGATTTTCTGAGAAAGTTTCACTAATGGATTTCAATGAATCTTTGCCTTTCATCTCCCCTCCTCATACCCACTTTGCTCCGCAGATGTGGTGGTTCCACCATGCACGGTGTTTCTGTTATAACAAACTGTTTAAATTTCAATTAATTGAACTTTCCCTATGTACACAGATTTAGGCTGCAATTGAAGAGCATTTTCTGAGCAAATGCATGACAGGATTTCCATGAAATTCTGGGTATTTTCTCTTTTCTTCATTCCCACTCGGCCCCCAACTTCTGAGCACACTACCTCCACGTTTTCTAGGCAAGCCCTTTATGTATTGCTATTGCAATACTCTACCGTGCAGGTTGAATAGGGCAGAAATTGATATTGCTTTTCTGAGAAAGTTTCACGAATGGATTTCAATGAAACTTTGCCTATAATCGAAACTCCTCATATGCACTATGCTCCGCAGATGTGGTTGTTCCACAATGCATGCTGCTTCTTTTATAACAAATTGTTTCAATTTCCACGAATGAGCTTTCCCCATGCACTCAGAGTTAGGCTTCTACTGAAGAGCCTTTTCTGAGTAAATGAACGACTGGATTTCCATGAAACTCTGTGTATTTTCTCCTTTCCTCATTCCCACTAGGCCCCCAACTTCTGAGCACTCTACCTACACATTCTCTCGGCAAGCCTCTTATGTATTGCTGTTGCAGTACTCTAATTTTCAGGTTGAATAAGGCAGATATTGAAGTTGCTTTTCTGAAAAAGTTTCATGAATGGATTCAATGAAACTTTGCCTGTCATGTACCCTCTTCATACCCACTTTGCTCCACAGATGTGGTGGTAAAACCATGCATGCTGCTTCTATTATAACAAACTGTTTCCATTTCCATGAATTGAGCTTTCCCAACACATGCAGAGTTACTATACAAATTAAGAGCATTTTATGAGCAAATGCACGACTGGCTTTCCATGAAACTCTGCATATTTTCTCTTTTCCTAATTCCCATTCTCCCCTGAACATCTCAGCACTCTACCTTAAGGTTTTCTAGGCAAGAACATTTTGTATTTCTGTTGCAGTACTCTAACGTGCAGGTTGAATAGGGCAGAAATCGAATTTGGTTTTCTGAGAACATTTCACAAATTGATTTCAATAAAACTTTGCCTGTATCTCCCCTCCTAATACCCACTTTGCTCTGCACATGTGGTGGTTCCACCATGCACGCTGCCTCTGTTATAACAAACTATTTTGATTTCCATGAATTGAGCTTTCCCTATGCACGCAGTGTTAGGCAGCAACTGAATTGCATTTTCTGAGCAAATGCACCATTGAATTTCTATGAAACTCTGTGTATTTTCTCTTTTCCTCATTCCCACTCTGCCCAGAATATCTGAGAAGTCTACCTCCAGGGTTTCTAGGAAAGCCCCTATGTATTGCTGTTGCAGTACTCCAACGTGCAGGTTGAAGAGGGCAGAAATTGAAGATGCTTCTCTGAGAAAGTTTCATGTGTGGATTTCAATGAAACTTTGGTATAATCTCCCCTGCTCACACACTCTTTGCTCCGCAGATGTGGTGGTTCCAACATGCACACTGATACTGTTATAACAAACTGTTTCATTTTCCATGAATTGAGCTTTTCCTATGCACACAAAGTTACTATACAACTTAAGAGCGTTTTCTGAGCAAATGCACTACTGGATTTCCTTGAAAATCTGGGTATTTTCTATTTTCCTCATTCCCACTCTGTCTGCAACATCAGAGCACTCTACCTATAGGTATTCTATGCATGCCCCTTATTTATTACTGTTGCAGTACACTAATATTCTGGTTGAATAGGGCGGAAATTGAAGATAATTTTCTGAGAAAGTTTCAAGAATGAATTTCAATGAAACTTTGCATGTCATCTCCCCTCCTAATACCCACTGTACTCCGTAGATGCGATGCTTCCACCACGCATGCTGCTTCTGTTATAAAAAATTGTTTCGATTTCCATGAATTGACCTTTCCCTATGCAATCAGATTTAGTCTGCTACTGAAGAGCGTTTTCTGAGCAAATGCAAGACAGGATTTCCATGAAATTCTGTGATTTTCTCTTTTCCTCATTGCTACTCTGCCTCCAAATTGTGAGCACTCTACTTTCAGGTTTGCTAGGAGAGCCCCTTAAGTTTTGCTGTTGCACCACTGTAACGTGCAGGTAGAATAGGGCAGAAACTGAAGTTGTTTTTCTGAGGAAGTTTCACGAATGGAATTCATTGAAACTTTGCCTATCATCTCCCCTCCTCATACCCACTGTTCTCCCAAGATGTGGTGGTTCCACCATGTACGCAGCTTCAGTTATAACAAACTGCTTCAATTTCCAAAAATTGAGCATTCCCTACACACTCAGATTTAGGCTGCTACTAAAGAGCATTTTCTCAGCAAGTGAACGTCAGGATTTCCAGGAAAATCTGTGAATTTTCTCTTTTCCTTATTCCCACTCTGCACTGAACATCTGAGAATTCTAACTTCAGGTTATCTAGGCAAGCCCCTTATGGATTAATGTAGTACTCTAAACTGCAGGTTGAATAGGGCAGAAATTGAAGTTGCTTTTCTGCGAAAGTTTCACGAATAGATTTAAATGAAACTTTGCCTATCATTTCCCCTCCTCGTATCCACTTTGCTCCTCAGATATGGTGGTTCTGCTATGCATGCTGTGTCTGTTATAACAAACTGTTTTGATTTCCATGAATTGAGCTTTCCCTATGCATGCAGAGTTACTATACAACTTAAGAGAATTTTCTGAGCAAATGCACGACTGGATTTCCATGAAAATCTGTGTGTTTTCTCCTTTCTTCATTCCCATTCTGTGCACAACATGTGAGCATTCTAATTTCAGATTTTGCAGGCAAGACTTTCGGGAATGCTGTAGCAGTACTCTAATGTGCAAGTTGAAATGGGCAGAAATTGAAGTTAATTTTCTGCGAAAGTTTCCATAAGGGATTTCAATGAAACTTTGCCTGTCATCTCTCTTTCTCATACCCACTTTGTCCTGCAGATGTGGTGGTTCCACCAAACACGCTGTTTCTGTTATAAAAAAACTGTTTCGATTTCCATTTATTGAGCATTCCCTCAACGCACAGTTACTATGCAACTGAAGAGCGTTTTCTGAACAAATGCACGACTAGATTTCCAGGAAACTGCATATTTTGTACGTTCCTCATTCCAACACTGCTCTCAACATCTGAGCACTCTACCTTTAGGTTTTCTAAGCAAGAACCTTATGTATTGCTGTTGCAGTACTCTTAAATGCAGATTCAACAGCGCAGATTTTGAAGTTACTTTTCTGAGAAAGTTTCAAGAATGGATTTCAAAGAATCTTTGCTCTCATCTCTGCTCCTCATACCAACTTTGCTGAACAGGTGTGGTAGATCCACCATGCGCGCTGCTTCTGTAATAAAAAACAGTTTCGATTTCCATTAATTGAGCTTTCCCTGTTCATGCACAGTTAGGCTGCCACTGAAGAGTTTTTCTGAGCAAATGAACGAATGGATTTCCATGAAACTCTGGGTAATTTCTCATTTGCTCATTCCCACTCTGCCCCAACTTCTGAGCACACTACCTTCCAGTATTCTAGGCAAACCCCTTATGTATTGCTGTTGCAGTACTCTAACATGCAGGTTGAAGAGGACAGAAATTGAAATTGCTTTTCTGAGAAAGTTTCTCGAACGGATTTCAATAAAATATTGCCTATCATCTTCCCTCCTCATATCCACTCTGCACTGCAGATTTGGTGGTTCCACTATGCATGTTGCTTCTGTTATAACAAAATCCTTAGATTTCCATGAATTCCGCATTCCCTATGCACACACGGTCACTATATGACTGAAGAGCATTTTCTCAGCAAATGCACGACTGGATTTCCATGAATATCTGGGTATTTTCTCTTTTCCTCATTCCCACTCTGCCCTCAACATCTGAGCACTCTACCTTCAGGTTTCCATGCAAGCCACTTATGTATTTCTCTTGCAGTACTCTAACGTGCAGGTTGAATAGGGCAGAAATTGAAGTTGATTTTCTGAGAAAGTTTCACGAATGGATTTCAATGAAACTTTCCCTATCATCTCCTGTCCTCATACCCACTTTGCTCCACACATGTTGTGGTTCCAACATGCAGGAAGATTATGTTATAACAAACTGTTTCGATTTTCAAGAATTGTGATTTCCCTGTGGGCACAGACTAAGGCTGCTTCTGAATAGCGTTTTCTGAGCAAATGCACGAATTTATTTCCATTTAACTCTGTAGCTTTCACTTTTCCTCATTTCTACTCTGCCCACAACATCTGAGCACTCTAACTTCAGGTTACCTCGGCAAGCCCCTTATGTATTGCTGTTGCAGTACTATAAGGTGCAGATTGAATAGGGCAGAAATTGAAGTTGCTTTTCTGTGAAAGTTCACTCATGGATTTCTATGAAACATTGCCTATCATACCCCTCCGCATACCCACTTTGCTCTGCAGATGTGGGGGTTCTCCCAGGCATGCTGCCTCTGTTATAACAAATTATTTCTAATTCCATTAATTGAGATTTCCCTCTGCACTCAGATTTACACTGTTACTGAAGAGCGTTTTCTGAGCAAATGCACGACAGGATTTCCATGAAACTCTGGGTATATTCTCTTTTCCTTATTCCCACTCTGCTCCCAACATCTGAGCACTCTAACTTCAGGTATTCTCAATGTCTCACTACTCTACCTGCAGTTTTTCTAGGCAAAAGTAGTTGCTGTTGCAGTACTCTAACGTGCAGGATGAAGAGGGCAGAAGTTGAAGTTGCTTTTCTGAGAATGCTTCACGAATGGATTTCAATGAAACTTTGCCTATCATCTCCCCTCCTCATACCCACTTTGTTCCGCAGATGTGGTGGTGGCACAATGCACGTTGCTTGTGTTATAACAAACTCTTTCGATTTCCATGAATTGATTTTTCCCTATGGACACAGAGTTACAATACAACTTAAGAGCATTTATTGAGCAAATGCACGACTGTATTTCCAGGAAAATCTGCATATTTTCTCTTTTCCTCATTCCCACTCTGCTGCCAACATCTGAGCACTCTAACTTCTGGTTTTTTGGCAAGATCCTTATTGATTGCTGTTGTAGTACTGTAAACTGCAGGGTGAATAGGGCAAAAATTGAAGTTGCTTTTCTGCGAAAGTTTCACGAATGGATTTAAATGAAACTTTGCCTGTCCTTTCTTCTCCTCATTTGCACTTTGCTCCACAGATATTTTGGTTCTACTATACACGCTACTTCTGTTATAACAACTGCTTTGATTTCCATAAATTGAGCTTTCCTTAAGCACGCAGAGTTACTATACAACTGAAGAGCGTTCTCTGAGCAAATTCCCGACTGGATTTCCATTTCACTCTGTGTATTTTCACTTTTCCTCATTCCCACTCTGCTCTCAACTTTGGAGAAATCTACCTATAGGCATTCTACACATGCCCCTTATGTATTACTGTTGTGGTACTGTAATATTCAAGTTGAATTGGGCAGAAATTGAAGTTGTTTTCTGAGAATGTTTCACAAATGGATTTCAATGAAACTTTGCCTATCATCTCCGCTCCTCATACCCACTTTGTTCGGCAGATGGGGTGGTTCCACCATGCATGCTGCTTCTGTAATAACAAACTGTTTTGATTTCCATAAATTGAGCTTCACTATGCATGCAGAGCTACTATGCAACTGAAGAGTGTTTTCTGAGAAAATGCACAACTGGATTTCCAGGAAACTCTGGGTATTTTCTCTTTTCCTCATTCCCACTCCGATCCCTACTTCTGATCACTCTACCTAAAGGTTTACTAGCAAGTTGCTTATGTATTGCTGTTGCAGTACTCTAACTTGCAGTTTGAAGATGGCAGATATTGAAGTTGCTTCTTTGAGAAAGTTTCACGAATGGATTTCAGTGAAACTTTCCTTATCTTCTCCCCTCCTCATATCCACTTTGCTATACAGACGTGGTTGTTCCACCATGCACGCTGCTCCTATTATAACAAACTGTTTTGATTTCCACGAATTGAGCTTTCACTATACACATACAGTAACTACACAAGTGAAGAGCGTTTTCTGAGCAAATGCATGACTGGATTTCCATGAAAATCTGGGTATTTTCTCTTTTCATCATTCCCACTCTACACCCAACTTCTGAGCATCTACCTCCAGGTTTCTAGGCAAGCCCCTTATGTATTTCTGTTTCAGTCCTCTACTGTGCAGGTTGAAGAGGGCAGAAATTGAAGTTGCATTTCTGAGAATGTTTCCCGAATGGATTTCAATGATACTTTGCCTGTCTTCTACCTTCCTCATACCCACTTTACTCCGCAGATATGGTGGTTCCACCATGCACGGAGCTTCTATTTTAATAAACTGTTTAGATTTCCATGAATGGATTGCACCCTCTGCACGAAGACTTAGGCTGCTACTGAAGAACGTTTTCTCAGCAAATGCACGACAGGATTTCAATGAAACTCTGTGTATTTTCTCTTTTCCTCTTTAACACTCTGCCCTGAACTTCAAGCACACTACCTCCAGGTTTTCTAGGCAAGCCCCTGATATATTGATGTTGTACTCCAATGTGCAGGTTGAATCGGGCAGAAATTGAAGTTGCTTTTCTGTGAAAGTTTCACGAATTGATTTCAATGAAACTTTGCCTGTCATCTCATCTCCACATACCCACATTGCTCCGCAGTTGTGGTGGTTCCACCATTCATACTGCTTCTATTATTACAAACTATTTTGATTTCCAAGAATTGAGCTTTCCCTGTTCATGCAGAGTTAGGTTGCAAATGAAGAGCGTTTTCTGAGCAAATGCACGAATGGATTTCCATGAAACTCTGTGTATTTTCTCCTTTCCTCAACCCACTCTGACCTAACTTCTGAGCACTCTATATCCAGGTTTTCTAGGCAAGCCTCTTAGGTATTGCTGTTGCAGTACTGTAATGTGCATGTTGAAAAAGGCAGAAATTGAAGTTGCTTTTCTGAGAAAGTTTCACGAATGGATTTCAATGAAACTCTCCCTTTTTCTTCCCTCCTCATACCCACTTTGCTCAGCAGATGTGGGGTGACAACCCCACATAGTTTCTGTTGTAACAAACTGATTCAATTTCCATTAATTGACCTTTCCCTACACACTCAGGTTTAGGCAGCTTCTGATGAGCGTTTTCTGAGCAAATGCACAACTGGATTTCCATGAAAGTCTGTTTTTTTTCTCTTTTCCTCATTCCTACTCTGCCCCCTACTTCTGAGCACTCTACCTCCAGATTTTCTAGTCAAGCCCCTTATCAATTGCTGTTAAATAATCTAACATGCATGTTGAAGAGGGCAAATATTGAATTGCTTTTCTCAGAAAGTTTCACGAATGGATTTAAATGAACTTTGACTATCATCTCCCATCCTCATACCCACTTTGCTCCACAGATGTGGTGGTTCCACCGTGCACGCTGCTTCTGTTATAACAAACTCCTTCGATTTCCATGTATTCAGCATTCCCTATGCACGCACAGTTACTAGAAACAAAAGAGAGATTTCTGAGCAAATGCACGACTGGATTTCTATGAATATTTGGGTATTTTCTCTTTTTCTCATTCCCACTCTGCCCCCAACATCTGAGCACTCTACCTCCAGGTTTTCTTGAGAACCTCCGTATGTATTCGTGTTGCAGTACTCTTAACGTGCAGGGTGAAGAGGGCAGAAAATGAAGTTGCTTTTCTGAGAAAGTCTCATGAATGCATTTCAATTAAACTTTGCCTATCATCTCCACACGTCATACCCACTTTGTCCCTCAGACGTGGTGGTTCCACAATGCACGCTTCTTCTGTTATAACAAACTGTTTCGATTTCCATGAACTGAGCTTTCCCTATGCATGGAGATTTAGACTGCTACTGAAGACAGTTTTCTGAGCAAATGAAAGACTGGATTTCCTTGAAACTCTGTGTATTTTCTCTTTTCCTCATTCCAACTCTGCCCCCAATATCTGAGAACACTACCTCCAGGTTCTCTATGCATGCACCTTGTTTATTGCTGTCGCATCACTCTAACATGCAGGTTGAAGAGGGCAGAAAGTGAAGTTGCATTGCTGAGAGTGATTCACGAATAGATTTCCGTGAAATTTTGCCTAGCATCTCCCCTCTTGATTCGCACTTTGCGCCACATGTGGTGGTTCCATCATGCATGCTATTCTATTACAACAAACTTTTCCCATATCCTTGAATTGAGATTTCTCTATGTGCGCAGAGTTACTATGCAACTATACAGCATTTTCTGAGCAAATGCTCAGAAGGAATTCTAAAAAACTGTGTGCATTTTCTCTTTTAGTCATTTCCACTCTGTCCCAAACATCTGAGCATCCACCTCCACGTTTTCTAGGCAAGCAACGTATTTATTGCTGTTGCAGTTCTCTATCGTGCAGGTTGAATAGGGCAGAAATTGAAGTTGCTTTTCTCAGAAAGTTTCACGAATGGATTTTAATGAAACTTTGCCTATCATCTCCACTCCTCATTCCCACTTTGCTCAGGAGATGTGGTGATTCCACCATGCACGCTGCTTCTTTTATAACAAACTGTTTCGATTTCCATGAATTGAGCTTTCCTATGAACGCAGAGTTACTATGCACCTGAAGAGATTTTTCTGAGCAAATGCACGACAGGACTTTCATGAAACTCTGGGTGTTTTCTCCTATCCTCATTCCCACTCTGCCCACAATATTTGAGAACTCCACCTCCACCACATAAGCTGCTTCTGTTGTAACATACTGTTTCGTTTCCATGAATTGAGCTTTCCCTATGGCACAGTGATAGGCAGCTACTGAAGAGAGTTTTCTGAGCAAATACACGACTGGACTTCCATGAAACTCTGTGTATTATCTCTTTTTGTCATATCCACTATGCCACCAACCCTGAACACTCTACTTCCCAGATTTCTAGGCAAGCCTCTTATGTATTGCTGTTGTAGTACTCTAACGTGCTGGTTGAACTGGGAAGAAATTGAAGTTGGTTTTCTGAGAAAGTTTCACGAATGTATTTCAATCAATCTTTGCCTGTCATCTACCCTCCTCATACACACTTTGCCCCACAGATATGGAGGTTCCACCATTCATGCTGGTTCTGTTATAACTAAGTGTTTCCATTTCCTTGAATTGAGATATCCCTATGCACGCAGAGATAGGCTGCTACTGAAGAACTTTTTCTGAGCAATGAACGACTGGATTTCCATGAAACTCTGTGTAATTTCTCTTTTCCTCATTCCAACTCTGCCCCCAACATCTGAACACTCTATGCCCAGGTACTCTAGAAAGCCCCTTATGTATTGCTGTTGCAGTTCTATAACTTGCAGGTTGAATAGGGCAGAAATTGAAGTTGCTTTTCTCAGAAATTTTATGAATGGATTTCAAAGAAACTTTGCCTGTCATCTCCCCTCATCATAAAAATTTTGCTCCGCAGATGTGGAGATTCCAACCATGAATGATGCTTCTGTTACAACAAAGTGGTTCGATTTCCATGAATTGAACTTTCCTTATGCATGCACAGTTTCTATACAAATGAAGAGCTTTTTCTAAGGAAATGTACTAATGGATTTACATGAAACTGTGCATTTTCTCTTTTCCTCATTCCCACTCTGCCTCCAAAATCTGAGCACTCTGCCTCCAGTTATTTTAGGAAGCCCTTTATGTATTGCTGTTGCATTTCTGTAACTTGCAGGTTGAATAGGGCAGAAATTAATTTGCATTTCTGAGAAAGTTTCACGAATGGATTTCAATGAAACTTTGCCTATCATCTCCCATCCTCATACCCACTTTGCTTCACAGATGTCGTTGTTGCATCATACACGCTACATCTGTTATAACAACCTGTTTCGATTTCAATGATTTGAGCTTTCAATATGAATGTAGAGATAGGCTGGCACCGAAGAGTTTTTTCCTGAGAAAATGCACGATTGAATTTCCATGTAACTCTGTATATTATCTCTCTAGCTCATTTCCACTCTGCCCCAACTCTGAGCACTCTTCTTCCTGGTTTTTGAGTCAATCCCTTTATGTATTCCTAATGCAGTAGTCTATAATGAAGGTTGAACTGGGAAGAAATTGAAGTTGATTTTCTGAGAAAGTTTCACGAATGGATTTCAATGAAACTTTGCCTATCATCTCCCTTCCTCATTCCCACTTTTCTCCACAGATGTGGTGGTTCCACCATGCACGCTGCTTCTGTTATAACAAACTCTTTCGATTTTCATGAATTGAGCTTTGCCTATGCACGCAGAGTTAGGCTGCTACTTAAGAGCATTTTGTGTCAAATGCACTGGATTTCCATCAAACTCTGGATATTTTCTCTTTTCTTCAATCCCACTCTGCCCCCAACATCTGACCATCTACCTCAAAAATTTCCAGGCTATCCCCTTTTATATTGCTGTTGCAGTACTATTCCATGCATGTTGAATGGGGCAGAAATTAAAGTTGCTTTTGAGAGAAAGTTTCACTATGCATTTCAATGAAACTTTGCCTAAAATCCCCTCTACTCATATACACTTTGCTCCGCATATGTGCTGTATCCAACATACATGTTTCTTCTTTTATAACAAACGTTTTAGATTTCCATGAATTGAGCTTTCCATATGCACACAGATTTACTATGCAAAGTAAGAGGCTTTTCGGAACAAATGCACGACTGGATTTCCATGAAACTCTGGGTATTTTCTCTTTTCCTCATTCCCATTCTGCCCACCACATATTAGCACTGGACCTCTACCTTTTCTAGGCAAGCACCTTATGTATTGTTCTTTCAGTACTATAACTAGGTGCTTCAGTATGCAAGAAATTGAAGTTGCATTTCTGAGAAAGTTTCACATTTGGATTTCAAAGAAACTTTGCCAGTCATCTCCCCTCTTATTCCCCACTTTCATCCAAAGATGTGGTGTTTCCACCTTACATGCTGCTTGTGTTATGACAAACTGTTTCGATTTCCATGAATTGAGCTTTGCCTATGAACACAAATTTAGGCTGCTACTGAAGAGCGTTTTCTGAGCAAATGCACGACAGGATTTCCATGAAACTCTCGGTATTTTCTCTTTTCCTCATTCCCACTCTGCCCCCAATATCTAAGCACACTAACTCCAGGTTTTCTAGGCAAACCCCTATGTATTGCTGTTGCAGTAATCTCACCAGCAGGATGAATAGGTCAGAAATTGCAGTTGCTTTTCTAAGAAACTTTCACAAATGGATTTCAATGAAACTTTGCCTGTCATCTCCCCTGCTCATACACAATTTGCTCTGCAGATGTGTCGGTTCCAAAATATGCACTGCTTCTGTTATAATAAACTATTGCAATTTCCATGAATTGAGCTTTCCGTACGCACGCAGAGTTAGTCTGCTACAGAAGAGACTTTTCTGAGCAAATTCATGACTGAATTTTCATGAAACTCTGTGCATTTTCTCTTTTTCTCATTCTCTCTCTGCCCCCAACATCTGAGCACTCTACCTCCAGGTTTTTTAGGCAAGCTCCTTATGTATTGCTGTTGAGGGACTGTAATGTGCAGGTTGAATAGGGCAGAAATTGAAGTTGCTTTTCTGAGAAAGTTTCAAGGATGGATTTCAATGAAACTTTTAATGTCATCTCCCCTTTTCATACCCACTTTGTTCTGCAGATGGGGTGGTTCCACCACGCATGGTGCTTCTGTTATAACAAACTGTTTCCATTTCCACAAATTGAGCTTTCCCTATGCATGCACACTTACTATACAACTGAAGAGTATATTCTGAGCAAATGAACGAATGGGTTTCCATGAAACTCTGTGTATTTTCTCTTTTGCTCAATCCTACTCTGCCACCAAATTCTGATTACTCTACCTCCAGGTTGTCTAGACAAGCCCCTTATCTATTTCTGTTGAAGTACTCTAAAGTGCAGGTTGAAAAGGGCTGAAATTTACGTTGCTTTTTTGAGAAAGTTTCTTGAATGGATTTCAATGAAACTGTGCCTAAAATCTTCCCTGCTCATACCCATTTGCTCCACAGATGTTGTGGTTCCAACATGCAAGCTGCTTCTTTTATAACAAACTGTTTTGATTTCCATGAATTGATCTTTCCCTATGCACGCAGAAATAGGCTGCTACTTAAGAGCATTTTCTGAGAAAATGCACGAATGGATTTCCATGAAACTCTGTGTAATTTCTCTTTTCCTAATTCCCACTCTGCCAACAATATCTGAGAACGCTACTTCCAGGTTTACTAGCCAAGATCCTTACGCTGTTGAAGTACTCAAACGTGCAAGGTGAATACATCAGAAATGAATGTGCTTTTCTGAGAAAATTTCACGAATGGATTTCAATTAAACTTTGCCTATGTTCTTCCCTCCTCATACCCACTTTGCTCAGCAGATGTGGTGGTTCCAACATGTACACTGCTTCTGTTATAACGAACTGTTTTGTTTTCATGAATTGAACTTTCCCTATGCAAGAAGCTTCAGGCTTCTACTGAAGAGCGTTTTCTGAGCAAAAGAACAACAGGATTTCCATGAATCTCTCAGTACTTTCTCATTGCCTTATTCCCATTCTTCTCACAACTTCTGAGCCCTCTACCTGCAGATTTTCTAAGCAAGTCCCTTATGTATTGCTGTTGCAGTACTCTAAAGTGCATGTTGAATAGGGCAGAAATTGATGTTGCTTTTCTGAGAAAGTTTCACAAATCTATTTCAATGAAACTTTGCCTACTTCTCCCCTATTCATGCCACTTTGCTCCACACATGTGGTAGTTTCACCATGCATGCAGCTGCTGTTATAACAAACTCTTTCAATTTCCAATAATTGAGCTTTCCCTAAACACACAGAGTTACTATACAACTGAGTAGCATTTTCTGAAAATGTACAAATGTATTTCCATGAAAATCTGGGTAGTTTCTATTTTTCTCATTCCCATTCTACCCTGAATATCTGAGAACTCACCCTTCAGCTTTTCTATGGAACCCCCTTATGTATTGCTGCTGCAGTACTCTAATGTGCAGGTTGAATGTGGCATATAATGAAGTTGCTTTTCTCAGAAAGTTTCATGAATGGAATTCAATGAAAGTTTGCTTGTCATCTGCGCTTCTCATTCCTACTTTGCTCCACAGATGTAGTAGTTCCACCATGCACACTGCTTCTGTTATAACAAACTGTTTCGATTTCCAAGTATTCAGCTTTCCCTATGTATGCACTTTAACTATACTTTTGAGGATCGTTTTCTGAACAAATGCACGACTGGATTTCCATGAAACTCTTGGTATTTTATCTTTTCTCATCCCACTCTGCCCGCAACATCTGAGCACTCTACCTCCCGGTTTCCTAGACAAGCCCCTATATTTGTTTGCAGTACTCTGACATGTAAGTTGAACAGGGCTGAATTTAAAGTTGCTTTTTTTAGAAAGTTTCACAAATGGATTGCAATGAGACTTTGCCTATCATTTCCCCTCCTCATCCTCACTTTTCTCCGCAAATGTGGTGGTTACACCATGCATGTTGCTTCATTTATAACAAACTTTTACGTTTTCCATAAATTGAGATTTCCCTATGCACACAGTGTTATGCTGCAACTGAATTGCTTTTTCTGAGAAAATGCACGACTGGAATTACATGAAAATCTGGTTATTTTCTCTTTTCCTCATTCCCACTGTACTCCAACATCTGAGCATTCTACCTCGTGGTTCTCTACACAAGTCCCCTTTGTATTGCTGTTGCAGTACTCTAACATGCAGGTTCAAAAGGGCTGAAATTGAATATTCTTTTCGGAGAAAATTGTCGGGGTACTGCAGACCCCCAGCCCTTCGGTGTGGCCAAGATGGCACCTGGCAAGGTGCCAAGGAAGTGCTGAGAACAAAACCAGGTACCTCCAGCAGACTAATACTCTCTGCCAACAAGTGGCGTTATTTGAGGAAGTTAATGTGATTGGTTATGGGTCCTCGTGGACACTGCATGATTGCTATATCCACACTATTGTGCTCCATTACTGTCCATGCTTTTCCCTCATGATCTATAAGCTGATTGGTTGTTGTATGTAATGTAAGGCGCTTGCAAGAGCGGCCCGCCGCTGCTGGCCAGCCAGAAGAAGCAGACTGCAGAAAATAAAGAACTTGCCCTGATCCGGTTTCGTGTTTCTCTGCGGGCAGGGGAGCGCGATAGATGGTGCCGAAACCCGGGAACGAGAAAAAATATAAGGGTAAGTTCACATAAGTTTTCAAATCAAGAAAAATTAGTTTGAGAGTTCAAAAGGTGAGACGTCTCGAGGTTCGCGGAGCAGCGACAATTCATTACAGGAGGTTCCCCAGCAGAGGGACAATTCATTACAGGAGGTTCCCCAGCAGAGGGACAATTCATTACAGGAGGTTCCCCAGCAGAGGGACAATTCATTACAGGAGGTTCCCCAGCGGAGGGACAATTCATCACAGGAGGTTCCCCAGCGGAGGGACAATTCATCATAAGAGGTTCCCCAGAGGAGGGACGATTCATCATAAAAGGTTCCCCGTGGGAGGGACGATTCAAGTGGTACCAAACTGTGTGCGTGTGTGAGTGAGCGTGTGTGCGTGCGCGCGCCTGTCTTTTGTTTGTGTGTTTAAACTAGTAAACTACCTCGTAGTCATGGGAACGGATCTGTCTAAGATTAGAATGCAGTGGCCTCTTAGAGAACTTTTAAAAAATCACGGAACACCATTAAAGGCAAACACGGCCTTCAAGTTCCTAGATACTGTAGAGAAAGTCTCTCCGTGGTTTTTAGACGAGGGATTATTAAATCTTCCTCAGTGGGAACAGCTAGGAGAGGATCTGCGCGACGCGGAGAGACGCGAGCCTTTGCCAATGGGAACTCTGGCAATATGGTCACTTGTTAAATCTTGTTTGATGCAGCAAGGTAAATCAAAAAACCCTTTTAGGGATTTAAAGGGGCCTTTAGAAGAAGGAAGTCAGATCTTAGAAGAAATTAAAGAGGAACGATCATGTTCTCAGACTTCAGAGAGAGTGGGAACATAATATAGTAGCCATAGTCCCCACAAGTATTGGGAGATAATTGTTTCATGATTTTCTGCATTCAAACCTAATCTGATTTCTCAACCAGGTAAAAAAAGGGTTAAAAAGTCCTGGGTGATCCTCCCTCCCCCCTGCCTGGCCTTGTCAAAGCCTACAATGGAATATAAATTACAGCAGTCTCAGCGGGAAGGAGGAGGGGTAACCTGAAGAAAAAAAAAAAAAAAAAGGGTGTCCGTTTTAAACTTAACTAACTTATTTTCTAGGATTCTTCGTTTGTTTTGTTTTTCTTTAATGCTGTATTTTTGAGCTCATAATTTTGATCCTGCATACCTAGGTTAATGATTTTTTTCTTTTTGATCAGTTCTATTTTTTATTCAACTGAAGTTTTTAAACATCTGTTTCATTGCAATGAACATTTACCTATAAAGTTACAAGGCCTTTGATTTTATGTTATCTGTATGTCGTGCTGTCTAATGTCATGTTTTGTCAAAACTGAGCGCTCTTAAAATTAAAATTTAAAAATGGATCCAAATACTTTTATTCACGTGATTTAAAAAAGGTTCAATTTAAATTGGGTAAACTAATGAAAGTAAAATATCTTTAAAAATAACTTGCAAGTCTCCAGGTGGTCAAACTAATGAAATGTTAATGTTAAACAATGTCTAATATCAATTGCTTCTAGGACTTTTCTTCAGCAGGAAAGAGGCAACGGATCCTGTTCAGGACACTTGTCTGATATCTTGGTTTTTATAAAATAAATAAATTGGAGTTAACATGTATGGGATTACTCAAATGTGTTTGTAGAGACGTCTGGTTAATTTACAAAGTTAAAATGCTAATTGTTAAATAACATCAAGTACTTTTAACTTCTTAAATTACATGGGGTAACATACTTAAACATTATTGGTGTTTTCATAGGTTGGTAAATAAAAAGGGTTTAAACTTGCTTTGTGTCATCACTAAACTAAAAACAAGGTTATTAGAAGTTATGTCCTAACAAGTGGAATTCTATATATAAAGGGTCCCAAAAGTTTCACCTGTGTTTCAATTAAGAGTACTATGAACAACAAAATATTTAATCTTATTAAAATAGAGTGATTTATATAAATTCAAAAATTTCATAAGAGTTGTATCAGAATGTGAACAAAAAGGGGTCAACAGATAGGAAAGAAAAAATAAAAGGTTCCGGGTTTGAAAATATATTTAATAAATAAAAAAAAGAAAATGTTTCTGGGTAAGAAAGTCTGTGTGTAAGTAAAGGGCCAGTTTCAACAAGTCTGTGTATAACTAAGTTGGTTGTATGTATGTAAAACAGCTAAAGCTATTTAAGGTTTTTCCTAAGGTAAAATACTAATGTTCTAATATAAGCCAAAGTTTAATCTATATGGTAAAATAACATGGTAAAATGACAAGGATTTCTTAGAAACACTAATTTACTCTTAACTTTGTGTCTCTTAAGTTTTATTCTTTAGAACAATTAGTCTTAAAAATTGGGGTGTATACAATTATGATTAAACAACTGTTAAAGTATTGTACTGTGTTACAGAGTCTAAATTTTTCTTTAAAAACTAAATTTGGTAAGAAAAAAAGTGTCAAGGTAATTGTAAAATGGTTTCTAGTTGTATATTAAATGTGTTCATATTTTTCAGGTATACAAGTTTTAAAGCAGGAAATTTATCAAGCTGCTATTCTCCAGATAGACTTGTCTGTAATGGTAATTTTAAGCTTATAAAGAGTAAATTTCATTGGGGATTAATTTCTATCATTTAGTGTTCTATTAGAGGACCTGTTATCAATAGGATATATGTAAAATTGGTTATATTTTACATTGAGATAAAAATTTCAAATGTAAATGTATTTCTAAACATTAGAGCCTGACTTGTTTAAAGGTTAATTTTGTGAAACATGAAAATATTTTGCCACTTTGACACACAAAAGGAAAGTTAAAAGCTCTCAGCCTTTCTTTGATTCATGTTTTAGATACAATGTTAAATTGTGTTAATTATAAAGTTTGTATAGACTCAGGAAACAGTATATGTAAACTACTTAATGATATTTAAGAAAGAAGCAAAGATCAACATCAGAATTAGAACACTTAAGATCTATAAAAAGTCACGCCTTACCTGAGATAAGGCTCTCCCTCTCACCTTACTACATGTTAGAGTGACTCCAAAATAAGTCAGACTTCAGCTTATTTAAAGTTATAATCAAAAGATTGGTTCTTGTTGTAAAATTACTATGATCTCAAATAGGAAATATAATGTGGTTCTCAGTCAAAATTCAAGATAGCTATTATACAAGCAGAATATATTTTTACTCTTGCTAATTTCATTTTGTAAAACTGTTACCTGTTAATGTTTTACAAAAGTAGCTGCTTCAAAAACACGCAACCTAGGTAACTTATGATAATAAACCATCACCTATAGAACAGATAGTAGTAACTTCCAGAACTAATACAGACTCCAGTTAGATAAAAGGGTAAATAACTGTAAAGTTATGAACATTAAAGTTAAAGTCCAGTACTCTCACTCTATGACTGGTAAAACTGACTTGCTGGATGATTAAGATTCAAACTTAGAGATTGGAATTAAATACAGAAGACAAGATAGGCCAGTATTTGGATCTTTTGCCCTCAGTCAGCCTGAACCCAGGGAATAAGAGGACTTCTCTAAGGAGTGCTGCAACTCTGGGTCACACAACCTCCTGATAAAGGAGATTGTTGAGACTAGAGGATCCTGGACACCCAACAAAACAGTAAAAACCAAAATATAGCCATTCTTGGGCATTTAAGAGAAATAATAATTAAATGTAACTTAAGATGTACACTTATGTTAGTCCACTAGAATAAAGACTGGAAGCTACAAATGAAAGAAAGATCCTTCAGCAAATGTGCCTGATAACAATCAAGAGAAACTGCCAGAGTCAGAAGTTTTTAGTCAGTTTAAGGCCTGCAGATCTTCCTAAGCTACACAGGTAGACTTAATCTATGTTTGCTCGTATGATTACCTAGCCCTAAGTAACAGAAATATAGAGCTCTCTACTAAACACAGGTTATACCAATAAAGGGATATTTTACACAATCAGATGACTTAAGTAGCTTAACTATATTTTTTGGGATATCTATGACATTAAGAGTTAAATGTTGTGTTTACATTCCTGATAACCTGGACTATATTAAAGTTCCCAAATAAAGGCCTTGTCCTTTCCAGCCTTTGCTAGGTCTAGTTATGGGAACAATTTCTCAGTTCTTCCACCTCCTGGTGAAAGATTGACTTCTGTCATTTTCATGATACTCAGTGGCATGTTCCAGATGCTGCAACATTTACTTTGTACTAATTTCATTTCAGTACTCATGTCTTTTGTTCTTCTATCATAGAAGCACCCACCCCCAGATGACTTTACAACCTGCTCCTCCCCAACCAGACTTCTACCTCGGACCCCTCGATTGACCCGATTTTTAAAAAAGGAACTCCAAACTGCTTGCCCCTCACTGCCCCCCTTTCAGCTTCGAAGCAGCCAGAACGACCGACGCCCCCTTTTCCTTGAAGCAGTTGGGAGTTCCTATAGCTAAAGCGGAGAATGAAGCCAGAATTAAGGACAGGTAGTTAGTGTAGAAATAGGGAATCAGGTCAATTCAAGGAAATGAAGCCATGAAGCCATCTGCCTTTGCAAATGTCAAGGATCTCCGGAGCCCATTGATTACCAAATTTACCTGCCTATAGGGGATGTAGGGTGCGCTCACTTCTCGGGACTTTCAAAATATCAGCTTTCTCCCTGCCGGGAGAAGTCTGTATTATTCCCTTTAAACAATCCAAACTATGGTCCTTACTCAACAGTACCAAATGATTAAGCAAACTAATAACCGAGGCAAGATGGACAAATGGATATAAGATTCTATCCATGATAAACAAAAAGGGGGAATAGAGGAGACCTTCAGGTCCCCTAAAGATAAACTTTCTCTTTGTCTCTTTGTTTGGGTTTTTTTTTTTTTAACTCTGGGTAATAAGGGTAACCCGGTGCTTTACTGCAGCTGCGACTCAGTTTGTGTGTTTCCACGGAATAAACTAACTTACAACCTCTTTTTAGTCTCTTAGGAGGAACAGTTCAACTATGTAACAAAACAACTGCTTCTCTCAATTGTACCTTAGATTTGTGCTATCTCTCAATGTTAAAATGCTTCTAGGTTCCTGCTGGCAGACTTAATGTGTGTTCCTACCTTCCTACCAGTCCCAGTCTCTGTTACAGATGATGAATTGCCAGTATTGCTTTCCAGAAATAAGAGGGACTTTGGAATCACCGTAGCAATCATTACCACCATAGTTGCATCAGCAGCAGCAGTCGCCGCAGCAGCTGTAGCCTTGACGACATCAGTACAGTCAGCAACTAAGCTTAATGAAGTGGTCCAACAGACAGCTACTGCTTTGTCTACTCAACAAACAGTGGATCAACACCTGAAAGCAGGACTACTTTTGGTAAACCAGCGTGTGGACTTACTTCAAGAACAGATGGACCTTTTGCAGGAACTGTTAAGCGTGGGATGTATTTATCATCTGCCGGGACTGTGCGTTACATCTGTAGCTTATAATAATCTTAGTTATGCAGCAAATTTGTCAAAAATCATATCTACTCAGCTACTTGCCAATTGGTCTTATAAATTTGATAATCTTACTGCCATTCTTAGATCACAAATTGTTAGCCTTAATTCTACTAGAGTTAATGTAGCCCCTATATCTGAAATGCAAAATTGGTTATCCTCTTCTTTCAGTTTTGTAAAGCAATGGGCAGGAATGGGAGCATTGTGTGTGTTTATGATCATTGCAATTGTCTTCCTCACACGCTTTATCATGCGTATACACCAAGTTCATGCCAGAGATCGCATCATTTTCCATCAAGCCATGATGGCCTTAGAGGCTGGCAGCTCTCCTCAAGTCTGGCTGAGCATGCTGGATCGGTAGTCACAGACAGGTAAGGAAGGAGGTAACTTCGTACCAACCTAAGACAGGAGCTGTAGCATGCTCTACAGTTATCCGATGACGGGTAAGGACGATGGTTGACCACTCCGCCTAAGACAGGCACGATCCCGAGCCAGCATTCTTTTAATAAATAAAAAAGGGGGAGCTGTCGGGGTACTGCAGACCCCCAGCCCTTCGGCGTGGCCAAGATGGCGCCTGGCAAGGTGCCAAGGAAGTGCTGAGAACAAAACCAGGTACCTCCAGCAGACTAATACTCTCTGCCAACAAGTGGCGTTATTTGAGGAGGTTAATGTGATTGGTTATGGGTCCTCGTGGACACTGCATGATTGCTATATCCACACTATTGTGCTCCATTACTGTCCATGCTTTTCCCTCGTGATCTATAAGCTGATTGGTTGTTGTATGTAATGTAAGGCGCTTGCAAGAGCGGCCCACCGCTGCTGGCCAGCCAGAAGAAGCAGACTGCAGAAAATAAAGAACTTGCCCTGATCCGGTTTCGTGTTTCTCTGCGGGCAGGGGAGCGCGATAGAAAATGTCAAATGGATTGCAATAAAACTTTGCCTATCATCTCCAGTCCTCATATTCACTTTGCTCTGCAGTTGTGGTGGTTCCACCATCCATGGTGCTTCTGTTATAACAAACTGTATCGATTTCCATGAATTGATCTTTCCCTATGCTCCCAGTGATAGGCTGCAACTGAAGTGCGTTTTCTGAGTGAATTCACCACTGGATTTCCATGAAACTCTGGGTATTTTCTCTTTTCCTCATTCCCACTCTAACCCAAACATCTGAGCAATCTACATCCAGGTTTTCTAGACAAGCCTCATGTGTATTGCTGTTGCAGTACTCTAAAGTGCAGGTTGAGTAAGGCTTAAAATGAAGTTGCTTTTCTGAGAAAGATTCACTACTGGATTTCAATGGAACTTTGCCTATCATCTCCCCTCCTCATACCTACTATGCTCCGCAGATGTGGTTGTTCCACCATGCACCATGCTTTATTAAACCAAACTGTTCCGATTTCCATGAATTGGGCTTTCCGTATACACGCAGTGTTAGGCTGCAACAGAATTGCGTTTTCTGAGTGAATGTACGACTTGATTTCCATGAAACTCTGAATATTTCTCTTTTCCTCTTTCTCATGATGCCTCCAAAATCTGAGAACTCTATCTCACAGTTTTCTAGACAAGCCCCTTATCTATTGCTGTTCCAGTACACTAAAGTGCAGCTTGTATAGGGATATAATTGACGTTGCTTTTCTGAGATATTTTCACAGATGAATTGAAATGAAATTTTGCCTATCATCTCTGCTCCTCATATCCACTTTGCTCTGCAGATGTGGTGGTTCCACCATGCATGATGCTTCTGTTAGAACAAACTGTTTTGGTTTCCCTGAATTGAGCTTTCACTCTGCTCACACTGTTAGGCTGCAATAGTATTGCATTTTCTGAGCAAATGGACGACTAGGTTTCCATGAAACTCTGGGTTTTTCTCTATTCCTCAATCCCACTCTGCCCCCAACATCTGAGCACTCTCCCTCCAGGTTTCTAGACAAACCCCTTATGTTTTGCTGTTGCAGTACTCTAACATGCAGGTTGAATAGGGCTGAAATTGATGTTGTTTTATGAGAAAGTTTCATGAATAGATTTCAATGAATCTTTTCCTGTCATCTTCCCTCCTCATACCCACTTTGCTCTGCAGATGTGAGGGTTTCACCATGAATGGTGCTTCTGTTATAAAAAAAACTGTTTCAGTATCTATGAATTGAGCTTTCCTTATGCACGCAGGGTTAGGCTGCAACTGAATTGCGTTTTCTGAGCAAATGCACGACGGAATTTCCATGAAACTCTGGGTATTTTCTCTTTTCCTAGTTCCAACTCTGCCCCCAACATCTGAGCACTCTACCTCCTGGTTTCCTATACAAACCTCTTAGCTATTTGTGTTGCACTACTCTAAAGTACTTGTTGAATAGGGCTGAAATTGAAGTTGTTTTTCTGAGAAAGTTTCATGAATGGATTGCAAAGAAACTTTGCCTATCATCTCCTCTCCTCAGACCCACTTTACTCTGCAGATGTGGTTTTTCCACCATGCACGGTGCATCTGTTATAACAAACTGTTTTGATTTCCATGAATTGAGCTTTCCCTTTGCACACAGTGTCAGGCTGCAACTGATTTGCGTTTTCTGAGCAAATGCACTACTGGATTTCCATTAAACTCTGGGTATATTCTCTTTTCCTTATTCCCACTCTGCCCGCAACATCTGAGCACTCTACCTCCCGGTTTCCTAGACCAGCCCCTATCAATTCGTTTCCAGTACTCTGACGTGTAGGTTGAATAGGGCTGAAATTGAAGTTGCTATGCTGAGAAAGTTTCACGAATGAATTTCAATGAAACTTTGCCTATTATCTCCACTCCTAATACCCACTATGCTTTGCAGGTGTAGTTGTTCAACATGCACGGTGCTTCTGTTATAACAAACTCTTTCGTATTCCATAAATTGATCTTTCCCTATGCACTCAGTGTTAGCCTGCAACTCAATTGCATATTCTGAGCGAATGCACGACTCAATTTCCCTGAAACTATGAGTATTTTCTCTTTTCCTCATTTCCATTCTACCCCCAACAACTTAGGACTCTACCTCCATTATGTCTAGTCAAGGACCTTATTTTTTGCTGTTGCAGTCTCCAATCTGCAAGTTGAATAGGACAGAAATTAAAGTTGGTTTTCTGAGAATGTTTCACAAAGGGATTTCAATGAAACTTTACTTATCATCTCACCTCCTCATACCCCTTTGATCCACAGATGTGGTGGTTCCACTATGCACGGTGCTTCTGTTATAACAAACTGTTTTTATTTCCATGAATTGAGCTTTCCCTTAGCAGGCTGTTTACACTGCACCTGAATTGCGTTTTCTGAGCAAATGCATGACTGGATTTCCATGAAACTCTGGGTATTTTCTCTATCCTCATTCACACTCTGCCCCCAACATATTAGCACTCAACCTCCAGTTTTTCTATGCAACCCCCTTGTCTATTACTGTTCCAGTTCTCTAACTTGCAGGTTGAATAGGGCTGAAATTATAATTGCTATTCTGAGAAAGATTCAAGAATGGATTGCAATGAAGCTTTTCATCTCATCTCCACTCCTCATACCCCCATTGCTTCGCAGATGTGGTTGTTCCAACATGCACGGTTCTTCTGTTATAACAAACTGTTTCATATTACATGATTTGATCTTACCCTAAGCACACAGTATTAGGCTGCAACTTAATTGCGTTTTCTGACAAATGCACGAATGGATTTCCATGAAACTCTGGGTATCTTCTCTTTTCCCCAGTTCCACTCTACCCCCAACATCTGAGCACTCTACTACCTGAGATTCTACACAAGCCCCATGTGTATGAATGTTTCAGAACTCTAATGTGCAGGTTGAATTGGGCTGAAATTTAAGTTGCTTTTCTGAGAAAGTTTCACGAATGAATTTGAATGAAACTTTGCCATCATCTCCCCTCCTCATAAACACTATGATCCGCATATGTCGTGCACCCTGCTTCTGTTATGTCAAATTGTTTCAATTTCAATGAATTGGTCTTTCCGTATGCACTCAGTGTTAGGCTGCAACTGAATTGGATTTTCTTTTTTTTTTATTGTAAACAAGTGGGATACATGTTGTTTGTTTGTACATGGTGTAAAGGCATACCATTTGTGTAATCATAAATTTACATAGGGTAATGTTGTTTGATTCATTCTGTTATTTTTTCCCTTCTCCCCACCCCTCCAACTCCTCTTTTCCCTCTATACAGTCCTTCTTTCTTCCATTCTTGCCCCCCTCCCTAACCCTAACTCTAACCCTAACACTAACCCTTCCCACCCCCCATTATGTGTCATCATCCATTTATTAGCAATATCATTCGTCCTTTGGTTTTTTGAGATTGGCTTATCTCACTTAGCATGATATTCCAATTTCATCCATTTGCCTGCAAATGCCAAAATTTTATCATTCTTTATGGCTGAGTAATATTCCATTGTGTATATATATATATATATACCAAAGTTTTTTATCCATTCATCAATTGAAGGACATCTAGGTTGGATCCACAATCTGGCTATTGTGAACTGAGCAGCCTTGAACATTGATGTGGCTGTATCTCTTTAGTATGCTGATTTTAAGTCCTTTGGGTATGGGCCAAAGAGTGGGATACCTGGGTCAAATGGTGGTTCCATTCCAAGTTTTCTAAGGAATCTCCACACTGCTTTCCAGAGTCGCTGCACTAATTTGAATCCCCAAGAGCAATGTATGAGTGTACCTTTCTCCCCACATCCTCACCAACACCTGTTGTTGCTTGTATTCTTCATAATCACCATTCTAATTAGGGTGAGATGGAATCTTAGGGTGATTTTGATTTGCATTTCTCTTATGACTAGAGATGTTGATCATTTTTCCATATGTTTGTTGATTGCTTGTAGATCTTCTTCTGTGAAGTGTCTATTCATTTCCTTAGTCCATTTGTCGATTGGATTATTTGCATTCTTCATGTAGAGTTTTTTGAGTTCTTTATAGAATCTGGAGATTAGTGCTCTATCTGAAGTATGATTGGCAAAGATTTTCTCCCACTCTGTAGGCTATTTCTTCGCATTGCTGATAGTTTTCTTTGCTGAGAAAGCTTTTTAGTTTGAATCTATCCCAGTTATTGATTCTTGTTTTTATTTCTTGTGCTATGGGAGTCCTGCTGAGGAAGTCTCGTCCTAAGCCAACATGTTGAAGCTCTGGACCTACTTTTTCTTCTATAAGATGCAGGGTGTCTGGTCTGATTCCGAGGTCCTTAATCTATTTTGAGTTTAGTTTCGTGCATGGTGAGAGATATGGGTTTAGTTTCATTCTGTTGCATATGGATTTCCAATTTTCCCAGCACCATTTGTTGAAGAGGCTATCTTTTCTCCATTGCATATTTTTGGCCCCTTTGTCTAGTATGAGAAAATTGTATTTATTTGGGTTTGTGTCCATGTCCTCTAGTCTGTACCATTGATCCACCTTTCTATTTTGGTACCAATACCATGCCGTTTTTGTTACTATTGCTTTGTAGTAGAGTTGAAGATCTGGTATTGCGATACCCCCTGCTTCACTCTTTCTGCCAAGGATTGCTTTAGCTATTCTGGGTTTTTTATTCTTCCAGATGAATTTCATAATTGCTTTCTCTATTTCTGTAAGGTACATCATTGGGATTTTAATTGGAATTGCATTGAATCTGTATGGCACTTTTGGTAGTATGGCCATTTTGACAATATTAATTCTTCCTATCCAAGAACATGGGAGATCTTTCCATCTTCTAAGGTTTTCTTTAATTTCTTTCTTTAGTGTTCTGTAATTCTCATTGTAGAGTTCTTTCACCTCTTTCACCTCTTTTGTGAGATTGATTCCTAAGTATTTTATTTTTTCGATGCTATTGTGAATGGGGTAGTTTTCCTAATTTCTCTTTCTGAAGATTCATCACTTAGGTATAAAAATGCCTTAGATTTATGTGCATTGATCTTATATCCCGCTACTTTACTGAATTCACTTATGAGATCTAAAAGTTTTCTGGTGGAATTTCCTGGTTCCTCTAAGTATATAATCATATCATCAGCAAATAGGGATAGTTTGAGTTCTTCTTTTCCTATTTGTATCCCTTTAATGTCTTTGGTCTGTCTAATTGCTCTGGCTACAGTTTCAAGGAGGATATTGAATAGAAGTAGTGAAAGAGGGCATCCCTTCCTTGTTCCAGTTTTTAGGGGGAATGCTTTCAATTTTTCACCATTTAGAATGATATTAGCCATGGGCTTAGCATAGATGACTTTTACAATGTTAAGGAAAGTTTCCAGTATCCCTATTTTTTCTAGTGTTTTGAGCATGAAGGGGTGCTGTATTTTATCAAATGCTTTTTCTGCATCTATTGAAATAATCAGGTGATTCTTCATTTTAAGTCTATTGATATGGTGAATTACATTTATTGATTTCCTGATGTTGAAACAACCTTGCATCCCTGGGATGAAACCCACTTGATCATGGTCCACTATCTTTTTAATATGTTTTTGTATGCGATTTGCTAAAGTTTTGTTTAGAATTTTTGTGTCGATGTGCATTAAGTTTATTTGTCTGAAAATTCCTTTCCTCAATGTGTCTTTGTCTGGTTTAGGTATCAGGGTAATATTGGCTTCGTAGAATGAGTTTGGGAGGGTTCCCTCCTCTTCTATTTTATGGAATACTTTGAGAAGTATTGGAATGAGCTCTTCTTCAAAGGTTTTGTAGAACTCGGCTGAGAACCCATCTGGTCCTGGACTTTTCTTTGTTGGTAGGCTTTTGATGACTTCTTCTATTTCATTACTTGAAATTGGTCTATTTAAATTGTGTATGTCCTCCTCGTTCAGTTTAGGCAATTCATATGTCTCTAGAAACCTGTTGATATCTTCGAAATTTTCTATTTTGTTGGAGTATAGATTTTCAAAATAGATTCTAATTATATTTTGTATTTCAATCGTGTCTGTTGTGATATTTCCTTGTTCATTCCAAATTTTAGTGATTTGAGTTTTCTCTCATCTTCTCTTTGTTAGTGTGGCTAAAGGTTTATCAGTTTTGTTTATTTTTTCGAAGAACCAACTATTTATTTTGTCAATTTTTTGTATTGTTTCTTTTGTTTCAATTTTGTTGATTTCAGCTCTGAGTTTAACTACTTCCTGTCTCCTACTACTTTTGGTGGTGGTCTGCTCTTCTTTTTCTAGGGCTTTGAGCTGTAGTGTTAGGTCGTTTATTTGTTGAGTTTTACTTCTTTTATTGAATGTGCTCCATGAAATAAATTTTCCTCTAATTATTGCTTTCATAGTGTCCCAGAGATTTTGATATGATGTTTCTTTGTTCTCATTTACCTCTAAGAATTTTTTTAATTTTCTTCCTAATATCTTCTGTTATTCATTCATCATATATTAGCATATTGTTTAATCTCCAGGTGTTGGAGTAGTTTCTGTTTTTTACTCTTTCATTCATTTCTAACTTCAATCCATTATGATGTGATAGAATACAAGGTAGTGTCTCTATCTTCTTGTATTTGCTAACATTAGCTTTCTGGCATAATATATGGTCTATTTTAGAGAAGGATCCATGTGCTGCTGAGAAGAAAGTGTATTTGCACTTGGTTGGATGGTATATTCTATAAATGTCTGTTAAGTCTAAATTATTGATGGTGTTATTGAGATCTATAGTTTCTTTGTTCAATTTTTGTTTGAGAGATCTGTCCAGTGGTGAGAGAGGCATGTTAAAATCACCTAGTATTATTGTGTTATGGTCTATTTGATTTCTAAAATTGAGAAGGATTTGTTTGACATACATGGATGAGCCACTGTTTGGGGCATAGATATTTATGATTGCTATATCTTGCTGATTTCTGCTTCCCTTAAGCAGTATGAAATGTCCTTCTTTATCCTTTCTGACTAACTTTGCCTTGAAGTCCACATTATCTGAAATGAGGATGGATAATCCAGCTTTTTTGCTGAGTCCATATGCATGGTATAATTGTCCCCATCCTTTTACCTTTAGTCTATGGGTATTTCTTTCTATGAGGTAAGTCTCTTGCAGGCAACATATTGTTGGATCTTTCTTTTTAATCCAATCTGCCAGTCTATGTCTTTTGATTGATGAATTCAGGCCATTAACATTCAGGGTTATTATTGAGATATGATTTGTATTCCCGGTCATTTGGTTCACTTTTTAAATTTGACTTATTTATTTATTTATTTTTTTGACCCAACTTGGTTCCTCCTTTATTTGACAGTTCCGTTAGGATAATTCCTCCCTTTGCTGATTGGCTTCTTTTTTTTATCTCTTCCTCATGGAATATTTTGCTGACAATGTTCTGTAATGTTGGCTTTCTTTTAGTAAATTCTTTTAGCTTTTGTTTATCATGGAATGATTTTATTTCATCGTCAAATTTGAAGGTAAGTTTTGCTGGGTATAAGATTCTTGGTTGGCATCCATTTTCTTTCAGAGCTTGAAAAATATTGTTCCAGGCCCTTCTAGCTTTTAGGGTCTGGATTGAAAAATCTGCTGATATCCGTATTAGTTTCCCCCTGAATGTAATTTGGTTCTTTTCTCTCACAGCCTTTAAAATTCTGTCTTTATTTTGTATGTTAGGTATTTTCATTATAATGTGCCTTGGTGTGGGTCTGTTGTAATTTTGTGTACTTGGAGACCTATAAGCCTCTTGAACTTAATTTTCCATTTCATTCTTCAGATTTGGGAAATTTTCTGATATTAGTTCATTGAATAGATTGTACATTCCTTTGGTTTGTTTCTCTAAGCCTTCCTCAATCCCAATAATTCTCAAATTTGGCCTTTTCATGCTATCACATAGTTCTTGCAGATTCTGTTCATGATTTCTTACCATCTTCTCTGTTTGTTCACCTTTGTTTTCAATGTTAAATATTTTGTCTTCAATATCTGAGGTTCTGTCTTCCAGGTGTTCTATCCTTTTGGTTATGCTTTCTATGGAGTTTTTAATTTGGTTTATTGTTTCCTTCATTTCAAGAATTTCTGTTTGGTTGTTTTTCAATATCTCTAACTCTTTATTGAAATGATCTTTTGCATCCTGTATTTGCTCTTTTAACTGTCGATTGGTGCGATCATTCAATGCATGCATTTGCTCTTTCATCTCATTATTCAATGCCTGCATTTGCTCTTTCTTCTCATCGTTTGCTTCCCTGGTCATTATAATTATGTACATTCTGAACTCCCTTTCTGTCATTTCTTCTGCCATTCTGTCGTTGGATTTTATTGATATAACATCTAGATTTGTTTGGGGCATTTTCTTCCCTTGTTTTCTCATATTGTTCAGGAATCAGTGGATCATCAAGATATTGCAGATTTTCTCTATTGACTTATAATGTCCCTGAAGATTGCTAGTATATCCCCTCTTATCCTTCAGTAGCCTGAAGTCTTGAAGGAAGTTGGTAATGTGGTGCTCCACAAGGAATCTACCTTTCTAGGGGTGGTGACCCTCAGGTGGGGTATACTCCCTGCTAATGGGCAGAGGTGCCTCCACTTTTTGACCAATGGTCATCCAAAGAGGAACTAGGCTGTGGGGTGAAGCAAGGCCTGTTTGTACCTGTGTCTCTGGTTTTACCGTCCTTGTGGGGAAACCTCACCCGGCAGGGTAGACTCACCTAGTGGGGAGGTCTTGCTGGTCAGTTCCCCTCCTAGAGGTTCCCCTCTATCTACAACTACCACCTGGGCTGGGTGCCTTCCTCTGCAACGTTCCCAGGGGCCCAGGCCTACCTCCTGGGCCTGGGAGCCTCACCCTTTGCAGACGCATCTCCTTAGGCTGCCTCTCCTCAGAGAATCTGCTCGCAGTCCTGGAATCTTCGCTCTGCCCCTAGGTGTGTCTCTGTGCGACTCTCCCACCAAGAAGCCGCTTAGGTCCTGGGACCCTGCTCTGCAACTAATTGCCTGGCTATGTGGCCCCTCCTCTGAGCCACTAACTGGAGCCCCGTACAATAGTTCCAAGTCCCAGAGACCCACCACACACTTCTCCCTCGGGACAGCCACCCGGTGTTCTGACACAGTCACTAGGAGTCCAAGCAACTCACTTCACATCTCCTCCTCCTGCCAACCACCCATAGCCCTAGGCAGTCACTCCAAGTCCAAGTGACCCGCCCTGTTCCTCCTCCTCCTTGGGGTAGCACCACAGGTGTTCAGGAGTGGTGACTCGGAGACCAAGTGACCCACCATGCTCCGCCTGCTGGCAGGCCACTGGTTTTCAGGATTGGTCGCTTTGAATCCAAACAACTCACCACTCGCCTCCTCCTCTGGCAACTGCCTGTAACTCTGATGCAGTTGGACTCCAAGTCCAAGCGACCGGCCACGTTCCTCCTCTTCCTCCAGGCAGCCCCTCGGTGTTCAGAAGCAGTCATTCTGAGTCTAACCTGCTCGCTGCGCAGCTCCTCCTCTGGCAACTGCCTGTAGCTCTGATGCAGTCACTCCTAGACCAAGCGACCCGCAGTGCTCCTCCTCCTCTTCCTCTGGGCAGCCCCCCGGTGTTCAGAAGCGGTCACTCTGAGTCCAAACAGCTCACCATGCACATCCTCCTCAGGCAGTTGCCCGGAGCCCCAGTGGTTGCCCCAAGTCCAAGTGCTGTGCTGAGCAGCCACCTCTATGGTCTTCCCAGTTGTCCGTGTTTACCGCTTCAGCGGGGGTAGGGGCGTCTCGCTGGGCAACTCTATTTCACAAAGGTCTCTACATTCCGGGACCACCGCCCCATCCAGGACGCCTCCCCAATGGGAGAGACTCACCTGGCAGCTTTGAGTTGGACCCAAGTCTCTCACTATCTCCTCTTTTGAATCCTGCATCCTGGAGCAACATGAAATGCAGCCACCCTCTAGTCTGCCGTCTTGAAACCCCCCTGAATTGCGTTTTCTGAGCAAATGCAAGATGGGATTTCCATGAAACTCTGTATATTTTCTCTTTTTCTCATTCCCTTCTGGCTCTACATCTGAGGACTCTATCTCCAGATTTTCTAGATATGCACCTTATATATTGCTGTTGCAGTACTCTAACTTGCATGTTGAATAGGGCTGAAAATGAGGTTGCTTCTCTGAGAAAGTTTCACAAACGGATTTCAATGCAACTTTGGCTATCATCTCCCCTCTTCATACCCACTATGCACCACAGATGTGGTGGTTCCACCATTCACGGTGCTTTTGTTATAGCAAACTTCTTCCATTTTGTCATTTGGTCTTTCCCTATGCACGCAGTGTTAGGTTTAAACTGAATTGTGTTTTGTGATCAAATTCAAGACTGGATTTCCATAAAACTCTGTGGATTTTCTCTTTTCCTCATTTGCACTCTGCCCCCAACATCTGAGCACTCAATCTCCAGATTTCTAGGCCAACCCCATGTGTATTGCTGTTGTAGTACTCTAATGTGCAGGTTGAATAGATCTCAAGTTGAATTTGCTTTGCTGAGCAAGTTTCAGGAATGGATTTCAATGAAACTTTGCCTATCATCTACCTTCCTCAAACCCACTTTGTGACACAGATGTGGTGATTCCACCATGCACAGTGATTTTGATATAACAAACAGTTTTGATTTCCATGAATTGAGCTTTCCCTATGCACCAGTGATAGGCGGCAATGGAATTGCGTTTTTTGAGCAAATGCACGACCTGAATTCCATGAAACTCTGGGGATTTTCTCTTCTTCTCATTCCCACTCTGCCCATAACATCTGAGCACTCTATGTCCAGGTCTTCTAGAAAGCCCCTTATGTATTTCTGTTGAAGTATGCTAACGAGGACGTTGAATAGGGCTGAAATTTAAGGTGGTATTCGTAGAAAGTTTCATGAATGGATTTCAATGAAACTTTTCCTATCATCTCTGCTACTCACACACACTTGGCTCCCCAGATGTGGTGTTTCCACTATTCACGGTGCTTCTGTTATAACAAACTGTTTCGATTTCCAAGAATTGAGCTTTCCTTATGCATGCAGTGTTAGGCTGCAACTGAATTGCGTTTCCTGAGCAAATGCACGATTGGATTTCCATCAAATTCTGGATATTTTCACTTTTCCTCAATTCCACACTGCCCCCAAAATGTGAGTACTCAACCTCATTGTTTTGTGGACAAGCCCCTTATCAATTGCTGTTGCAGTACTCTAACGCGAAGGTTCAATTGGCCTGAAATTTAAATTTCCTTCTGAGAAAGATTCACGAATTGATATCCATGAAACTTTGCCTATCATCTTCCCTCCTCCTACCCACTATTCTCCACAGATATGGTGGTTCCACCATGCATGGTGCTTCTGTTAGAACAAACTGTTTCGATTTCCATAAATTGACCTTTCCCTATGCACCCAGTGTTAGGCTGCAACTGAATTGCATTTTCTGAGCAAATACAAGATTAGATTTCTACGACATTCTGGGTATTCTCACTTTTCCTCATTCCACTTCAGGACCTACATCTGAACACTCTACCTCCAGGTTTTCTAGACCATCTCCTTATGTATTGCTGTTGCAGTAATCTTACATGCAGGTTGTATAGGGATGAAATTGAAGTTGCTTTTCTGAGAAAGATTCACGAATGGCTTGCAATGAAACATTGCCTATCATCTCCCCTCCTCATACCCACTTGGCTCCGCTGATGTGGGGATTCCACCATGCATGGTGCTTCTGTTATAACAAACTCTTTCAATTTCCATGAAATGATCTTTCCATATGCATGCAGTGTTACGTTACAACAGCATTGCGTTTTCTGAACAAATGCACACTGGAATTCCAAGAAATTGTTAGTATTTTCTGTTTTCCTCATTCCCACTCTGCTCCCAACACCTAAGTACTCTACCTCCAGGTTTTCGAGACAAGCCCCATGTGCATTCCTGTTGCAGTACTGAAACTTGCAGGTTGAGTACAGCTGAAATTGAATTTGCTTTTCTGAGAAAGTTTCACGAATGTATTACAATGAAACTTTGCCTATCATCTCCCTTCCTCATACCCAGTATGCTCCGCAGATGTGGCGGTTCCACCATGCACGGTTCTTCTGTTACAGCAAATGGTTTCGATTTCCATGAATTAAACTTTCCCTGTGCACCCAAAGTTAGGTTGCAACTGAATTGCATTTTCTGAACAAATGAACGACATGAATTCCATGAAACTCAGGGTGTTTTCTCTTTTCCTCATTCCCACTCGGCCCACAACATCTCAGCAATCGAACCCCAGGTTTTCTTGACAAGCTTCTTACCTATTGCGGTTGCAGTATTCCAACTTGCAGATTGAATAGGGCTCAAATTGAGGTTGATTTTCTGAGAAAATTCCATGAATGGATTTAAATGAAATTTTGCCTATCGTCTCCACTCCTCCTAACCACTATGCTCTACAGATGTGATGGTTCCACCATGCTTAGTTCTCGTGTTATAACAAAATTTTTCGATATCCATGAATTGAGCTTTCCCTAAACATGCAGTGTTAGGCTGCAAGTGAATTGCGTTTTCTGAACAATTGCAAGATTGGATTTCCATGAAACTCTGGGTATTTTCTCTTTTCCTCATTCTCTTTCTGGATCTTTCATCTGAATGCTCTTCCTCCAGGGTTTCAAGACAAGCCCCTTATCTATTGCTATTGCAGTACTCTATATGCACGTTTAATAGGGCTGAAATTGAAGTTGCTTTTCTGAGAAAGTTTCACGAATGGGTTTCAAAGAAACTTTGCCTATCATCTCCCCTCTTCAAACCCACTTTGTTCTGCAGATGTGGTGGTTCCACAATGCATGTTGCTTCTGTTGTAACAAACTGTTTCAATTTCCATGAATTGAGCTTTCACTATGCACGCAGTTTTAGGCTGCTCCTGAATTGAGTTTTCTGAGCAAATGCATGACTGGATTTCCATGAAATTCTGGGTATTTTCTCTTTTCCTCATTCCCAGTCTGCCACCAACATCTGAGCACTCTACGTCCAGTTTTTCAAGACAAGCCCCATGTGTATTGCTTTTGCAGTACTCTAACGTGCAGGTTCAAGAGGATTAAAATTGAGGTTGCTTTTCTCAGAAATTCGCACGAATGGTTTGAAATGAAACTTTGCCTATCATCTCGCTTCCTCATACCCACTTTGCTCTGCAGATATGGTGATTCCACCATGCATGGTGCATCTGATATAACAAACTTTTTCGATTTCCATGAATTAAGTTTTCCCTATGCATACAGTGTTAGGCTGCAACTGAATAGCGTTTTCTGAGAAATTGCACGACTGGATTTCCATATAACTCTGGTTATTTTCCCTTTTCCTCATTCCCACTGAGCCCCAGCATCTGAGCACTCTACCTTCAGTTTTCCTAGACATGCCCCTTATATATTTCTGTTGAAGTACTCTAAAATGCAGATTGAATAGGGCTGAAATTGAAGTTGATTTTCTGAGAACATTTCACGAATGGATTTCAATGAAACTTGCCTATCATCTCCCATCCTATTACCCACTATGCTCCTCATTTGTGATAGTTCCACCATGCACGGTGTTTTGTTATAACAAACTGTTTCGATATCCATGAATTGAGCTTTCTCTATGCACACAGTGTTAGGCTGCAACTGAATTGCATATTTTGAGCAAATGCGCAACTGGATTTCCATGAAACTCTGAAATTTCTCTTTTGCTCAATCCTACTCTGCCACCAAATTCTGATTACTCTACCTCCAGGTTTTCTAGACAAGCCCCTTATCTATTTCTGTTGAAGTACTCTAAAGTGCAGGTTGAAAAGGGCTGAAATTTACATTGCTTTTCTGAGAGTTTCACGAATGAATTTCAATGAAACTTTGCCTATCATCTCCCACCCTTATACCCAGTTTGCTCCAGAGATGTGGTGGTTCCACCATGCAAGGTGCTTCTGTTATAGCAAACTGTTTGGATTTCCATGAATTGACTTTTCCCTATGCATGCAGTTTTAGGCTGCAACTGAAGTACATTTTCTGTGCAAATGCACGATTGGATTTCCATGAAACTCTGGGTATTTTCTCTTTTTCTCATTCCCACTCTACCCCTAACATCTGAGCACTCTAGATCCAGTTTTTCAACAAAAGCACCATGTGTATTGCTGTTGCAGTACTATAATGTGCAGGTTCAAAAGGGCTGAAATTGAAGTTGCTTTTCTGAGAAATTTGTATGAATGGATTACAATGAATCCATGCCTATCATCTCCCATCCTCATATCCAGTATACTCTTCAGATGTGGTGGTTCCACCATACATGGTGCTTCTGTAATAACAAAATGTTTTTATTACCATGAATTGATCTTTCCCTATGCACGCAGTGCTAGTCTGCAAATTAATTTGCATTTTCTGAGCAAATGCACCACAGGATTTCATGAAACTCTGGTTATTTCTCTTTTCTGCATTCCCCTTCTGCCACCAACATCTGAGAACTCTACCTCTCAGTTTTCTAGGAAGCAATTATGTATTGCTATTGCAGTACTCTAACGTGCAGGTTGAATAGGGGAGATATTGAAGTTGCATTTCTGAGAAAGATTCACGAAATGATTTCAACGAAAGTTTGCCTATCTTCTCCCTTCCTCATACCCTCGTTGATCCGCAGATATGGTGGTTCCACCACGCACGCTGCTTCTGTTATAACAAACTGTTTCGATTTTCACGAATTGAGCTTTCCCTGTGCTCTCAAACTAAGGCTGCTACAGAAGAGCATTTTCTGAGAAAATGTAAGATGGAATTTCCATGAATCACTGTGTATTTTCTCTTTTCCTCATTCCCACTCTGCCCCCAACTTCTGAGCACTATACATCCAGGATATCTAGGCAAGCCCCTTATGTATTGCTGTTGCAGTGCTCTAACGTGCAGGTTGAATAGGGCTGAAATTGAAGTTGCATTTCTCAGAAAGATTTACAAATGGATTTCAATGAAACTTTGCCTATAATCTTCCCTCCACTTAGATGCTTTACTCCACAGATGTGGTGTTTCCAACATGCATGCTGCTTTTCTTATATCAAACTGTTTCAATCTCCATGAATTCAGATTTCACTTTACACACCGAATTAGGCATCTACAGAAGACCGTTTTTTGAGAAAACGCACGACTGGATTTCCATGAAACTCTGTGTATTTTCTCTTTTTCTCATTCCCACTCTGCCCCCGACTTCTGAGCACTCTACCTCCAGGTTGTCTAGGCAAGCCCGTTATGTATTTCTGTTTCAGTACTCTAATGTGCAGGTTGATTTGGGGAGAAATTGAACTTGCATTTCTGAGATTGTTTCACAAATGGATTTCAATGAAACTTTGACTGTCATCTCCCCTCACATACACACTTTGCTCTGCAGATGTGGTGGTTCCACAGTGCACGCTTCTTCTATTATAACAAACTCTTTCGATTTCCATGAATTGAGCTGCACTTTGCACGCTTAGTTAGGCTGCTAGTGAAGAGCGTTTTCTGAGCAAATGCACGAGTGGATTACCATGAAATCTGTGTATTTTCTCTTTCCTCATTTCCACTCTTCCCCCAACATCTGAGCACTCTACCTACAGATTTTGTAGGCAAGCCCCTTATGTATTGCTGTTGCCATACTCTAACGTTCAGGGTGAATAGGGCAGAAATCGAGGTTGAATATTTGAGAAAGTTTCTTGAATGATTTCAATGAAACTTTGCCTGTCACCCCCCTTCTCATACCCACTTCCTCTGCAGTTCTGGTGGTTCAACCATGCATGCTCTTTCTACTATAACACACTGTTTCGATTTCCATGAATTGATCTTTCCCTATAAAAGCAGATTTAGGCTGCTAGTGAAGAGCATTTTGTGAGCAAATGCACGACTGTATTTCCATGAAACTTTGTATTTTCTCATTACCTCATTCCCACTCTTCATGCCACATCAGGGCACTCCACCTCCAGGTAATCTAGGCAAACCCCTTATGTATTGCTGTTGCAGTTCTCTAACCTACTGGTTGAATAGGGCAGAAAATGAAGTTGCATTTCTCAGAAAGATTCACGAATGGATTTCAATGATATTTTACCTATAATCTTCCGTCCTCATACACACTTTGCTCCGCAGGTGTGGTGTTTGAACCATGCACGCTGCTTTTCTTATAAAAAACTGTTTCAATTTCCGTGAATTGAGCTTTCTGTATGCACACACAGTTACTATGCAACGGAAGAGTGTTTTCTCAGCAAATGCACGACTTCATTTCCATGAAACTCTCGGTATGCTCACTTTTCCTCATTACCACTGTGCCTCCAACTTCTGAGCACTGTACTTCCACGTGTTATAGGCAAGCCGGTTATGTATTGCTGTTGCAGTACTCTAACGTGGTGGTTGAATTGGGCTGAAATTGAAGTTGCTTTTTTGAGAAAGTTTCACGAATGAATTTCAATGAAACTTTGCCTGTCGTCTGCCCACCTCATAGCCACTTTGCTTCACAGATGTGGTGGTTCCACCATGCATGCTGCTTCTGTTATAACAAACTGTTTCGATTTCCATGAATTGACCTTCCCTAACTGCAGAGTTAGTCTGCAACTGAAGAGTGTTTTCTGCGCAAATGCACGATTGGATTTCCATGAAACTCTGAAAATTTTCTCTTTTCCTCATTTCAGTCTGCCCTCATCACCTGAGTACTCTATCTCCAAGGTTTTTAGGCAAGCCCCTTATGTATTGCTAACATTCTGGTTGAATACAGCTGAAATTGAAGTTGCTTTATGGAGAGAGTTTCACGAATGTATTTCAATGAAACTTTGCCTATCATCTCTCCTCCTCATACCCAGAGTACTTCATAGATGTGGTGGTTCCACCATGAATGATGCTTCTGTTACAACAATCTCTTTTGATTTCCGTGAATTGAGCTTTCCATATGCTTGCAGAATTTGATTGCAAACTAAGAGTGTTTTCTAAGAAAATGCACGACTGGATTAACATGAAACTCTAGGTATTTTCTTTTGCACATTCCCACTCTGCTACCAACATCTGAGCATTCTACCTCCAGGTTTTCTGGGCAAGCCCCTTATGTATTGCTGTTGCAGTACTCTAACATGCCGGTTGCATGGGGCAGAAATTGAAGTTGCTTTTCTGACAGAGTTTCACCAATGGATTTGAATGAAACTTTGCCTATTATCACAACTCCTCATACACACATTGCTCAGAAGATGTGGTGGTACCACCATGCATGGTGCTTCTGTTATAACTATATGTTTCAAATTGCATGAATTGAGCTTTTGGTATCCACTCAGAGGTTTTCTGCAACGTAAGAGCGACAAATATGCTGAGCAAATACGCAACTGGATTAATATGAATCTCTGGGCATTTTTCTTTTTCCTTTTCATCCTCTACTCCCAGCATCTAAGCACTCTAACTCCAGTTTTCCTGGCAAGCCCCTTATGTATTCTGTTGCAGTACTCTAATGTGCAGGTGGAATAGGGCTGAAAATATAGTTGCTTTTCTGAGAAACTTTCACGAATGGATTTCAATGAAACTTTACTTATCATGTCTCCTCCTCCTACCCACGTTGCTCTGAATACGTGGTGGTTCCACCATGCATGGTGCTTCTATTATAACAATCTCTTTCGATTTCCATGAATTGAGCTTTCCCTATGCAAGCAGAGGGTGGCTGCAACCTAAGAGCGTTTTCTTAGCAAATGCACGACTGGATTAACTAGAAACTCTGGGTATTTTCTCTATTCCTCATTCCCAGTCTGCCACCAACATCTGAGCACTCTACCTCCAGGTTTTCTAGGCTAGCCCCTTAAGTATTTTTCTTGAAGTAGTCTAAAGTGTCAGTTGAATACGGCTGAAACTGAGGTTGCATTTCTGAGAACGTTTTACACATGGATTTTAGTGAAACTTTGCCTATCACCTCTCCTCTTCATACCCCGTTTGCTCTGAAATATGGTGGTTCCACCTTGCATGGTGCTTGTTAAAAAAATCTTTTTTGATTTACATGATTTGAGCTTTCCCCTGCACGCAGTTTTAGGCTGCAACATAAGAGATTTCTGAGCAAATGCACGACTAGATTTCCATGAAATTCTTAGCTTTTTCTCTTTTCCTCATTCCCACTCTGCCAATAACATCTGAGAAATATACCTGCAGATTTTTAGGCAATCCCCTTACGTATTGTTGTTGAAGTACTCTAACGTGCAACTTGAATAGGACTGAATTTGAAGTTGCATTTATGAGAAAGTTTCACAGACGGATTTCAATGAAACTATGCCTATCATCTCTACTCCTCATTCCCATTAGGCTCTGAATATGTGGTGGTTCCACCATGCATGGTGCTTCTCTTCTAACAATCTGTTTTGATTTCCATGAATTGAGCTTTGCCTATACATGCAGAGTGAGGCTGAAACCTAAGAGGGTTTTCTGAGTAAATGCACTACTGGATTTCCATGAAACTATGGGAATTTTCTCTGTTTCTCATTCCCACTCTGACCCCAACATCTGAACACTCTACTTCCAAGGTTTTCTAGACAAGCCCCTTATGTATTGCTGTTGCAGTACTCTAACGTCTGATTGAAAACGGCTGAAATTGAAATTGTTTTTCTGAAAAAGTTTCACAAATGGATTTTAGTGAAAATTTGCCTGTCATCTCTCCTTCTCATACCCTCTTCGCTCCGAAGATGTGGTGGTTACACCATGCCTGGTGCTTCTGTTGCAACAATCTTTTTCGATTTCCATTAATTGAGCTTTCCCTATGCACGAAAAGTTAGGCTGCAACCTAAGAGTGTTTTCTGAGCAAATGTTCGAATGGATTTCCATGAAACTCTAGGAATTTTCTCTTCCTTATTTCCACTCTTCTACCAACATCTGAGCATTCTACCTTTGTGTTTTCTAGAGAAGCGCCTTATGTATTGCTGTTGCAGTTTGAATAGGGTTGAAGTTGAAGTTGCTTTTCTGAGAAAGTTTTACGAATGGATTTCAATGAAACTTTGCCATTCATCTCTGCTCCTCATACCCACTTTGCTCTGAAGATGTGCAGTTCCACCAGGCACGGTTCTTCTGTTATAAAAATTTGTTTCAATATCCATGAACTGAACTTTCCCTATGCACGCAGTTACACTGCAACCTAACAGCATTTTCTTAGCAAATGCACGACTGGATTTCCTTGAAACTCTGGGCATTTTCTCTATTACTCATTCCCACTCTGCCCCCAACATCTGAGCAACTACCTCCAGATTTTCTAGGCATTTCCCTTATGTAATTTTGTTGCTGGACTCTAATGTGCAGGTTAAATAGGGCTGAAATTCAAGTTGCTTCTCTGAGAACGTTTCACGAATGGATTTCTATGAAACTTTGTCTATCATCTCTCCTCCACAAACACACTTTGCTCTGAAGTTGTGGTGGTTCCATCATGCACTGTGCTTCCGTTATAAGAATCTCTTTCAATTTCCATGAATTGTGCTTTCCCTCTACACGCGGAGATGGCTGCAACCTCATAGCATTTTCTGATCAATTGCAGGACTGGATTTCCATGAAACTCTTGATATTGTCTGTTTTCCTCATCCTACTCTGCCCCCAACATCTCAATACTGTACCTCGAGATTTTCTAAGCAAGCCCCTTATGTATTCCTGTTGCAGTACTTTAACGTGCAGCTTGAATATGACTGAAATTGAAATTGCTTTTCTGAGAAAGTTTCACGAATAGATTTCAGTGAAATGCTACCCATCATCTCTCTTCCTAATACCCACTTTGATCCAAAGATGTAGTGGTTCCATCATGCACAGGGTTTCTTTTATAACAATATATTTTGATTTCCATGAATAGAGCTTTCCCTATGTACACAGAGTTTGGGCTGCAACCTAAGAGCATTTTCTGAGCAAAGGCACGACTGGATTTCCATGATACTCTGGGTATTTTCTCTTTTCCTCATTACCACTCTGCCCTCAGCATCTGAGCACTCTACCTCCAGATTTTCTATGCAAGCCCCTTATGTATTTCAGTTGCAGTGCTCTAACTTCCAGGTTGAATACGGCTGAAATTGAAATTGCTTTTCTGAGAAATTTCATGAATGGATTTCAATGAAACTTTGCCTATCACCTCTACTCCTCATACCCACTTTGCTCCGAATATGTGGTGGTTCCACCACACGGTGCTTCTGTTGTAACAATCTTTTTGGATTTCCATGAATTCAGCTTTTGCTGTACACCCAAAGTTTAGCTGCAACGTAAGAGCATTTTCTGAGCAAATGCACAACTGGATTTCATGAGACTGTGTATTTTCTCTTTTCCTCATTCCCACTCTGCCCCCAACATCTGAGCACTCTACCTCCAGGTTTCCTAGACAAGCCCCTTATGCATTGCTGTTGCAGTACCCTAACATCCAGTTGAAAAGTGCTGAAATTGAAATTGTTTTTCTGAGAAAGTTTCACAAATGGTTTTTAGTGAAACTTTTCCTGTTATCTCTCCTCCTCATACCCTCTTTGCTCTGATATGTGGTGGTTACACCATGCAAGGTCCTCTGTTATAACAATCTGTTTTGAAATCCATTAATTGAGCTTTCCCTATGCACATGGAGTTGGATGCAACCTAAGAGTGTTTTCTGAGCAAAGGCCAGACTAAATTTCCTTGAGTCTCTGGGTATTTTCTCTTTTCCAATTCCCACTCTGCCCCCAACATCTGCGCACATACCACCAGGTTTTCTTGGCATTTCCTTTATTTATTTCTTTTGCTGAACTATAATGTGCAGGTTGAAAGACTGAAATTAAAGTTGCTTTTGTGAGAATGTTTCACGAATGGATTTCTATGAAACTTTTCCTATCATCTCTCCTCCTCAAACACACTTTGCTCTGAAGATGTGGTCATTCCACCATGCATGGTGCTTCCGTTATAACAATTTCTTTCAATTTCCATGAATTGAGCTTTCCCTGTGCAGGCGGAGTGGCTACAACCTACAAGCGTTTTCAGAGCAAAGGCAGGTCTGTATTTCCATGAAACTCTGGGTATTTTCTCTTTTCCTCATTATCACTCTGCCCCCAACATCTCACCATGCTATTTTCAGGTTTTCTAGACAAGCCACTTATGTATTGCTCTTGCAGTACTCTAATGTGCACGTTGAATAAGGCTGAAATTTAATTTCTTTTTCTGAGAACGTTTCACGAATGCATTTCAATGAAACTTTGCTGGTCATCTCTCCTCATCATACCCACTTTGCTCTGAATATGTGGTTTGTCCACCATTCATGGTGTTTGTGTTATAACAATTTTTCCCATTTCCATGAATTGAGCTTTCCTTATATACACTAGTGAGGCTGCAACCTAAGAGCGTTTTCTGAGCAAATGCACGACTGGATTTCAATAATACTCTAGGTGTTTTCTCTTTTCCTCTTTCCCACTCTGCCCCCGACATTCAGTACTCTACCTCCAGGTTTTCTAGGCAAGTCCCTTATGTATTGCTGTTGCAGTACTCTAATGTGCAATTTAAATATGTCTGAAATTGAAGTTGCTTTCTGAGAAAGTTTCACAAATGGATTTCAATGAAACTTTGCCTATCATCTCTCCTCCTCATACCCACTTTGCTCCAAAGATGTGCTGTTTCCACCATGTACAGTGCTTCTTTTATAACAATCTGTTTTGATTTCCATGAATTGAGCTTTCCCTATGCACGCAAATTTGGGCGGCAACCCAAGAATGTTTTCTGAGCAAATGCACGACTTCATTTCCCTGAAACTCTCAGTATTTTCTCTATTTCTCCTGTGTCTTCTCATATGGGTGCATCAAGAATCAAGAACATGGCTAAGGTATTGGATACAAGCATCCAAATGTATGGAAACAGAATAAAGTTTTTCTGAACTGTCCTTCTGCAATTCCATATCCAAGCTGTAGAGTGCAGACAACTTCCTAGGATGAGAAAAGTATTGTACAATTCCCTGGACAGTTATTGAAACTTAACATGGATTGTACTTCTGAAAATGCAGATGGAATAGAGGGAAGGACACACAAATATAATATGATGGATGAAATAATTCTTATACTGTACTTTAGAGCTATGTGCTCTTATGTCCTGACATCAGTTTTTATTTTGCAAACCCAGGGTCCAGCTGTTGTTTTTTAATATGTGGTCATGTTTTTCTCCATCAGTGTATAGGTTTATATTGGTCTAGGTACACATTCCAATTCACTTTGACTTTGGAAACATGATGTGACTCTTGGAATGCTCACTGCATGCTTTCTGAATCCTCTATTCCTGCTGTCTCCAATATGTTTTGGCTATGTGACTTCAGTAACAACAAAGTAGCAAACTCACAGAAACTGTAGTAACTACCATCAAACCTAGTCATGTGTTTCAGCTGTGTGATTCAGGAGGAATGTGTGAGTGGTCTTGCTCTATTGATGTTCAGTGATGTATGTTTCATTTACTTTTCAGTGTTGTTAGGAGAAAATTCCTGACTTGAAAGTAATTATATGTCCATTTGTACCATGAATGATGCATTGTGTTCTGTAAAATACATAATATTTGTTTAATATCTGTCTTTAAAACCCATCCAGCCTACCACTCCAATGCAAGATTCTCTTCCAGAGAAATCAGTTGGGATGAAGAATATGAGGATATTTCATTCTGGTAAATTTTACATGAAAATTATCTTGAAACTTAACTACTTTCAATCCTGTGAACTGTTGGCACTCCTTGCCTTTTGAATTCTCATTTTCTTCTTCCAGTTTGATGGGAGAATTTGACATAGTAAGACCAGTGTCCATGATCACAAACATAATATCAATTATTATATTATTATGTAATAATATAATATATTAATAATAATAATAATTTATTTTAAGTATATTTGTTCTTCTAAGTTATTCATGAGAGTAGAATCCATTTGAGAAAATGATATAAGCATGGGGCATATCTTATTTTAATTAGGGCCTCTTCCCTGTTGGTGGGAATTATATTGGAATTCACTCATTTATTTTCATCTGTGTGCAACGGAAAATTTTACTTAGTCTAATCTCTTTCCAATTCCTATCTCCCCACCCTTCCCTTCATTCCCATTAGTCCAATCTGTTGATCTTATCTTCTCCACCCCTACCTTAATTGTGGTTTAGATTCCATATACCACCAAAAATATTCAAACTCTGGTTTTGGGAATTGACTTGTTTCACTTAACATGATATTTTCCAGATCCATCCACTTATTGGACAATATCATGAAGTCATTTTTCCACATGGTTGATTAATATTCCATTGATTTTTATATGCCACAGTTCCTTTTTTTCTGTTTTTTTCAATCAGTGGGCATGTAGGTTGGTTCCATACCTTAATTATGGTGAATTGGGCTGCTCTTATTGTTGATGGGACTGCATCACTGTGATATGCTAATTATAAAACTTTTTGGTATATACTGAGGTGTAGGATAGCTGGGTCATATAGTATCACATCATTCATGCAGTCATAGGTGTACATGAGGTAATAATGTTTTTTTCACTGTGGTTTTTGTCTTTAAATCTATGTACATGATGTATTACATTTTTTTGTTTTCTGTATGTTGAACATACCTGGAATTCCTGGGATGAAACCAACATAATCCTGGTGCACTTTCTTTCTTATATGTTTTTTTAATGTGACTTGCCAGTAGTTTTTGGAGAACTTCTGCATCAACCCTCATCAGTGAGAGTGGTGTGATGTTTTCTTTCTTGGCATGACTTTGTTTAGTTTGGCTATCAGGGTGATATTAGTTTCATGGAATAACTTTGGAAGGGTTCCCTCCTTTCCTAGTTCTTGGTATAATTTCAGGAAGATTGATGTTACTTCTTTATTGAAGATCACTAAAATATTTTTGAATTGTAACTTTTATCTCACATATATCTGCCTTCTAATTTGTTTTGAATTCATTATATTCATAGTACTTCACAGAGATGGAATATTAGGCATTAATTTTCTCCCCAAAATTTATGAACTTTTACTGCTGAGGTAGGCAGAGGGCCATCGATGTAAACTTTTTCTGAGATTGAGGGAAGAGCTTTTTTGACCTCAGGAGTTTGACACCAGTCTAACAAATGTCTTAAAATTGTCTTAAAATAATCAATTTTCTTTTCAATACAACACCCAGCCTTTTGAGCACACTTGATTTGTGGGTGTTATACATATATTTGCACTTTACTTCCTGCGCATGATAACTCATGTGGTCAATACCTTAGTGACAAGATCAAATAATTTATGGTTGTATATAAATTGTGGATGTACATGCTGTGAAGACTCACAGTTTCAGATTTATAGATGAACACAGAAAAGCTATGTCAAATTCATTCCACTGTATTTCCACCTTACCATTAGAATTGGTATTCTATATTATAGAGAACAATGATTTAGGATCCAGAGGTGTGACTACATATATCAAAAGTTACTTGTGACTTCCCACAGGTTTTTCCTGTTATGTTTATAACCTTTTGCCTTTTGTTTGTTTTGTTGTCTATGTTTGGAATTAAATCTCATTCCTTGTTGCATGCTAACCATGTGCTTTAACACTGAGATTCACCTCGAGCCCTCTCTTGCAACTTCAGGAGTCTCATAGATCCTACTTGCAGGACATTCCAAATGAAACACCTATGTGATTTCCCTCAATGTAGAAAGGTACATAAAAATACGGTAAATGCAAGTCACTTAAACAGTTCAAGGAGTTCATTTCCCATCTCATCCCATGTGTTTGGGTTTTTTAGTTGTGAGCAGATTCTCCTTTCCACACACCCAGGTTTGGACTTTCATTCACTAGAGAATTTCATTCTTCCCACATAACTGATCATTTAGTATATTAAGTGATCCTGGAAATATTACCTACATTGAAGTCAAAGTCCTATTTGTATTGCACTCTTGCTTTCTACTTATTCATGTCTTTCCCTGTATGCATATGACTCTCATCTCCATCTCACCCATAACGTAGAGTAATATTGGTCTGGTGTACATATAACTGTGAACCACTCTTTGAGATTATTCGTGTCTGAGCTTATTAAATGTAACTAGGAAACATTCATAGGATGATTTCTGCTGGACACTCTTTATCACTTTCCTCAGTCTCCCCTGTCCTCTGGTAGTCTTCCTCATCCTTCAGAATATTTTAGACAAAAACTGACCCCACTGAAATTAAGAGCTGCCATCCTCTCTTGTATGTGGCTTATGTGCTTTCATTCTTTATTTTCTTTGACTGATATCCTGATACTTTTACTCTTAGCCCAGGATTACTTGTAGAAAATTCATCCCCAAAATCAATTATCTATGTTAGCACTTACTAGAAAATCACAAACTGTGGAGGTCAAAGATATAAAGACCAATGACACGTATATGGTGGATGGATGGTCTCTTGTGTGAAGCTCAAGGATATACAAGTAAAGAATCAGTGTACAATTTACATCATTACAGTCCAGGAGAAAAATATGAAGTTTTATGGAAGCTCAGAGAAAAGAAACACAGAAAGATAGTCACAAGTAAAGAAGTCTTCATACAGCAGGCAGAATCTTCCAGAAAGCCATTTTTCAGGAGAGCTGAAAAACATGTCAGATATAAGGGACAGGTCATTCATTTAGAAAGATGTAAAAATATCATTCAATTTGGAAACATATTGATTAACTGGTGTTGTTTAAAGGTTACTCTTCTGAGGTAGAGAAGAGTGAAAAGTGTGAATTTTCATGTGTCTATGATATTTTTAAAATTCATTTCTGAGGATTTCTCATTTATCTTGGGAGCTGACTCTTTGGAGATGCATATGTGCATTGAATCCAGTGGTTAACAGTGCCTTTCCAAGTGGTTTGGGGAAGTTTTGGCTCAGTTAAAGTATTTTCCTCAAAGTCAATAACTGCTAGGAACAGAACACCTCTGGAATCCCACTTACAACAGTGGCAGGATTCAAGTCATCCTATAGGGATAAAGCTCAGTGGCATAGCCCCCAGGGACAGTGCTAAGCCTCCCCCTCACCAGGGGCCTGTGGTCACCACGGGTGGCTCCATGGATAGCGATCTGGCGGCTGAGAAAAGGGGCAGAGGCAGGAAGCCGAACATCTGGGAAAGGATTCAACATTTTGAGAAATGAAGCTGCTTCTGCTTCTCTGGAAGCGACTTAAGTCAGAGCCAGCAGAGTAAACACAGTTCAGAAACTAAGGTGCCAGGGGTCACGTGGGGAGCGTGCCATCCAATTAGGAGTTCGGGGCAGAGTCAAGGCCTTTGACTCCGTTGTGACTGTTGCAGTGTCAACTCTGCAACCGGGACCGGTCAGGACCGGTCTATGGCCAGGAACCGTCCAGCGTCCCAGACCACTGTCTTCATCCCCTGTGGTGGCTCCTGGGCTGAGAGGCAGCACCACAGATCCAGGCTGAATGCTCTGCCAACCCTCTGCGTGACTGAGCCTAGGCAGGCAGTTTTGTCCGCAGGGGCCACCTCTGTGGGCGAGGTTTCCGTGACGAACCTCCTGGGGCTGCCGGTGCCAGCTCGTGCTGTCGTGGCGGCCCCAGAGCCTGGAGTTTGCTTGCGTTCCGGGGGTCGCAGGCCCTCGAAATTGAATTCATCTTCTCTGGGTGCCTGTAGTGGGCGCTGACTCCTAAAGGATGTCACACTGGGACTCCACCGACCCAGCAACCTCCATTCATCTTCCAGTAGTGCCTCCAGCGCCCTGGCCTCCTCTGATCTCCTTTCAGATTCATTTTTTTTCTGTCTCCCCTCTGCCGCCCATTTATCACTTCTTGCGGGGCGGTGGTACTTCTGGAAGCAAAGGTGTCGGTTATGAGCCAGATCCTCCTGCTTTGAATTTCTGGGTGCAGGAAGTCAGTGATGACTCACTGTGCCCGGGGCATGGGGGTGAACGCAGTGCACTGATTCCGAAACAGGCTCCTGCTCCACAACAAACCAGCCCTGAAGGAGTACATCTAGGGCGCCAACATCATCCGCTGTGTCTACATCCACGAACCCTGGTTCTCTGGCTCCTCCAATGTGGACATCAACGGGTGGCGATTTTTGCTTCAATGTCTTGAGGATCTTGATGCCAATCTACGAAAATTAAATTCTCGTCTATTTGTGACTTGTGGACAACCAGTAGATGTGTTTCCCAGGCTTTACAAGGAATGGAACATTACTAAACTTTCAATTGAATATGATTCTGAGCCCTTCAGAAAGGAATGAGATGCAGCTATAAAGAAACTGGCTACTGAAGTTGGAAAAGTCATTGTACGGATTTCACACACATTATATGACCTAGACAAGATCATAGAACTCAGTGGTGGACAACCTCCTCTAACTTATAAAAGATTTCATACTCTCATCAGCAAAATGGACCATCAAAGATACCAGTAGTATCCAGTAGTAGACGATTCCTTCAGAAGTGATAGAAAAGTGCAAAACTCTGTCTGATGACCATGATGAGAAACATGGAGTTCCTTCACTGAATGAGCTAGGTTTTGATACAGATGGCTTATCCTGTGCAGTGTGAACAGGAAGCGAAACTGAAGCACTTACATGTTTGGAAAGACATTTGGAAAGAAAAGCCTGGGTGGCAAAAATGGAAAGACCTCGAATTAATGCAAATTCCTTACTTGCAAACTCTACTGGACTTAATCCTTATCTCCAATTTGGTTATTTGTCATGTCTATTTTACTTAAAACTAACTGATCTCTCCAAAAAGGTAAAGAAGAACAGTTTCCCTCTTTCTCTTTATGAGCAACTGTTACGGCATGAAGTTTTCTACACAACAGCAACACATAATCCACACTTTGATAAAATGGAAGGAAATCCCATCTGTGTTCAGATTCCTTGGGATAAGAATCCCAAGGCTTTAGCCAAATGGGCAGAATGCCAGACAGAATGTGGCTTGATGCTATCATGACACAGCTTCCTCAAGAGGGTTGGATTAACCACTTATCCAGACATGTGGTGGCTTGCCTCCTTGCACAAGGTGACCGGTGGATAAGTTGGGAAAAAGGAATGATGGTATTTGAAGAATTACTGCCTGATGCAGATTGGAGCATAAATGCTGGAAGTTAGATGTGGCTGTCTTGTAGTTCCTTTTTCCAACAGTTTTTTCATTGCTATTGCCCTTTTGATAGAAGAACAGATCCCAATGGAGACTACATCAGGTGTTATTTACCTGTCCTAAGAGGCTTAGCTGCAAAATATATCTATGATCCCTGCAATGTACCAGAAGGTAGCCAAATGTTTAATAGGAGTTAATTATTTCAAACCAATGATGAATCATGCTGAGTCAAGCCATTTGAATATTGAAAGGATAAAACAAATCTGTCAGCAGCTTTCATGATATAGAGGACTAGGTCTTCTTGCTTCTGTACCTTCTAATCCTAATGGGGATGGAGGTATGCACCTGGAGAAAATATCCCAGGTTGTAGTAGCAGTGGAAATGGAGCTCAAGGCAGTGGTATTTTACATTATGCTCATGGAGACAGACAGCAAACTCACCTGTTAAAGCAAGGAAGAAGTTCCATGGGCACTGGTCTCAGCAATGGGAAATATCCTAGTCAGGAAGAGGACACACAGAGTGTTGGTCCTAGAGTCCAGAGACAGAGCACTAATAAGATAACATTCAAGATGGATATGGTTGCAGCTGAAATTGCAAATTCAGAGCTTTTCAATTAAATTATTTAAAAATGTTCTTCATTGATAGAAAGCAGTTACATTTTAAATGCTTTATTTTTTTAATTTATGTTTTAAATTTTTAAAGACTGAATTTTGATTCATTGTATACAAATGGATTACGTTTCTATCGTTGTACATGATGTAGATTCATACCATTCATGTAATCATACATAGGATAATGATGTCTGTCTCATTCCACCATTTTTCATATGCCCCCTCCCTCTCATTTCCTTCTACATAATCTAAAGTTCCTCCATTCTTCTCTCACTCCCCATGCTCCCACCCCCATTATATATCACCATCCACTTATCAGGGAAAACATTTGGCCTTTGGTTTTTTGGATTGGCTTATTTCACTTAGCATGATATTCTCCAATTCCATCCATTTATTTGCAAATGCCCTAATATTATTATTGTTCAGATAAAGAAACTGATAAATGTATTATTTCTAATGACATTTCTGTGGTTTCTAACTTTTAAATAAATTTGACTTAGGGCAAGTTGTAATTTGTGTATAAAGAACTTGGTAAAAGAATTTGCTTAATATAAATATAAATAGTCACAATTGGTATAGACACATCAATGTATTTTGATAATTTTTCATATATGGTAAAAGTTAAAGTTGCAAACTAGTATTCTGATACAAAACACTAAAGTTTTGAGAATCAATGTGAGAAAATAGGTTTTTAGACTTTCTTAAAATGCTTTGTTAAAACTTTAGGACAAATTTTTTTTGACATTATTGTTTTGACATAACCTTGCACTCTTTCATAATAACGTTTTAAAAAAATGCATACTCAAAGATAGTAGGTTTAGTCTCTGTTAACACAGACAATGTATGTCTTAAAGCTTCATGTATGCCTGTTTTGGCACAAACTTGTTGAAGGATATTGTGATAAGTTCTCTTCTCCCTGTTTTTATTCATTTTCAGTTAAAATGACTTTGTTATTAAAGTATATGCAAATATAAAAAAAAAAACTCAGTGGCAGTGTGTTTGCCAGGCATTGCCTTGGGTTCAATCCCAGGACTACACCCAACCCCATCCAACAGCAATATAAATTACATGAATATTCAGCTAAAAGTTAGGCTTTTTATTAAAGTACATTTGGGAACATATACAGATTATTTTTAGAGGGATTTTTTTTTATTCTGAAAGAGTAACCCCTTTTGTAACAACTCTAAGTACTCTAAGTAAATCTCTATGTTTGTCAGCAGAATGTCATTCAGATGTAACACCAGAGGAAGGGGAAAAAACTCTTCATGGTACTAAGAAGAAGCAGGCAAAGGTTTGTAAACTTGTCTCTTTTAGTTCCAGGTTTACTTTAGTTTTCCTTGCTTTAATAATGAAATTCACTTTCTAAATAGTCTTAGAATCCAAAGATCATCATTTCATACTTAAGTCAAATATCATGTGAACTGGTTTTCCCACTCCAATTGCTTTAAGAATTCATGGAGTCTTACAGATCAATGTTGTCATTGGGTTGAGGCACAGATTTCTTTTTTTTTTTTTTTTATTGTAAACAAATGGGATACATGTTTTTTCTCTGTCTGTACATGGTGTAAAGGCATACCATTTGTGTAATCATAAATTTACATAGGGTAATGTTGTTTGATTCATTCTGCCATTTTTTCCCTTCCCCCCCTCCCCTCCCACCCTTCCCCTCCATCTATACAGTCCTTCCTTCCTCCATTCCTGCCCCCCTCCCTAAACCCAACTCCAACCCCAACACTAACCCTTCCCACCCCCCATTATGTGTCATCATCCACTTATTAGCGATATCATTCTTCCTTTGGTTTTTTGAGATTGGCTTATCTCACTTAGCATGATATTCTCCAGTTTCCTCCATTTGCCTGCAAATGCCATAATTTTATCGTTCTTTATGGCTGAGTAATATTCCATTGTATATATATACCACATTTTCTTTATCCATTCATCAATTGAAGGACATCTAGGTTGGTTCCACAATCTGGCTATTGTGAACTGAGCAGCTATGAACATTGATGTGGCTGTATCTCTGTAATATGCTGATTTTAAGTCCTTTGGGTATAGGCCAAGGAGTGGGATAGCTGGGTCAAATGGTGGTTCCATTCCAAGTTTTCTAAGGAGTCTCCACACTGCTTTCCAGAGTGGCTGCACTAATTTGCAGCCCCACCAGCAATGTATGAGTGTACCTTTCTCCCCACATCCTCGCCAACACCTGTTGTTGCTTGTATTCTTGATAATCGCCATTCTAATTGGGGTGAGATGGAATCTTAGGGTGGTTTTGATTTGCATTTCTCTTATTACTAGAGATGTTGAACATTTTTCCATATGTTTGTTGATTGCTTGTAGATCTTCTTCTGTGAAGTGTCTATTCATTTCCTTAGCCCATTTGTCGATTGGATTATTTGCATTCTTGGTGTAGAGTTTTTTGAGTTCTTTATAGATTCTGGAGATTAGCGCTCTATCTGAAGTATGATTGGCAAAGATTTTCTCCCACTCTGTAGGCTCTTTCTTCTCATTGCTGATAGTTTCCTTTGCTGAGAGAAAGCTTTTTAGTTTGAATCTATCCCAGTTATTAATTCTTGCTTTTATTTCTTGTGCTATGGGAGTCCTGTTGAGGAAGTCTGGTCCTAAGCCGACATGTTGAAGCTCTGGACCTACTTTTTCTTCTATAAGATGCAAGGTCTCTGGTCTGATTCCGAGATCCTTAATCCATTTTGAGTTTAGTTTCGTGCATGGTGAGAGATATGGGTTTAGTTTCATTCTGTTGCATATGGATTTCCAATTCTCCCAGCACCATTTGTTGAAGAGGCTATCTTTTCTCCATTGCATATTTTTGGCCCCTTTGTCTAGTATGAGAAAATTGTATTTATTTGGGTTTGTGTCCGTGTCCTCTATTCTGTACCATTGATCCACCTTTCTATTTTGGTACCAATACCATGCCGTTTTTGTTACTATTGCTTTGTAGTAGAGTTGAAGATCTGGTATTGCGATACCCCCTGCTTCACTCTTTCTGCCAAGGCCGAGTTCTACAAAACTTTTAAAGAAGAACTCATTCCAATACTTCTCAAAGTATTCCAGAAAATAGAAGAGGAGGGAACTCTCCCAAACTCATTCTATGAAGCCAATATTACCCTGATTCCTAAACCAGACAGAGACACATCGAGGAAAGAAAATTTCAGACCAATATCCTTAATGAACATCGACGCAAAAATTCTAAACAAAATTTTAGCAAATCGCATACAAAAACATATTAAAAAGATAGTGCACCATGATCAAGTGGGTTTCATCCCAGGGATGCAAGGTTGGTTCAACATCAGGAAATCAATAAATGTCATTCACCATATCAATAGACTTAAAGTCAAGAATCACATGATTATTTCGATAGATGCAGAAAAAGCATTTGATAAAATACAGCACCCCTTCATGCTCAAAACACTAGAAAAAATAGGGATAGTGGGAACATTCCTTAACATTGTAAAGGCCATCTACGCTAAAGCCCATGGCTAATATCATTCTAAATGGTGAAAAACTGAAAGCATTCCCTCTAAAAACTGGAACAAGGCAGGGATGCCCTCTTTCACCACTTTTATTCAATATTGTCCTTGAAACTCTAGGCACAGCAATTAGACAGACCAAAGAAATTAAAGGGATACGAATAGGAAAAGAAGAACTCAAACTATCCCTATTTGCTGATGATATGATTGTATACTTAGAGGAACCAGGAAATTCCACCAGAAAACTTTTAGATCTCATAAGTGAATTCAGTAAAGTAGCGGGATATAAGATCAATGCACATAAATCTAAGGCATTTTTATACATAAGCGATGAATCTTCAGAAAGAGAAATTAGGAAAACTACCCCATTCACAATAGCTTCGAAAAAAATAAAGTATTTGGGAATCAATCTCACAAAAGAGGTGAAAGACCTCTACAATGAGAACTACAGAACACTAAAGAAAGAAATTCAAGAAAACCTTAGAAGATGGAAAGATCTCCCATGTTCTTGGATAGGAAGAATTAATATTGTCAAAATGGCCATACTACCAAAAGTGCTATACAGATTCAATGCAATTCCAATTAAAATCCCAATTAAAATCCCAATGATGTACCTTACAGAAATAGAGCAAGCAATTATGAAATTCATCTGGAAGAGGAACAGATTTCTGATGATTTCTTGTGCTTCCTGTGCATAACCTCCTTCTATTATCAATGTGTTAAGAACAAATCTAAGAACTTAAAAAGTGGTTGGAATTTTGAGTAAATAGAGTAGCCATGAACACTAAATGCATTCATGGTAAAGGGTGGTCATTCCCAGTGACTCAAAAGGTTAGTTTCATTTTAGCATTCACTAATGCCAAGGTCGCAGATTTCATTGTGCTTGACTTCAGTATCTAGGTCAATGTAGGGTAGAGGCTCCTTACATATACCCAACTACCCTTTGTAAAATCAGCTTCCAGGATGGGACTTTGTGCTCTTAGGGCACTAAAAATAACTCCCCCATTCATTTCCTTCCCAGGTAACAAATAATATAACTGTATAAATGTTATTTATCACAACCCTTCAGGAGTTGTAAGACTATGAATGTATGGATGTGGGTAATGTTGAATTTGGATATTTTGCAGGTATGTTAAGGCCCTGTTTTGTATTATGGTATGTACAGTTATGCTGAGGTTTGTGCATGCATTTGGAAGGGTTTCTCTTCATCTATTATATTTGGGTCCTTTTAGAGAGTTGCTTTCTCAATTAGATGTGTTGGGAGCAGGTGTTATTATGTCATTTAAATATCCCCAATTGGGCATAACCATAGTGGGAGATTTACTCACCAGCATGTTTTTATGAGGAGAGAATAGCCCCCAGCAGCTGCAAGTACTAAGAAATAAAACATAATTATACTTCTATGTAAATACTTATTTCAAGGGATCACCATGCCTTCACTCACTGAAGAGAAGAAATAAAAAATCAGAGAGGAAGTGGCTGGACAAAGGGGCAGGAGTTTAGTTAAATTCACAAGATAGAGGGAACAAAGAAAACAAGGAAAATTTGGTGGGAGAGAATAGAGACAGAGAAAGAAATGTGGAGAAATATGTCAATATGAGACTACAGGAAAGCCAAACAGAAAAGGAAGAAAGGAAAGAAAAACCTCATTGTGATTCAGAACAGAAGACAAATAATGTGAGAATCAGAGGCCTTAACTGTCAAGAAACCCAAGAGAAACAACAACCAAAATTTAAATTTCCACTCGCTGATGTATTTCAAGTAGATACACTTCTTTCTAGGAATTTTGTTTTATAATCCAATAGCTTTGGGGCCTTCTGTTAAAGAACTGTGGTTCCTCCTGTTCCTTCTCCATTCCTGCCCAAACAGGGCAACCCTGAGAGTGCAGAGTGGAATCTCAGCCCCTCTGTTCCTATGTCCAGGGTGTGGTGAGGGAATGTGGCCAGTTGCACAGGAATATCTATGCTCAGTACTTCTTCTTATAGCTATGGATATGATTGAGGGAATCAATGGAGTTTTCTGACAAATCATGCCACACTGGGAGCCTAGAGACTTAGTTGTACTACAGTCTCTACACCCGAAGGCCTTTAGCAGGTGGGTTAGGAGCATGCAGCGCTCCAATTCACTATGGGTTTTACTCCCACTGTGTCTGAGCATACACGGGTGTCTGGTCTTGCAAGATGTGTGCTTAGTAGAAGTAATGTAAGCTTGTAGCATTTTACCAGACCCCATCCCGGGAGGCCTGTATCTTTTTTCCTCTTGGAAATACACACCATTTTTCTTTGTTACTAAATTCAATGCACCAGTTTGAAATGGGTGGTTGCCCCACTGCCCTCCATTCATTAGATGTCCAAATGACAGACTCTAGCTCCTGCTATCCTGACCTTTTGGCACATCCTTGTCATTCTCACTGCTGGGACCAGACTATCAGCCTCTTCACCTCCATTCTGTGATGATAGGTGGCCACTGAGTTTTGTAGATATAAGATATGCAAGGGTTCCTGATTTCTTACAGAGATAGTCATAGGAGGAGAGCCTGTCTGAACTGGTTTCCCCTCAGGCATCTGTCAGAGTGGTCAGGGATATCTGTGGCATAGCTTCAGTGGTGAGAGTGAGGGTAATTCATCCAACTGACTGTGAGAATAGTAATTGTTATGCCATACTTGTGGTGACCTACTCACCTGTGCATAGCTTTTAGCACAGGCATTCCTCTTGAAACAACATTGATTATCACTAGTCTTTAAATACTGCATGTAAATGAAGTCCATGGCCTTTTTATCCCAAAGTAGACTTCAATCCCTTTCTTCAGCTGTCCAGATCTCTGAGAAGATTTCTGTCCTAGTTTCTGTCTTAGGCCCAACTTGACTCCTTTTCTGAATGCATCATGACTCAGTGAATTCTGGTCTCAGCTGGGCCTCAGAGATATTAAAAAAAAAAAAAAAAAAACAAGAGTCATAGGTTCTGAAATCCCAGAAAGGAATCCATAAAAAAAGGAGTCCTAATGAATATTTCTCCTGTCCCTGCACAATGAGAAACTGCACGGAAGAATGTCAGTGCACCTATCCTCCTTGACATCTCAGGCAGATTCTAAGTCTCCTCTTGCTGCTACTGATGGACTTCAGTGGAGTAGGGATTGATTGAGAATTCTGAGATTCTCCCACTGAGCACCCCAGAGGGCACCTTTCTCTTTTCAAATCAGTCAGTGTTACCCTGGGAGTGCTATAGGCCATTTCCCCAATTCTTGCTTTGTTTATTCTAAAGGGCAATATCCCTGACTTTCATTTTGTCTCTGGCTCTCTGCAGTTGCCCCCTAGGGTTCTATCCATGGCTCCATTCACTAGAATGGTGCAGCTGCACTCAGGGAGCACTCACTATGTTCTGTGGTACCCCCATTGAACCCCATGTGAGACCATTTACCAAATACATGCAGGAGAATTGTGGAATGGTGTTTCAAGGACAGTGAGGATCAGCCATGAGAATATAATGAGAAGGTTCAGCAAAGATTATATTGCCAGTATTCAAAAGAAGAATACTTAGAGTATATTTATATGAGCTGAATCCTTTACTGATAAAAAGTTTTAGAAAAAAAAATCTCTATTACCATGAAGTTGTGAATATTAGGCTTAAATACATGTTTTAATATTTTTGTTATTTAGATGATTGTTTTTACTCAAGGGCTTTATTGGTAGTCATTTTGTCCTTGACTATACCTTGAAACTCTTCTGGATCCACCTTGGGTATTATTTTGAAAGCAGAATTTTAAATTGTAGAACAAAATAAACAACAAAAATTAGTTTTTGAGAGTGGCAACTTGACATAATGAGAATGATACTGCAAAGAATATAAGTTTTAAAAGCTGCACATCACACAGGACCACTCTCAGAGGTAAACTGTTAAACCCACCTACACGTGTGTGAAATCAATTGCTGATGACATCAAGTGAAGCTGTCTAACCATATAATTGTTCCAAAAATAAATAAATAAATGTATCTGCATCTCTAAAGATAAAAGGAACAATAATCATTGATAAAGGTTTCCTTTTGACAGAAACCAGTTCTTTGAAAAATTACCTGTTTTTTGCTAATATAAAAAGGTGGATAATTGCCACATATATGTATTTAGTATGTGGTATATAAATGTGGGGTACATTTTAATACTGGAATATTGTTTTATAGGTCAAAATTCAAATAAATGCCGTGGAAGACCTTGATGAATCACAGTGATCTTTAACACCCTTACAGGTTTCTGAAGTGGCTTACCCTAATTATAGGGATATTTGGATACTAGTTGAACAACCAAGCATGTCATGTAAAAGTAGGACCTTTTGCATGCAAATGAGGCCTTTTGATGTATACTGTAGTACTAGATGCACACATTACTTGGCACTGCATCATAGAACACTGATGTGTTATAATATTCTTCATTTCAGAAATGTGCTTTGCATTAATATGTAATGAGAAGTGTGGTACACTCGCAAGTAAACACCTGGATCATTCCCACTGCACTTTTCTTTGTGAATGGCACCCCACCTCCTTTAGTTGGCTCTGTTGTTTCCTTGTGCCTTAAGGATTATTAGGTTATCATTGTCTCTACCTGAATTCTGTAGTAAACTTACACCTGTTTTCCTTGCCACTGCCCTCCTCAAACTATGCTGTTTTCTGCAACCATAATCATATATTTTTTAAAAATTCAATTCTGTTAATGCTTACCCCTTCCATAAAACCCAAGTATTACTTCTCTTTGCTATAAGATTGAAGAACTCAGGTCTCTAGCTTTATCCTGTGTCTCTCTGTATCCCAATCACTAAGATGTTCCTTCTTACAATATAGAATTTGTTTTCAAAAGATTTAATGAGGTATTAATGACATAAGGTAAACTGCACATGTAGAAAGTGTACAACTTGACAAGTTTTGACATATGTATTAAACATGTTTCATCATTATAATCAAGATAGTCAAGAAATCCTATAAAATCTCCACATGTTCCTTTATATCCCCTTAATAAAAAAACTGCCAAATTATTTTTCAAAATGTTTGTATCATTTTCCATGCTTGTCAACATGGATTAACTGGGTGATAATCACAGTCAGGTAGTGTATACTTGGAGAAGGTCAGTTACTGGGGCTCTGTGTTGAGTAGAGCTCTCAATGCTGCCTGCTAGGTGGTCATGTTCTGAACTGCTTTCCTTTGTCATATCTTCCTGCCAAGATGTTCTGCCTCACCTTGGACCCAGAGTTATAGAATCAACTGTCTGTGAACTGAAATTTCTAAAAACCTGAGCCCCAAATTAATTTTCCCTTCTCTACATTGTTCTTGTCAGATCTATTTGTCATAGTAAAGAAAACTAAATAAAATAATTCCCAAGCATTTTAATATTTTGATGTTATTTATAATGGGATAGTTTTCCTGATTTTTTTTTAGCAGAAATACTTTTGGTGTACAGAAAAGCTATTAATTAATGAATGTTAATCATGTTTCCAGCTGCTTTGATGAATTCATTATCAGCTCTAGAAATCTTCTGATGGCAAGTTTTGAGTTTTCTAGATATAGGATGATATCAGTAACAGAAGGACATCATTTGAATTCTTATTTTCCTATTAATAACTCTGCAATATGCTTCTTTTGACTGATTGCTGTGCCTTGAGTTTCAAGAACTATATTGAATAGGAGAGGTAAGATTGGACATCTTTGTTTTGTTCCTGAAATGCTTTTTTTTTTTCAGTATAATGTCAGTTTTGGTTTTGTGATGCTTATCCTTTATAATGTTGAGGTAAGTTCCCTCTCTCCCTAGTTTCTCTATCATTTTTTGATGTGAATGCATAATAAATCTTATCAAAGCCTTTTCTGTCTGTTGAGATGATCATGATTTTTGTTCTTCATTCAATTTATGTGGCGAACTACCTTTATCGATTTGCCTATATTGAACCAACCTTGGATCCCTGGGATAAAAATAACTTCTTCTTGGTATGTTAACTTCTTGATGTGTTTTTTAATGCAGTTTGCTAATATTTCATCAAGGATTTTTACATCAATGTTCATCAGGGATTTTGGTCTCTTCTTTTCTTTCCTGGATATGTCATTGTTTGGTTTTCATATCGGGATTATACTGGCTCCATAAAATGTATTTGGGAGTGTTCTCTTTCTTTAAGTTTCATGGAAGAGATTGACAAAGATTCAAGCTAGTTTTTCACTAAAGTTCTATTAGAACTCAGCTATGATTTCATCTGGTCCTGGGCTTTTATTTGTTGGAAGGCTATTCATTGGTGTTTCAATTTCACTATTAAATGATGGTCTGTTTATGTTTCTGGTATCTTCCTGAGGCAGTTTAGGAAGCTAATATGTGTCTAGAAATTTGTCAAGGTTTCTAGATATTCCAGCTCATTAGACTACAAATTTTAAAAATAATTCCTAATGATCCACTGGATTTCAGAATTATTGTTAATAATATCTCATTTTTCATCAGCAATTTTGTCAATTTGTGTCTTGTCTTTTTTGTTAATTTGGTAAGGGTTTATTGACTTTATTTATCTTTTTAAAAAGCTGACTCTTTCGGGCTGGGGAGATAGCTCAGCTGGTAGAGCACTTGCCTTGCAAGCGCAAGGCCCTGAGTTCAATCCCCAGTACCAAAAAAAAAAGAAGGGAAACAGAAAAAGCTGACTCTTTCATCCTATGTCTTGTTTAATCTCAATTTTATTCATATCAGTTCTAATCTTATTTTGTGTATTCTACTGATTTGGGAATTAGTTTGATCTTCTTTTTCTAAGATCTTGAGAAGTGAAATGTTAGATTATTTATTTGGAACCATTCTGTTTTTTTAGTGAAGGCACTCAGTGCTATGGATTTTCTCCTTAAAACTGAATTCATAGTGTTCCAGAGATTTTGATGTGCTTTATTTCTGTTCTTATTTGTTTCCAAATATTTCTTGGTCTATTCTCTCATGTCTTCTATGATCCACTCCTCTTTTAAAAATTAGTTTGATTTTGTTCTATTTCTAATATTTTTCTTGCTGTTGATTTCTTGTTTCATAGAATTATATCATAGAATTATTTCATAGACTGTATAGAATTATATCAGTTTTTTTTTGTATTTGCAGTGACTTACCTTGTGACCTAGAATATGGTTTATTTTGAAAAAGATTCCATGCACTATAGGGAAGAAAACGAATTCAGCTATTTTGTGGTGAAATATTTTGTAGTTATTAGGCATATTTGAATTATACTATTGTTTAAGTCAGAGTATCTATTTTTTCCCTTGTGTGTCCTATTGGTGATAAGGGTGTTTTGAAATCATTCAGTGTTATTATTTTGGAGTCTACCTGGGATTTAATGTCAACAAACATTGTTTTAACATAATTAGATTCACTGATATTTGAAATACATATATCTATATATATATATATATATATTTACTATTGCTATATTTTCTTGTTGAATTGTTCCCTTTACTAGTATGTAGTGGAATTCCTTGTCTCTACTCATTAAATTTTACTTCAAATCTGCTTTGTCAGATGAAAATAGCTACTGCTGCTTGTTTTTGGAATATACAAATAAAAAATTCTTCCAGGATTTTTACAGTCTGTGGGCATCTGTCATGGTTTGAATGTGAAGCGTTCCTCAACAGCTGATATGTGAAAAAATGCAAGAAGGTTCAGAGGAGAAATGATAGGGTTGTAAGAGTCTTAACTCAATCAGTGATTTAATCCCCTGATAGGGATTAACTGAGTGGTAACTGAAGTGGTAGGGTGTGGCTGAGGATATGATTGTTGGGTAAGGCTTTGGGTATATATTTATATCTGGTCAGTGGATGCTTTCTCTGTTTTCTGATCATGATGTGAGCTACTTCCTTCTACCACACTCTCCCACCATAATATTTAGCCTTGCCCTGAGCCCCAAGGAATGGAGCCAACCTTCTGTTAACTAAGACCTCTGAAAGCATAAGCTCTCAAATAAACTCTTCCTCCTCTACAGATGTGCTGATCAGGTCATTTAGTCACAGCTATGAAAAAGCTGACTAATACAGCATCTTTGCATACGAGATGAGTTTCTTGCAAACAACATCTAGTTGAATCTTGTTTTTGAATCCATTCTACCAATGTGTGTCTTTTAATTGAGGAGTTGAGAACATTTACATCCAGTGTTATTATGAATGAATGTTTGCTATCTTCTGCCTTTTTCTTTGCTATGTTTCATTCTGTCAATAGTTGATTGCTTTTCTATGTGAAAATCCACAGAGATCAAATGTGTATTATGCATGTGTCAACTGTGTTTAGGTGTGATGTTTGTCACCATGCTCTTTGGTTTCTTTCAGTTTGCCTCTGATAAGTGTGATTTGTTTTTTGAAAAAAATCTTTCACGACTTTTCTACTTTTGAATTATATTTTGGTGTTCAGTTAGGTTACTTATAAACAGCTTGATCCTTGATGTTATTTTTATGCTTTGTTAGGTGATCTGTGTAGGTTGAATTCTCCACTACTAGGCAAGCTCTATCTAATGACTTTATCCATTGTCCTGTGAATTACGAGTTTTTCCAACTGACTGATGGGAAGAGATATTCTTTCTGGCACTATGTGAGTACCAGGCGACTTCCTCCATTTTTATGAAATGTTATATCCCTAGGTCTAAAATCCTTTCCTGGCACATGTTTATGTTAATTACTCTGGTAAATATTCAAATAGGGCCTTTTGAAGGTCTCCATGGTTCTTTCTCTCCACTGCTCTCTCATCTCCGTTGTTGCATCCTGTGATCTCTGCCTTGGTTTTACCAGATTTAACTTCATCATCTCAGCTCAGGGAATCTGGTAGACACTATTTGGGTTCTTTCTCCTTGAGTCATCAGGGGAAAACCTCTCACAGCAAGGAGTTAAAACAATTGAAAAGCTTACTTAATTTACTTTCTATCAGGAATTATTGTCATCATTGCATGAAGTCTACTTTCTTGAAAACTGTTAATGTATTTTGTTTTGTTTTAGTTTTACTTGTTTCAGGTAAGAACCGGAAGCAGTACTTGTTCCTCCAGCCAACATTGAAACAGATTGCATTAGCATCTCAGCACATGCTTATGTTGGAGAGAAAGCATTCTTCACCTTCTGCCCAGTCACTTCCTATTCATTCTTCATTTTTCATTGTAGTCATATCATCCTCACAGGAATCTTCCTGTAGATCAGATTCCCTCTTATGATCACAGAATTCATTATTTTATTGTATCCATTATCTGAATTTATAATGATCATTTTTTTTGTTAGTCTTTTTCACTACACTTTAAAGAAGAGCAGGGATCTCATCCATTTAATCTATAGACCTTAGTATAAAATGGAACATATTACAGGTACCCTCTACGCATTTGTTCAGTGTTTGAGAGAGTACATGTAAAAATATAAAGTCCTTCATAGATAAAAATACATAAATATTTTATTTCTTTCTCATTTTCTCCATGATACAGATTCTCATAGCCTACCAGAAATTGAAAAAGCAGTTGATTCATGTCAAAAAATAGTATAACTTGAAAAGACTCATTGTTCACAGTGTTTATTACCTGTAAAAGAAGTGACAAAACTGGAAAATAAACTTTGTGTACTAAAAGAGGAGTTATCAGAAGTGGAAAATGCAAAGTCTAAGTTAGAACAGAAAGAAATAAAATGGAAACAAGAATTCTGCATCTTGAGGTATGAAAGCTTACATTGAAAGAAATGTTTGATCTCTTTCCTTTACACTAAAGGTACATAGTGATTTTTTTAATACTTGCTGGCATTTTGTAAGGGAAAAAAACTACTTACATGTGTAGAGTCTGAAATTCTTAGAAAAAGGTAACATATTACAAACCATAAGTACTTCTAATAATTATGCCTGTTATTTGAACCATAATTTCAGTGGCTACATACAAATCTCACTATCAGAGGAATCTTACTATTTAATAAGTAGAATTAGGGATTTATTATCATTCATAATAATTTATTTTTTATATTACAATCAATGATTTACATACCCTCATTTAGAAAAATTATTATTTCCATATTTTTATTGATACATTATAGTTGTATATTATGGCCACTTTTTGTTACATATTTATGTATGCACACACTATAACAATATAATTTGGTCTTTTTTATTACCTGCTTTTTCTCCTTTTTTTCCCTTTCTCACTTTTCATGGTTACTTTCCTTTACCCTTGCAAGCTCACTTTGATCTCCATGGGACTACCCCTCACTTTCTTTTCTTTCTCTTCTCTAGTTTCCACATAGGAGGGAAAAAATGACTCTTTTTTTCATTAATTTTTTATTTTTTATTTTATTTTTTTAATTGTAAACAAATGGGATACATGTTGTTTCTCTATTTGTACATGGTGTAAAGGCATACCATCTGTGTATAAATTTACATAGGGTAATGTTGTTTGATTCATTCTGTTATTTTTTCCCTTCCCCCCAACTCCTCCCACCCCTCTTTTCCCTCTATACAGTCCTTCCTTCCTCCATTCTTGCCCCCCTCCCTAAACCTAACTCTAACCCTAACACTAACCCCTCCCACCCCCATTATGTATCATCATCCACTTATCAGCGATACCATTCTTCCTTTGGTTTTTTGAGATTGGCTTATCTCACTTAGCATGATATTCTCCAATTTCATCCATTTGCCTGCAAATGCCATAATTTTATCATTCTTTATGACTGGGTAATATTCCATTGTATATATATACCAGAGTTTATTTATCCATTCATCAACTGAAGGACATCTAGGTTGGTTCCACAATCTGGAACTGAGCAGCTATGAACATTGAAGTGGCTGTTTCTCTGTAGTATGCTGATTTTAAGTCCTTAGGGTATAGGCCAAGGAGTGGGATAGCTGGGTCAAATGGTGGTTCCATTCCAAGTTTTCTAAGGAATCTCCACACTGCTTTCCAGAGTGGCTGCACTAATTTGCAGCCCCACCAGCAATGTATGAGTGTACCTTTCTCCCCACATCCTCGCCAACACCTGTTGTTGCTTGTATTCTTGATAATTGCCATTCTAATTGGGGTGAGATGGAATCTTAGGGTGGTTTTGATTTGCATTTCTCTTATTACTAGAGATGTTGAACATTTTTTCCATATGTTTGTTGATTGCTTGTAGATCTTCTTCTGTGAAGTGTCTATTCATTTCCTTAGCCCATTTGTCGATTGGATTATTTGCATTCTTGGTGTAGAGTTTTTTGAGTTCTTTATAGATTCTGGAGATTAGTGCTCTATCTGAAGTATGATTGGCAAAGATTTTCTCCCACTCTGTAGGCTCTTTCTTGCATTGCTGATAGTTTCCTTTGCTGAGAGAAAGCTTTTTAGTTTGAATCTATCCCACTTATTGATTCTTGCTTTTATTTCTTGTGCTATGGGAGTCCTGTTGAGGAAGTCTGGTCCTAAGCCAACATGTTGAAGCTCTGGACCTACTTTTTCTTCTATAAGATGCAAGTTCTCTGGTCTGATTCTGAGGTCCTTAATCCATTTTGAGTTTAGTTTCGTGCATGGTGAGAGATATGGGTTTAGTTTCATTCTGTTGCATATGGATTTCCAATTCTCCCAGCACCATTTGTTGAAGAGGCTATCTTTTCTCCATTGCATATCTTTGGCCCCTTTGTCTAGTATGAGAAAATTGTATTTATTTGGGCTTGTGTCCATGTCCTCTAGTCTGTACCATTGATCCATCTTTCTATTTTGGTACCAATACCATGCCATTTTAGTTACTATTGCTTTGTAGTAGAGTTGAAGATCTGGTATTGCGATACCCCCAGCTTCACTCTTTCTGCCAAGGATTGCTTTAGCTATTCTGGGTTTTTTATTCTTCCAGATGAATTTCATAGTTGCTTGCTCTATTTCTGTAAGGTACATCCTTGGGATTTTAATTAGAATTGCATTGAATCTGTATAGCACTTTTGGTAGTATGGCCATTTTGACAATATTAATTCTGCCTATCTAAGAAGAGGGAAGATCTTTCCATCTTCTAAGGTTTTCTTTAATTTCTTTCTTTAGTGTTCTGTAGTTCTCATTGTAGAGGTCTTTCACTTCTTTGTGAGATTGATTCCCAAGTATTTTATTTTTTTGATGCTATTGTGAATGGGGTAGTTTTCCTAATTTATCTTTCTGAAGTTTCATCACTTATGTATAAAATGCATTAGATTTATGTGCATTGATCTTATATCCCGCTACTTTACTGAATTCACTTATGAGTTCTAAAAGTTTTCTGGTGGAATTTCCTGGTTCCTCAAGTATATAATCATATCATCAGCAAATGGTGATAGTTTGAGTTCTTCTTTTCCTATTCGTATCCCTTGAATTTCTTTGGTCTGTCTAATTGCTCTGCCTAGAGTTTCCAGGACGATATTGAATAGAAGTGGTGAAAGAGGGCATCCCTGCCTTGTTCCAGTTTTTAGGTGGAATGCTTTCAGTTTTTCACCATTTAGAATAATATTAGCCATGGGCTTAGTATAGATGGCCTTTACAATGTTAAGGAATGTTCCCACTATCCCTATTTTTTCTAGTGTTTTGAGCATGAAGGGGTGTTGTATTTTATCAAATGCTTTTTCTGCATCTATTAAAATAATAATGTGATTTTCTTGACTTTAAGTCTACTGATATGGTGAAATACATTTATTGATTTCCTGATGTTGAAACAACCTTTCATCCCTGGGATGAAATCCACTTGATCATGGTCCACTATATTTTAATATGCTTTTGTATGCAATTTGCTAAAATTTTGTTTAGAATTTTTGCGTCGATGTTCATTAAGGACATTGGTCTGAAATTTTCTTTCCTTGATGTGTCTCTGTCTGGTTTAGGTATCAGGGTAATATTGGCTTCGTAGAATGAGTTTGGGAAGGTTCCCTCCTCTTCTATTTTATGGAATACTTTGAGAAGTATTGAAATGAGCTCTTCTTTAAAGGTTTTGTAGAAGTCCATTTAGAACCCATCTGGTCCTGGACTTTTCTTTGTTGGTAGGCTTTTGATAACTTCTTCTATTTCATTACTTGAAATTGGCCTATTTAAATTGTATATGTCCTCCTCGTTCAGTTTAGGCAATTCATATGTCTCTAGACATCTGTTGATGTCTTCAAAATTTTCTATTTTGTTGGAGTATAGATTTTCAAAATAGCTTCTAATTATGTTCTGTATTTCGATCGTGTCTGTTGTGATATTTCCTTATTCATTCCAAATTTTAGTGATTCGGGTTTTCTCTCGTCTTCTCTTTGTTAGTGTGGCTAAAGGTTTATCAATTTTGTTTATTTTTTCGAAGAACCAACTATTTATTTTGTCAATTTTTTGTATTGTTTCTTTTGTTTCAATTTCGTTGATTTCAGCTCTGAGTTTAACTATTTCCTGTCTTCTACTACTTTTGGTGTTGGTCTGCTCTTCTTTTTCTAGGGCTTTGAGCTGTAGTGTTAGTTTGTTTATTTGGGGAGTTTTACTTCTTTTATTGAATGCACTCCATGAAATAAATTTTCCTCTAAGTACTGCTTTCATAGTGTCCCAGATATTTTGATATGATGTTTCTTTGTTCTCATTTACCTCTAAGAATTCTTTAGTTTCCTTCCTAGTATCTTCTGTTATCCATTCATCAAATAATAGCATATTGTTTAATCTCCAGGTGTTGGAGTAGTTTCTGGTTTTTACTCTTTCATTTATTTCTAACTTCAATCCATTATGATCTGATAGAATACAATGTAGTGTCTCTATCTTCTTGTACTTGCTAACATTAGCTTTCTGGCATAATATATGGTCTATTTTAGAGAAGGATCCATGTGCTGCTGAGAAGAAAGTGTATTCACTCTTGGTAGGATGGTATATTCTATAAATGTCTGTTAAGTCTAAATTATTGATGATGTTTTTGAGACCTATGGTTTCTTTGTTCAATTTTTGTTTGGAAGATCTGTCCAGTGGTGAGAGAGGCGTGTTAAAATCACCTAGTATTATTGTGTTATGGTCTATTTGGTTTCTAAAATTCAGAAGAATTTGTTTGACATACATGGATGAGCCACTGTTTGGGGCATAGATATTTATGATTGTTATATCTTGCTGATTTATGCATCCCTTAAGCAGTATGAAATGTCCTTCTTTATCCCTTCTGACTAACTTTGGCTTGAAGTCCACATTATATGAAATGAGGATGGATACTCCAGCTTTTTTTTGAGTCCATGTTCATGGTATGTTTTTCCCCATCCTTTCACCTTTAGTCTATGGGTATCTCTTTCTATGAGGTGAGTCTCTTGCAGGCAAAATATTGTTGGATCTTTCTTTTTAATCCAATCTGCCAGTCTATGTCTTTTGATTGATGAATTCAGGCCATTAATATTCAGGGTTATTATTGAGATATGATTTGTATTCCTGGTCATTTGGTTCATTTTTTAAATTTTATTCATTTATTTTTTTTTTGACATGACTTGGTTCCTCCTTTATTTGACAGTTCCTTTAGGATAATTCCTCCCTTTGCTGATTGGCTTCTTTTTTTTTATCTCTTCCTCATGGAATATTTTATTGAGAATGTTCTATAATGCTGACTTTCTTTTTGTAAATTCTTTTAGCTTTTGTTTAACATGGAATGATTTTATTTCATCATCAAATTTGAAGGTAAGCTTTGCTGGGTATAAGATTCTTGGTTGGCATCCATTTTCTTTTAGAGCTTGAAAAATGTTTTTACAGTCCCTTCTAGCTTTTATGGTCTAGGTTGAAAAATCTGCTGATATCCGTACTGGTTTCCCCCTGAATGTAATTTGGTTCTTTTCTCTCACCGCCTTTAAAATTCTGTCTTTATTTTTTATGTTAGGTATTTTCATTGTAATGTGCCTTGGTGTTGGTCTGTTGTAATTTTGTATATTTGGAGTCCTATAAGCCTCTTGAACTTGATTTTCCATTACATGCTTCAGATTTGGGAAATTTTCTGATATTATTTAATTGAATAGATTCTTCGTTCCTTTGGTTTGTTTCTCTAAGCCTTCCTGAATACCAATAATTCTCAAATTTGGCCTTTTCATGCTATCCCATAGTTCTTGCAGATTCTGTTCATGATTTCTTACCATCTTCTCTGTTTGTTCACCTTTGTTTTCAAGGATAAATATTTTGTCTTCAATATCTGATGTTCTGTCTTCCAGGTGTTCTATCCTATTAGTTATGCTTTCTATGGAGTTCCTAATTTGGTTTATTGTTTCCTTCATTTGAAGGATTTCTGTTTGGTTGTTTTTCCTTGTCTCTAACTCTTTATGGAAATGATCTTTTACTTCCTTTATTTGCTCTTTTAAATGTCGATTGGTGCGATTATTCAATGCCTGCATTTGCTCTTTCATCTCATCATTCAATACCTGCATTTGTTCTTTCATCTCATCGTTTGCTTCCCTGATCATTTTAATTATGTGCATTCTGAACTCCCTTTCTGTCATTTCTTCTGCCATGCTGTCATTAGATTTTATTGATGTAACATCTAGAATTGTTTGGGGCATTTTCTTCCCTTGTTTTCTCATATTGTTCAGGAATCAGTGGATCATTAAGATATTGCAGATTTCCTCTATTGACTTATAATGTCCCTGAAGATTTCTAGTATATCCCCTCTTATCCTTCAGTAGTCTGAAGTCTTGTGCTAATGTGCACAGATGTATGGTGTGTGAACAACTTCTGAAGGTGGTATGTTACACTGGCAACCAATTCTGGTTGCTTTTTTACTTCAGGAATATAAAAGCAAGTTGCTAATGAATTTATAAACTTGTTTGTAAATAATAAGTCTTAAAACTTATTTAACTAAGGAAGAATCATAACTGTGCAAAAATTATCCTTGTTTTTTGCTTTGTCAATGCTGGAGGATGGAACGCAGGGTCTTCCACATGCTAGGTAGGCACTCTGCCATTGATCCATGTCCTAGATTCCCCAACGCAAATCATTTTGTCTTATAAATTTACTCATCCATTTCAACATTCCTTTTCCATAAAATCTACCAGAGCTGTTAGTAACAGAAAATTCCCAATTGACAGAAAGATCTTTTATTATTACCTTTCCAATATACATGCTTTTGAAAAGATGAAAGAGAAATTTAAAAGGTGATAATGAGAAAGTAAAAGAATCTTGAAAAAGAATTTTTATTAACCTAATGAATCAACATATGAAGGGCCAGAATACAAAATTTGTTCTCTGACAAAATGAATTTTAAGGTTACTGTATTTAAATGAAGGCATGACTCAAAAGAAAAAGAGAAGTTAAGATATTTTGATCAGTTTTTTGAAAAAAATGAACAATCAATTAAGAGAAACAGAAGATAAATATGAGAAGGAAATTGAATTGAATAAATAACTTAAACTCTTTTCTGGGATATTAAAAATAGAATTAAAGACTGCAAGCAGTAACTTGAATAAGGTAATTTAGTCTTCAGTATAGCTTCAAATTTCTTACTTCATTCATAATATCCCTTTAACTTAATATATATGGTTATGTGTCACTTAATGATGGAGACAATCTGAGAAATGTTGTTGTTGGCATTCATTATGCAATCATTGTAAGCATGTGCTTACACAAACTTCACACAGCTCCCATAACCTTCTGGGACCACTATTGACATATGTAATCCGTGCTCTCACAGTATGTGGCTCTATTATTTGGGTTTAAAACAAAATGTCATCTCTCCCTACAATAAAATCATATTATGGTTAAATTTATGTATTGCTTATATTGGCATCTTATAGATGCTCAGCATGAGTTTTCTGAATGGAGAAATATCAGGTGAATTGAGTTTAATCAGAAGCATAAATGTTAATTTAGGGATTTTTATGTTCAGATACAAGATAAAGAGCTTTGAAACTATCATGGGACTATGTAAATTTTTTAAAAAAATTATAATTCTGTTTATGTAGTGAAGAAGTTTTTACTGTTTGACAAATCTACCTGTCACTTCTGCAGGTAAAATCTGAGTAATTCATATGAGATAAAGGTCAATATACTTTAATAGACTCCTTGTTTTTAATAGATTTGTTTTTAATTTTTGCAGTTACTGCTCTTGATAAGCTTTTAGTCTTTCTTGCTACTGCTAATACAAGACCAATACCTTACTGAAATGAATCTTTAGGTGCTAGCTTAACAAAAGGATACCCAAAGGCAACTTTCTTTTTAATATAATTCCAAAATTTACAAGATTGGATTCTATCAAATTATCTTTGCATACCAAAAGAGAGAGACAGGACCAAGAAAAAAAAAGTTTCTTGAATTTATTTGCAAATGCTTGTCTCTGTGTGTATGCGGTGTGTGTGTGTGTGTGTGTGTGTGTGTGTGTGAATACATATTATACAATAACTAGATCCATCATGGAAAGGCATGGAGAATTTTAAAATTATATATCTTTAATATACTTATTTTGGGGGTGAGGGTGGCATTTTGGTCACATTGGTCTAATTAATGTTCTTAATTCAACTCCATATGTTGACAGCAGTCCCAGTAGTGACTTTCACATTGGCAAAATCCAGAGAAAAGGCTTTTAATATTTTTCATAGGAAATGATGACTTTTCCATGGTCTCAAAACCCTTCTTACTAACATACCTGTTTTGGTTTGGGGCAGTGATTTCACCCTCTTGGAACATTAATGTGGATGTTTATTATTCTCACCATTAAGTAAGCAGGGAAAGCAGAACCAGCAGAAACCCTAGTTGGATATAATTTCTTCACTTAAAAGAGAAGCAGTTTTCTCCATGTAATCTCCTATTTCGGTTCAAAAAGCTTTTAGAGACAAAAACATACCATAATACTTTACTTAGTAATGATTTATTGCTAAGGATGTCATTCCTGATAAATGAGGTCAGTTTATTTTGCCTATTTCACATTTACTCACATTTCAGACTTTACGAAAACAACAAATCTCATTGAATAGCAAACAATCTCAGGATTTTCTGAAAAGAGCCTAACACATATGACCTCATTTACAATTAGCATTCTGAAACACAAGCCTTCTTTTGTGACCTAATTTTTACAGTAGGGAAATAAGTAATTTAATGGAAGACCACTAGAAGCAGCTTGCTTTTATTTATATCATTCTCTTTCAGATTGTGGTAAAGTTTGTCGGTATATGTAAAAGTGCTTAAGTACAATGCCTAGACATCATTTATCAGTACCTGCAATTCCTATAACTGACTACAAAAATGTTGAAAATATACATAGAATATTTTCAGAAACAGGGAACTAAAAGACCTTGGGACATTTCATCTGTCCAAATATATGTAGAGTAAGACACTTATTATGGGTTGACTGGCTGTATACATGAGGTGTCAGTTTCAGATTGTAAACTTTTTTATTTAACATGGTCAGACTTACTAATCACTTATATTATGCATTGAATCTGTTGTAATTCAGAGAAAGTCTTTTTCAGTTCTGAAATTCTTAGCTTTTTTTTTTTTTTTTTGACCTCCTGGATTCATTGTGTTCAATACACCTTTTGAACTTTTGGAAATTTTTGCTACTCTAAGCTCTGAAGTTTACATCTAATACCTCTCCAGTAAAATATCCATTTATTGTAAATTCTTTCCTTGAATAAATGTACATATTAAAACTTTAGTTTCAGAGGGAATCATGACATTATTTTATTGAGTGCATGTCTCAGTTTTACTTAGGTTTCTACTAGGAATGAAACAGAAAAAGAGCTGTTGCATAAATAACACATGTTGCAGGATGAATTTGCTATGATAAGATTGGAAATGGACAAAATGAAACACCAAAATCAGGAAGATAAAAAGGAATATCTAGAGTTCATTGACATTTTACGAGAAGAGAATTATGACCTTCAAAGACAATCAAATAGAATGAGGAAACACTTAGAAAAACAGCATTCCAATATAATGAACAGATTCATATTCTGAAAACTGAGATTATAAAGCTAAAGTTTAAACTGGAAAGTAAACAACAAAACAGAGAAAGACAGGAAACAGAAGTCAGAACATACCCTGCCAGGCAGACTGTTGCTGCACATCCTTGTGATGAAAGTCAGACATCCAAAAGAGAACTAGAACTTCCTTCCCAGAGAGCAAGAGATGGGTCCCTGGGTGTAAAGGACAAGGAGAGCTTCAAAATATCAAAACTAAATGTTGGTAGTGAGATTGTTTTCCAAAAGTTCTCAAGTCTGTTATTAAAATCAGTCACAAGAAAAAGAGTTCTGTAGTCATATGAGGCATGATCTTAGGAAAATTGCTGTGACTTTAAAACAGGTATGAAGAGAACTAAAATAAAGCCAGTGCCAAATAAATGAAATGAAACACATGTATCAAAATGAACAAAGCCAAAACTACAATTGTGTGGAAGAACAGGAATCTACAGATGAGAGATTATCTCAAATGGAAAGTGAAATTACATGGCTACTACAGCAGTTCCAGGACATTCACAAAAAATTTGATGATAAAGTTGCCTTGCTCAATTATATCCAAGAGCAATGTAATATTATAAGAATAATTCAAGATGATGCTGAAAACTCCAGTCTTCAACTAGAAAACAGATATGTGGAGTTAATGAATGAGAATCATTTCAAAGAAAGGTCAAATTAATATAAAAAGAAGAAATCTAAAAGAGAAGTAAGTATCAAGCCAGATGTATGGATTGTCTCTGAAGGAGAATTTAGTGATACTTGATGATAGCAAACCTGATTTACAATATGAATCATATTTACAATATGATTCATGTTTCAAGTAATAAATCTGCCAATGATGGTCAAATTTGTGTACATGTTTTGAAGTAACACAACCTATCTGATGAACATGTAAAATTATGTGCCAACTAAAAACAAAAAGAAAGTTTAGCATTACGTGAAACTGATTATAACATTTAAAGAAACAGAAAACATTTAAAACCTTGGACCTTAAAGATGCTTTATTTTGCACAAAGACTTTGCGTCTTTACTAGGCATTGTGTCTTTACATAGGAATGACATTTCAAGGGGTTTAGTTATAGATTTTTAGTACAGATATGCTAATATTAATAATGTAGAATTAACATTGCTGGAACAATATCTCTTTTTGGAGTTGGGGATTGAATATGAGGCCTCATGCACGTTATGCCTATGTTCTAACACTGGACCTATACATCAGCCCTGAGTACTAATTTTATGTCCTCATGTTGCCATACTTTAAGACAATGATAAAACAGATAAATGCAAATGCTCATACCTGGTTTAAATTGAATGGGTAACGTTGAGAATCCATTCAATATTTCTCAGCTGAACTGAAATGCAGATGTCATATTTTTAATAGATTTTCTTCACTAGCATTTTATGTATTTCTATTTGGTAATTTTATTTTATTCATGTAAATTTGACTTAATTCTGAAAATAACCATCTCACTTTTTTCATCCTCATCTTCTCCCACCACTAAAAATGTATCTGCTTGTCCTTAAATTGTAATTCAGGACAAATGCAGTGAATTGCAGAAAAACCAAAGTTGATTTAATTTTCTTGCTGTATCTGGAATTTATTGCATATCTTCACAGATAACTTGCTAATATTTTTCCTTTTAAGACTCAATTATTATGAGGTAAAGGGTATAAACTATTCTAGTTAAAAGATAATTGTTGTTCTCTGATTTATTAATTTGGCATTGCAGCTCAATTTTTAACAAATGCAGGTGCCAGATTTTTGTACAGTGGGATGAGGAGGGAAGAGAATTTTGGATTTTTATGATAATTGATTTTAAATTTAATTATCTATATGGTACACATGTTATTAAATTATGAATTTCATTCTTATATTTTTTTCTTATAAAATCATACATCTTTTCTCAAAATAGGTGCCCTTAGGGCCAGGCATAGTGGTGCATGTCTCTAATCCCAACTTGGAAGACTGAGGCAAGAGACCACAAGTTCAAGGCCAGTCTCAGCAAATTAGTGAGTCCCTAAACAACTTAGCAAATTCCTGACTCAAAATAAAAAATAACAAGTAAAAGGAAATGGGGATATAATTCGATGGTTGAGCACCTCTGGGTTCAATTGATGATTAAAAAGAAAAATCCAAAAGCTGCAAAACTACCCTCAGGAAAGTCAAGATTTTGCATCAATCCTCACATGATTTGAGAAAAAAAAATTCTGTTAACCAGTGTTTTTTACTGCTACCTCTATTGCCATGGTTTTTCAAGGCAGATTAAACCAGAGGATCCCATTTCATGGAATGTTCTAGGGAACTGAGTTATTTCATACCTTCATTTTTTGTGATTGGTTACAGAATCTGTGGGTAATGGTTGAAAGTACTTCAAGATAACGTGTGCAGAAAGGCTATTATATTTTCCTCAAATTTCAGGTTAATTTTTAAATAATTGGACATCAGACTTTTTTTCCCATTTAAATATATTATAAGCGTACATATATTTAGATCATGTCATGTACCTCTATCTGAAGAAGAGAATGAAGAAATTATCTAGTTTCTTTCAGTAGATCATTGAAAAGGCAACCTTATTGGGATATATTTCAGAGACATACATTTCACTCATTTAACATGTAAAGCTCAATGTCTCTAGTATATTAGCAGAGCTGTGTACCCATCACCACAGTCAATTTAGATAATTTTCATGACCTTGGAAAGAAACCCTACATCCTTCAGCTATCACTGCCTTAGTCCCTCCAGTCTTTGGAAACGACCAAGATACTTTTTATCTCTCTAATTTGTTGTGGACATTCATACAAGTACATTTATAAAATGATTTAGTCCTTTTTATCCAATTTTCAGAGTTCATCTTTGTTGTTTCAAGTATCATTTGCTTTTGTTGTCCAATAATTTTTTGGTAGGCTGTACCACTTATCCACTCCACAGTTGATGGGCCTTAGGATGCCTCCACTCTTTGGCTGTTAGTGCTGATGTGACTGAGAACATACATTTATAAGTCATTGTGTGGACATATTCTTATTCCCCTGTCATTGGACTTTGTCCACTGCATTCAAGCTGATTTCACCATCTGTTGGCCCAAATTTTCTTGTCTTTCTGTTTGCATTCATTGGCCTCAGTTATTCAGAACTGGTACAAAAATAATTGTTCCTTTCTTCATGAAGATTTCTCTGTCTTTTCTAACTCTCAATGAGCTTATTCTTCTTAGAACTATTTAGCACTATTCCACAGTACACTTTTTTTTTTTGGCAATGTGTATTATCTTCTAGAAGTATAAATTCACCTAAGGTGAGAAGTATAGCATTCATGGCACCTGTTATCACATAAATAGAAAATATTTTGCTTAAGATTTGTTTTGTTAAAATCTGGTGGTGTATATTATACCAATTTTTTGAGATATTGACCTATTGAGGCTTTATTCTAACTTTATTAAACAATTAAATATAAAATTGAATATATCTAATCCAAACATTCATTGAATGCTCATAATTTTCTCACTATGAAAAGGAATCTAGATTTCCCCATCCTCATTAAGTAGCCAGAATAGGAATTTATAGACAAACTGAAAACTGGCACCACCTCTTCTAATATGTCATACCACTTTACCTTAATCTACTCATCAGAGTGCTACTGTAGGTTATAATGTACTGAAATTAAAATCATGCAAAATTTGTGAATGGGTTTTGTGCTCAAATATTCTAAACATGCTTCCTTTATTATCAAACTCTGTTGTTTTATTCATGCAGGCTGATGATCTCAATGTAAATCTAGGAGCTACATCTTCAAAATATTTGCAGCAGGATGAAAAATATGAATCTTATTTTAAAAGCCTGAAAAATGTATGTGAAAAATTAGACAGCAATCAAAAGAAGTTGGAAGAAGATGCAGCAAACCTCAAAACATATATGCCAAACTATCTAATAGAGCATGGTCAAAGAGTGCAGCAAAACTGGGAGACTGAACAAAGAACAAGAAAATAGTTAGAGGAAAACCAAGAAGAAGCATCTCTATTTTCAGAGGTTATTTTACTTATCTCTAATTTACTTTAATTCATTTTACTAAAAATTTTATTTTGGATATATGCATTTTATGTGTCTCCTCTATGTTCTATGAGAAAATTTCTTCTGTAGGTTTTTAGAGCACGATGACATCTTTAAATATTTTATTTTTCATTACAGTAAAAACTGACTTCATCTTTCAGAATAATGACTTCATCAGAGAATCATTTGCTGTTTAAGAATAGTTGTAATAAATCAGACTATAAGAAGGAAATAAAAAAATTGTGAAGTTCAATTATACCATAACCTTGAATTGACAATTGACTTTCTTCACTTTTAAATTGATTTTACAATTCTTTGAATTTTCACATTACAAGTACTAACTTGAGAATGATTCATGACTGATATTGTAGTTCAGTGGAAGATAGCTTGCATAGCCTGTGCAAGGCTCTGGGTTCCAACCTTAAAAGAACAACAAAAAAGCAATTGACCTTGACTATTAAACTCCAGCATCTTTTTCCCACATTTAAAATTACTCCCTATAATTATTTGGGTTATAATTGTTTTCAAAATATTCTTTCAATTTTCTTTAGACACATGCAGCAAAATTTTAGAAGACTTAAAGAATAATGAGGTTTCAATGATAAAGTTGATTCAACTCAGAATTGACAAGCTACAATCTGAAATACAAATGGAAGAGTATAATGAATTCCATGTAAAAGACTACAAAATCCAGAAGTATGTCAACATGTATACTAACAAAGTAGCTTAATCTTCATAATCTGTCTCCATTGCATAACTTTTAGTGAGAGAGGTTTATGAGTAGAATGCAAAAACTAATCAGACAATACAATTTTAGGAAGTAATGCTAGTAAATAAACTTAGTCTTGAAACATTGGATCAGGAAGTTTATATTTATCCCCTTTTTTGCATTTATATGACTTTCTCTTATTTCTGTTTTCTTAAAATAGTCTGCTAGACTTTCAGCTAAGTACTTTTGAAGCTTTATAATTCAGATAGTTATATGGTGACCAAATTACTTACAGGCATTTCTTTACATAGAAAAATAAACAAGTTTAATTATGTTTTGAAAGAGTACAAAGTAAACCCTAAGTGTACAGTATTGCTAGTACTATCCCCCTGGGCACATTCACTTGGTAAATTAACCATTTTTTGTTGTGATATTTGATGTTACCTCTAAATGGTGCCTAGAGAAAAAATGATCCTTGCAGTTTTTCCTCTCTACCTAAGGCCTACTTTTGATATAGGAAAAGATTACCAAAGGGCTGAAAGGAAGTGCACTTTGCAGTGTGGTTAAAAAGAATTCCATGGTCAGTGTTGGGGGAATAAAAAACAGAATTCACAGGTCCCATCTCTGATGCCTTCATAGCAAAATTATGAGCTGACTGCTTTGGGAGCTGCTTTAATTCGTAATTACCAACTCAGCTATCTCGTCCTGCCTCATTGGTAGTTGTTCTGAATTATTTCTCAGTGCCCAGTGCTTAATTTCTCCAGGTGTTGGTACGAATGTGTAGATGGTGGGAGCAAGTGCTTGAAAATGTCTTCAAGGGATGTTTTTTAAATTCTTCACCTGCTTTAATAATGTAAGTAGCTTAGATTTACTCTTTCTAATTTTATATGTTTAAGGAGTCCATGATGGTTTAATATACTTTAGAATAGTGAAATGTCTTTGTAGTCAAATAATAACTAAGGTTTTCATCAATTCACATAGTTACTCTCTAAATAACAGTATTTTTAATGCTATCTTCAAGAATCCCATAAGGAGAGCCTTTCAAGAAGGCAGCAGTGTTTGCTGTAAAGTCATACATTTCTGCCTGCCATTACTTTCCCACCTGTAGTGTTTGAATTTCTTGTGGGTTAGGAGGCCCCTGGAAATACGTATACATCTTTAGGATAAATTAAAACCTGTGATCATATGCCCTACTCTCTTTTGATGGATTTTTTTAATGTTAAGACACTTTTCACTGTGAATTCCCATTTATCCCCAAGGCTTTTGTTTATTTTATAATGTAAGTGATTTAGGGAAAAATAGTGAAATACCAAGTATTTCTTTTTTGCAGTCCTCACAGAATCAGTAAGAACCTTCACGAGGTTAATAGCAGATTCCCAGTGGAAAATCAGAGAGATTCTTTACCTTGTCCTCACAGGGTGTCCTTCTGCTAAACTTAAAACTGACAGCTGGGTATGCAACACAAGGTCTAGCCAGGGAGAAAGTATAGCACGTCCTACTTCCAACCCACAGCCTTCATGTCAAAGCATTGAGGACTATCTGGATAAGTTATGCTTTGTTTATCTTTTAGGTGTCAGATTTCTGATTTGTTTTGTTTTGACTTTGTTGGAATACTGAGTTGTTTAGTTTGCTTATGAGTGTTAAGTAAAGGTCACAATAATCTATAATTATAAAGAATTTCAAATATTTTATAATTTTATAGTGTCTAGAGGTCCTATTTTCAAGAGATACTTATTAAATTTATTCTTGAAATAATATTTAACTGTTATTTAATTCGGAATTTAAATTACATTTTTGGAATGAATTAAATGTTTAAAATGAATAAACATTGGTTTAGAGTTTTGATGAAATTTTCATGATCTTCTTAACTCACAGAAATATAGTGGTATAAATGAGGCCACAATCTTATGTTTTCTTTTGACTGTGCATCCTAACCAAATGAAAAGAGCAAACATAAGATTCATATAACATCAGTGCAGTCAAATGTGCTGGAAAATGGAACAAATTAAATGACTTATGATGCATAATTATAAGATCCTAGCTAGCTGATATTTTTGTCCATCAATTTGTTAGCTGACATGCATATTGTTCTGAAAAACATGAAAGGCACAGGATTGAAGTGTCTCTCAAACATAAAATTAGATGATGATTGTGCACTTAAAAAAAATGAAAGCAAAATATTTCTGTAAATTGTTAATGACAATGCAAATACAAGATGTTCTCATTCATTCTTTTTTTTAATTCATTTTTATTGTAAACAAATGGGATACATCTTGTTTCTCTGTACATGAAGTAGAGGCATACCGTTTTTGTAATCATACATACATTTACCTACAGTAATAGTTTTTGATTCATTCTGTTATTTTTTTCTTCCACCCACCCCACCCACCCCTCTTATCATTCTATACAGTTCCTCCTTCCTCCATTCGTGCCCCCCTCCCACCCCCATTACCTGACATCATCCACTTATCAGCGAGATCATTCGTCCTTCAGTTTTTTGAGATTGTCTTATCTCACTTAGCATAATATTCTACAATTTCATCCATTTGCCTGAAAAGGTCATAATTTTATTATTATTTATGACTGACTAATATTCCAATGTGTGTGTGTGTGTGTGTGTGTGTTTCTTTATCCATCCATCCATTGAAGGGCATCTAGGTTGGTTCCACAATCTAGCTATTGTGAATTGAGCAGCTATGAACATTGTTGTGGCTGTATCTCTGTAGTATGCTGATTTTAAGTCCTTTGGGTATAGACCAAGCAGTGGGATAGCTAGGTCAAAAGGTGGTTCCATTCCAAGCTTTCTAAGGAATTCCCACACTGCTTTCCAGAGTGGCTGCACTAATTTGCAGCCCCACAAGCAATGTATGAGTGTACCTTTTTCACCACATCCTTTCCAACACCTATTATTGTTTGTATTCTTGATAATCACCATTCTAATTCAGGTGAGATGGAATCTTAGTGTAGTTTTGATTTGCATTTCTCTTCTTACTAAAGATGTTGAGTATTTTTTCATATATCTACTGATTGTTTGTAGATCTTCTTCTTTGAAGTGTCTATTCATTTCCTTAGCCCAATTGTTGATTGGGTTCTTTGTATTTTTGGTGTAGTTTTTTGAGTTCTTTATGTATTCTGGAAATTAGTGCTCTATCTGAAGTATGCGTGACAAAGATTTTGTACCACTCCGTAGGTTCTCTCTTCCCATCGCTGATAGTTTCCTTTGCTTGCTTTTTAGTTTGAATCTATCCCAGTTATTGATTTTTGCTTTTATTTCTTGTGCTATGGGAGTCCTGTTAAGGAAGTTTGATCCTATGCTGACATGTTGAAGATTTGAACCTACTTTTTCTTCTATAAGATGCAGGGTCTCTGGTCTGACTCCAAGGTCCTTGATACATTTTGAGTTGAGTTTTGTGCAAGGTTAGAGATAGGGGTTAAATTTCATTCTGTTGCATATGGATTTCCAATTCTCCCAGCACCATTTGTTGAAGAGGCTATCTTTTCTCCATTGCATTTTTTTGGCACCTTTGTCTAGTATGAGAAAACTGTATTTATTTGGGTTTGTGTCCATGTCCTCTATTCTGTACCATTGATTTACCTGTCTATTTTGGTGCCAATACCATGCTGTTTTTGTTATTATTGCTTTGTAGTACAGTTGAAGGTCTGGTAATGCAATACCCCTGCTTCACTTTTCCTGCTAAGGATTGGTTTAGCTATTCTGAGTTTCTTATTCTTCCAGATGAATTTCATGATTGCTTGCTCTATTTCTGTAAGGTACATCATTGAAATTTTAATTGGAATTACATTTAATCTGTATAGCACTTTTGGTAGTATGGTTATTTTGACAATATTAGTTCTGCCTATCTAAGAAGAGGGAAGATCTTTCCATTTTCTAAGGTTTTCTTTCATTTCTTTCTTTAGTGTTCTGTAGTTCTTATTGTAGAGGTCTTTCACCTCTTTTGTTAGATTGATTCCCATGTATTTTATTTTTTTTGAAGCCATTGTGAATGGGGTAGTTTTCCTAACTTCTCTTTCTGAAGATTCATCACTTACGTATAAAAAAGCATTGGATTTATGAGTATTAATCTTATATCCTGCCACTTTACTGAATTCACTTATGAGTTCTAAAAGTTTTATGGTGGAATTTCCTGGTTCCTCTAAATATATAAACATGTCATCAGCAAATAGGGATAGTTTGAGTTCTTCTTTTCCAATTCGTATTCTTTTAATTTCCTTGGTCTGTCTAATTGCTCTGGCTAGAGTTTCTAGGACAATGTTGAATAGAAGTGGTGAAAGAGGGCATCCCTGCCATGTTCCAGTTTTTAGGGGGAATGCTTTCAATGTTTTGCCATTTAGAATGATATTGGCCATGGGTTTAGCATAGATGGCCTTTACAAGGTTATGAAATGTACCCACCATCCCTATTTTTTTTCCAATGTTTTGAGCATGAAGGGATGCTGTATTTTATCAAGTGCTTTTTCTGCATCTATCAAAATAATCATGTGATTCTTGACTTTAAGTTTGTTGATATGGTGAATTTCATTTATTGATTTCCAGATGTTGAACTAACCTTGCATCCCTGGGGTAAAACCCACTTGATCGTGGTGCACTATCTTTTTAATATAATTTTGTATGCAATTTGCTAAGATATTGTTGAGAATTTTTGCATCAATGTTCATTAAGGATATTGGCCTGAAATTTTCTTTCCTCGACGTGTTTCTGTCTTCTTTAGGTATCAGGGTGATATTGACTTCATAGAATGAGTTTGGGAGGGTTCCCTCCTCTTCTATTTCATGAACTGCTTTGAGAAGTATAGGAATGAGCTCTTCTTTAAAGGTCTTGTAGAACTCTACTGGTAACCCAACTGGTCCTGGACTTTTCTTTTTTTGGTAGGCTTTTGATGACTTCTTTTCATTACTTGAAATTGGTGTACTTAAATTATGTATGTCCTCCTCGTTCAGTAGGTAATTCATATGTCTCTAGAAAAGAGCTGATGTCTTTGAGATTTTCTATTTTGTTGGAGTGTAGATTTTCAAAATACCTTCTAATTATGTTTCATATTTCAACCATGTCTGTTATTATATTTCTTTGTTCATTCTGAATTTTAGTAATTTGGGATTTCTCTCTCCTTCTCTTTGTTAGTGTGGCTAAGGGTTTATCAATTTTGTTTATTTTTTCAAAGAACCAACTTTTCGATTTTTTTTGTTGTTATTGTTTCAATTTCATTGATTTCAGCTCTGATTTTAACTACTTCCTGTCTTCTACTACTTTTTGTGTTCCTCTGTTTTCTTTTTCTAGGGCTTTGAGCTGCAGTGTTAGGTCACTAATTTGTTGATTTTTTCTTCTTTTGTTGAATGCATTCCATGAAATAAATTTTCCTCTCAGAACTTCTTTCATACCATCTAGGTTTGTTTGGGACATTTTCTTCTCTTGTTTTCTCATATTGTTCAGGTATCTACCCCTCTAGTAGTGAAACTCTGGGATATTGCAGATTTCCTCTATTGACTAATATTGTCTCTAGATTTCCAATAACTCATCTCTTACCCTTCAGTCACCTGAAGTCTTGGAGGAACTTGATAATGTGGTGCTGCACTAGGAAGCTGCCCCTCTAGGGCTGGTGGTCTTCAGGTGGGATATATTCCCTGTCAGTTGGCAGAGGCACCTCCTCTTGTTCACTAATGGTCAGTCAAAGGGGGACTAGACTGCAAACTGGGGCATATCTGATGTGGGTCTGTGTCTCTGATTCTACTGTCCTGGTGGAAAAGCCTCACCAGCAGGGAAGACTTACCCGGTGGGGAAGTTTTGCTGAGCAACTCTCCTTCAAGAAGTTCCCTTCAGTCTAGAACTACCACCCGGACTGGATGCCCTCCTCTGTGATATTGCCAGGGGTCCTGACCTAACACCTGGACTGGGGAACCTGGTCCTGCAAGGGACTCCTTCACTGAGGGGCCCTCCTCTCCTACATTCCCTGGGCACCAGAGCTACTGCCTGGGCCTCGGTCCCTCACTCTGCATTAAAGCCTCTCGCTGTGCAGCCCTCCCTGCAATGCTCCTGGTTGACTGTGTACTCAGCTACAGCAGGGGCGTCTCACTGGGCCACTCTACTCCATGAAGCTCCCTGTGTTTTGGGACTACTGCCCCATCCAGGGAGCCCAACCAGTGGGAGAGATTCACCCGGTGGCTCTGAGTTGGTCCTGAGTCTCTCAATATCTCCTGTTCTTGATTCCTGGGTCTTGTTGAAGGTCCTCTAGTCTCCTGTAGGTGTTTCAGGAAGGGAGTTGCCTTTCCAAAGATGATGGTCATGCCCTCAGGAATAATTCAAAATGCCTGCACCGCCTATAAAGAAGCCTCTGGCTCATCTGCTGGCTTGCTCCAGGATGGCGACAGACCTCAGTGTGGAGGTCGGGCGAGGTTGCTCAATGATGGCGTTGGTCTTTGGCCTGGTGGTTGGGCGGGTTGGCTGCCCACTGCCTAGCTCCACGAGGCAGGTGGGTTGGTGCCCGCCTGCTACCTCCGCGATGCACAAGGCCTGACTCACCTGCCATCTCACTCCAGGACTCTCTCATTCATTCTTACCAGAAAATATTAGGGAGTGTATCATTTAGCAAGAGATGATGAATGAATGTATAAATGGAGACACAATGCAAAGCAAGTTTTTTTTTTCATTAATTTTCTGGAAGAAAGATGTGTTTTAGTTTATATTTTAGTGCTTATACATAGGTTGAAGAATACTTGAAACTTACTCTAGTACTTCCTAGATTGACTTGCAGAGCATTAGTTTGCCAAAGCAGGCATATTTTACATCTTAAGAGTACTCTTCTATCAAGATGCAAATACAGGTATCTGTAATCACTGAAGAATACCTTCAAAGGGTAAGGGAGGAGGAGAGGGAAAAGAAAGGTACTGGGGAATAATGATGATCAAATTACTTTATGTGCATGTTTCATTATATCATAAGGTATTCCACTAATATGTATGATTATAATGGATCAAAAGATATTTTTTAATATAATATCATTTTGGAAATGAAAGGACAGACCTAGGAATCCCACCAGTCCAAGAAACTCACCTTCACATTTAAACTATATAGGGACTTTAGATATCACATTATTTTTATCACCTCAAAGTACTTATTATGTTCAGTATTCTCTTTTAGACTATCTTTGAGAAATCAATAAGATAATAGCTTTTACATGAAAAACACTCTAGATGGTGTACTTACAGTAGAGTTTGAACATTTTCCACACATTTGTAAAGATATACATAAGTATAATGAGTAAAATATTTCAAAACCTTTGTTCCCAATAATTGAGAATAAATCAGTTACTGCTAAAGAGCTACATATTGTTTATGAATCTGGAAAGTCACAAATCAAAGAAACATAAGTTTAAACTGGCTGTAATATTTATATTTTGTGTATGTGTGTGTGGTATTAATGGTTGAACTCATGGGTGCTCTGCCACTGAGCTGCATCCTTATTCCTCTATATTTTTTGTTTTATGGTATGGTCTTATCAAGTTCTAGGCTAGCCTCAAACTTGCCATCCTCCTGCTTTAGCCTCCCAAGTCATTGGAATTATAGGCATGTGCCAAAGCACCTGACATTATGGTCTGGCGAGGGAATTTTCTGGAATCTTTTTTGTATACATGCTAATAAAGAAATGTTTGCTCATATTCCACCTAAACTTTCAAAATTTTGCCAGAAGAATTTTCACATGACACTATTATAATACCTCTTTCTTATTTTGTGTATTTACTTTAATGGGCTGAAAATTTGATAGCATTAAATACATGTCTAATTTCTGAAGGTAGAGATGCACTTTTTATTTTAAGCAAAACTGTATGAAAGTGAAAAAAACTGATTAGAAATTTCTAAAGGCCACAGTTTTGCTAAGAATCACACTGTATTATAATCAGTATAAAGTAGGAGTTGAATTGGTTAACCTTTATAATAATAAGCTAAAGCAGCACCCATCTGATATGATCTATATTTAATAAACCAATATTGATTGAATAGTATAGGGCACTATACCTATATATTCTCTATCTAAACTTAAAATAAATTGGACTTATATTTTGTATGTGTGATTATTTTAAGCCATCTTCAAGTTGGGTCTAGCTCCTCAAAGTCTTATTTAAAAAGCCACATTTTATAAGTTATATATCATTTCTATGATAATCTCTCTTGTTTAAACTAAGCAATATAATATTTGCCTTATTTCAGATGAATGATAAGTTGGACAGAGGTTTTATCTAGAAAAGATAAAGAAGGTATGTTTCCAAACTATGGTTAAATTTAGATTCATTGATTTCTGAAATAAACTACAAATAGCAGATGGCATGCCTTTCCTTTGATTGGTGAATATATTTCTATATGAATTAAGTTGCTTTCTTGCAAACATCAAATGAAAGTTTTGAAAAAAATTCTGAATGAAGAATATACTCATTCATTTATTCATATTCCATGACTTGTAAAGGCTCACACTGTGATACCTTTTACTGAATTGACACTTTTTTCACTTCTACTACCACTATAAAAACAAAGGCATCACCCACTTTCTCTGGTTTATTGCCAAAACCCATACTTATCTAGTAACACTTGGTCAAACATTTCAAATACCCTGACATTGACTTTGACATTGGTTTTTCTCTTAAGGAAAGTTCAAAATTTTCTAGCAGGGAAATAAAATATCCAAGTTCATTGGCTCCTCATCATGTTGTTCAGCTTATGTCTTGCACACACCCTACTCTGCCCCTCTGCTCTAAGTTCAAGTCACACTGGAACACTTGTACACCTCACCTCTCATTCTTTGCATGCACCACTTTTCTCTCTCTGTCATATTTTCTTCTCATCTTTTAGGCATCAACCCTTACAGCACTTCAACCCAATAACCTAGACATAAAACTGGAGCAGAAATCCCTTCTGTATTCCAGTAGTGCCCTGTTTTATACTTGTCATAGTGCCCACAACTCTGAGAGAAAATGACCTGTCCTTGTGTTTTTGAACTTATGAGATCTGATTGTTGGGGGGTGGCTTTGAGAGCTTGTCATATGATTTAAAATAAGATTGTTGAATTCATGAATCCAGGATGGAAAGCCTGAAGTTCTGATCCTCAGTCACATTGATAATTCAGTGTGCAACTCTGGGCCAATTATATTTCATAGTAATCTTGTAGTCATACACATGCTTTTCACTATTATTAACACTAATAAGTTATTATCTTTTTGTTTACTGCTTCTTGCTTGGTTAACTATGAAATGTTTGAGGTTAAAGGATATAATTATTTTTTATTCCACTGCCTACAGAATATGTATCTTGACCCACTAGAATTTCTGTCCTAAGATCTCCTAATAAGCCAAGAAAAACATCTACTTTTGGAAGCATCACAAGAATACACAGAAGTTTTAAGGGGAAAATATATGATATTAATGTTAACATTGTGTTTATCAGACCTTTGACGTAACATTTAATTGTTGCCCACTAAATGTATGATGTGGAAACTTATTGAATGAAAATATGTTTGTATCACATATATATGTGAGGGACTTTATACTATATTTGAAACTGTTTCTTTGTACGCATAACCAAATTTGAAGTGCAAGGACAGACCAGTAGACTCCTTGATGCCTCACAAGATTGTTGTCCTAAAGTTAAAGATGAGAAGTCTCTACAAAGGAGGAGAAGGAGAAGAAGAAGGAGAAGAGAAGGTAAGAGGAGAAGGAGGAGGGGAGGAGGGAGGGAGTGAAGGAGGGAGGAAGGAAGGAAAGGGCAAGGAGTGGGAGAAGAAGAAAATAAAGGATTTTGGAAGTTGGAAGGTTTAACACAAACTTCAGCACTCATTAAAGTGTGATCTTTGTTGATATATTCTAATTTCAAATCTAAATTTGACATTACATGGGACTATAAATTGGTAAACATCTGCCTCTTGACAATTTATCTTTCATATCTGTGATTCTCGGCTCAGTGTTTTGATATCTCTTTCTGTACTAGACTGATCCAAGAGACAAGCATGGAAGGCAGGTAGGGGACATGTGGAAGCCTTTAGCACATTGCCAAAAAAAATCACTGAATATTGAGGGGTTTAAAAAAATGTAATCAAGATTTTAAGGTGGTTTAGTTTCAAGACACAGAATTAAACTAAAAGTTTTAACATTGAAACAGTTTGCCAAATTTTGTTACCTCATAATTCAGTGCAGAGAATCAAATACTTGTATTGATTCACTGAATACAAAGGAATGAAATAAATGCTCAGTTGAAATTTTAAGATCCTTTTTATTCTGAGAAAGACAATAATATAGTAAGTCAGGAATTTATAAGAAAAAAGTGTGTCAGTCAGCATTTCCTTGTTGTGAACAAAATGTCTGAAAAAATTTAGAAGAGGAAAATTTTATTTTGACTCCTTTTTCAGAGGTCTAGTTCATGGTCAGTTGATTCCATTGATCTGGGCCTGATTTATGGCAGAACATCATGGTTGAAAGGTGTGACAGAGAACAGCTGCTCAGTTTATGGCAGAGAGAAATTGGGAAAAAGATAAATCCTTTTATGGCACACTGCATGCCCTGGTGACTTACTTCCTCAAATAGGTCCCACCTCCAGTAGTACATTTAGACATCAATGAAATAATTCATCAATAAAGTCAGAGTCCCTATGATATAATCACGGACTAAAAGTCCCACCTCTGAATAAGGCTGTAGTGAGGCCCATGCTCTCTCAATGCACTTTGGGTGGGACATTTTTCATCCAAACATAACGACAAGAGGATAAAAGTATTTTCAAAATCCCAAAGCTTTTTTTTTTTGTGTTAAGATGGAACTTGGAATTTGAGGCATAGATATTTGCTATCAAATTCTTTGAAAAAAGACACCATAGAGGGTACTAACTTTCAGGTAGAAAACTTTAAAAAGAAAGTTCTTAAATCTCTGAGGTGAGAAAGTGAGACATGTTAAAAAAATGGTGATTTGGATTTACATCCAATTACTGCCCATGGTCCCTTGCTCAGAGTTTAGAGAGAAGGAGAGTCCTACTAAGGAAGCTCTGGTCAGATTCTAGGTTGAATGAGGAAAAATCTAGGAACATCTGACCTTCTACTCTGTTTCCTTCTGCTTGTGCATCCTAGTGCCATCATGCTGGATTAGTACCAGCAGAAGAAATGTCAACATATGTAACCTTGGGTCAGCAAGTCCACAGTCTATACATAGTACAAAAAAGTTCCAGTGCACCAGCAAGACTATGGGAAGGAAGAAGTAGGTGGTAAAATGCAAAGTAAGAATAACTAAAGATAGACAAAAGGTACAAGTGGTCGTTTTGTCTGTCTCTTGAAACCTCAGCTGGTCTAAAGCCCTAAGGAAAGGTCAGTGAGCTTCAGAGAATCAACACTACCCAAAAGAATGAGAATTCAAAGCCCTGTGGGCACAAAGAGCTTGCTGAACTTTATGGGAGTTGTTGCCATCTCTACGTACCCGGCAGTCACAGATCTTGAGTGCCATAATCCAGACATTGAGAAAATGTGTGCTTCAAGGATAGTGTAAATGCCAAGACCTATCAATTTTTCTTCAAAAGCTAGCAGGGCTAATCAAGGACCAAGTGGGTCAAAACTCCCTTCTGTGTGTTCTTATGAGACTGCATGTCCCTAGATACTACACTAACAGCATAAAAGAGGTGAAAAAAATCCAAAATGATTATTTATGGTTAAGAGAGTTAAGAGGTTGCAAAGCATAAAAGAGGTGAAAAAAATCCAAAATGATTATTTATGGTTAAGAGAGTTAAGAGGTTGCAAACACACATTACTATTCATAATTTTTTAGTGTCTTAACTTGGTTTGGTCTAATTTTTTTTTAATCAGAAAAATAGATCAAGGGCAAGATGAGGTCAAAAATAGAATCTAACAAATCTATATTTTGCTCAAATTATTTGGAGTATATAAATGTTAAGTTACTGTAGAAACATCTGTGGGCTTTTTGATCTTCCTCTTCCCTATGCAATCACTATCACACAGTAGAGAATATAGACTTTCTATACCATAGAAAATACACAATACTAATCCCTGCTCTCAGTAAAGATTAGAAAATGAACAGAAATTTGACAGACTTGAGTCAGATATGATCAAAATATTACTTGCAATATATAGTGAAAAATATAAAGTTTATACATATATATATATATATATGGGATAAGAGTAAAAAGGGAAATTTATTCTACCAGAAAACCTGCCATTACTGGATGGTGGTAAATTGGCATGGTTTATTTTGACTAACATCATGTAAGTGTTTAACAAATTCAGCCAGCCCCTTGACTTATTTCAGTAACAGACTGGGAGCTAGACATTGCCCCCCAATCAATGTGCCAGCTTGAGAGGATAGCTGAAAATATACACTGTGATCCTTTATAACCCCAGAGTGCTCATTTGAGATTTATTTTTAGTTATTTGATGATACATTTCTCCTGATCTACAATTTTATCTCTTTCCACTGCATTCATATCTGACCAAACCACAAAATGAGTGCTCAATAAATCATTTCATACTCTTGCCCCTTAAGAATATTTTCTATGTATTTTTATAATATCTCCACTGGGTTGCTGTTTAGATGTACCTTTTATTTTGTGCTAAGAGGCAAATAGTTTTTAATTGCCCTGCTAATATTTAGGTCCTTTACATCCTGTGATTAGGGCAATTACACTTTAGTAGTTTCCAACTACTGCTAAAGTAACCACAACATTATCATGAAGAAGTCATAAAAAAATACTGCAGCACACCCACTCAGCTCAATATAATGGAAGAAGGAATGCTCTTTCATGACCTTGAACTGCAAAATTATTTTCCACCCTCAGAGCAATTGGTCTTTTCCCATCACTGATGAACCACTTCTGTGCCAGGAGTTAACTGTTACCTTGAAAATATCAAAAAAAGATGATTCTATTATAATTGTCCTAAAAATACTGAAATTATATTTTCAATTGCCTTGAAATGCATGTCCTGCTATGCTTGCTTGTATCCAAGAGCAGTTTAGAAGAGCAGACTCAGACCTTTACTAGCCCTGATTACTGGCTCTTACCTAGTTAATAAAGTGAGTGGGAGAAGAAGCAAGGGTTAAATGTTGTGTCTCATTAACCAAAGAATTTTTCTGGAATTCTTCATGGAATGATGATGTAATTCAATTTGATTCATATCTTTGTGTTTCAGAATTTTGGTTTCATAAAATATATACCAAATACAGAATTTCTTGCTCACAAACAGACCTTGCTAGTTAGTTTAAGTGTAGGATGAAACTACATAAACTTCATCTCAGAGGATTGGAGGCTTTTTCCCTGCACCTTCATTATTGAGACATATTGGATTTCTAATTTGAAAATGGCAACAGCAAAGCCAGGTTGGTTTGGGGGTTTTGTGTGGTTCTGTCAAACTACATGATGAGCTGTTTTCTAAGAAAGAGTGCCATTTCCAAAAATCACTAAGAGGCACACTTGCATTCTTTTGAATTGGAACAACAGTGACAACTAATGCTAACACTGTTAATGTGAAAATCCCAAAATGATGATATGATTTCTTGGTTACTGAGCAAATATGATGACAAGGGAAACATGGTTTAGTTGAATGTCTTCACTAATAGCTGCTAATGTCAAGGGCAGATGATGATCAGAGATAAAGAGAACATCAATGTAGCACACACTTCTGGAGAGCAGGCTGATGTCTCATATCAGCCTCAAATCTGGGAAACACTGGCAGGGCATGGGGACCCTCAGCACCTTCTCAGTTTCTCTCTGCATCCTCCCTTCTCTTTCGCTTCTGTGAGATAGTGAAGGGTCCTTGAACTCTCAGCACTTTTAGTTTATCTTTTGAGATCCTCTAAGTTAATCAGGAAGATGGAAATGGGGATGCCATTCCATTCTTTCACCCCAGATACCTCAGGCTTAATACAAATTGTTCTGGATTCATTGTTTCTCCTGGTGGAAGATGAAGAGTTACAGACATTATTAAAGACAAAAAAATAAGTTCAAATGGATTGGGATTATTTGATATTATTGCAGTTTATCTCCAGAGAAGGAGTCACTCCTTGGTGCTCTTTCTATCATTGAAAAAGCCACATAGAGTCTGTCAATGCCCATATTGTTTGGGCATTTATAGATTTGCCTGTGACAGGGAAGAACAACCTACTGACACTACATTACAAAGATTCTGTTTATTCTTGACCATAATAACAACTGACCCTTGATTTTTTGAGTCTGGATTATTTAACTTAGCATGGTGTTCTCTATCGCGTTCCCTGCCCGCAGAGAAAACACGAAACCGGATCGGGGCAAGTTCTTTATTTTTTCTGCTGTCTGCTAATTCTGGCTGGCCGGCGCCGGCGGCTCTTGCAAGCGCCTTACATTACATACAAAAACCAATCAGCTTATAGATCACGAGGGGAAAGCATGGACAGTAATGGAGCATAATAGTATGCATATAGCAAGCATGCAGTGTCCACGAGGACCCATGGCCAATCACATTAACTTCCTCAAATAACGCCACTTGTTGGACAGAGAATTAGTCTGCTGGAGGTACCTGGTTTTGTTCTCAGCACTTCCTTGGCACCTTGCCAGGCGCCATCTTGGCCACACCTTAGGGCTGGGGGTCCGCGGTACCCCGACAGCTCCCCCTTTTTTATTTATTAAAAGAATGCTGGCTTGGGACCGTGCCTGTCTTAGGCGGAGTGGTCAACCATCGTCCTTACCCATCATCGGATAACTGCAGAGCATGCTACAGCTCCTGTCTTAGGTCGATACGAGGTTACCTCCTTCCTTACCCGTCATTGACTACCGATCCAGCATGCTCAGCCAGACTTGAGGAGAGCTGCCAGCCCCTAAGGCCATCATGGCTTGATGGAAAATGATGCGATCTCTGGCATGAACTTGGCGTATACGCATGATAAAGCGTGTGAGGAAGATAATTGCAATAATCATTAACATACACAATGCTCCCATTCCTGCCCATTGCTTCACAAAACTGAAAGAAGAGGATAACCAATTTTGTATTTCAGATATAGGGGCTATATTAACTCTAGTAGAATTAAGGCTAACAATTTGTGATCTAAGAATGGCAGTAAGATTATCAAATTTATAAGACCAATTGGCACGTAGCTGAGTAGATATGATTTTAGACAAATTTGCTGCATAACTAAGATTATTATAAGCTACAGGTGTAACGCACAGTCCCGGCAGATGATAAATACACCCCACGCTTAACAGTTCCTGTAAAAGGTCCATCTGTTCTTGAAGTAAGTCCACACGCTGGTTCACCAAAAGTAGACCTGCTTTCAGGTGTTGATCCACTGTTTGTTGAGTAGACAGAGCAGTAGCTGTCTGCTGGACCACTTCATTAAGCTTAGTTGCTGACTGTACTGATGTCGTCAAGGCTACAGCTGCTGCAGCGGCTGCTGTCGCTGATGCAATTATGGTGGTAATGACTGCTACGGTGATTCCAAAATCCCTCTTATTTCTGGAAAGCAATACTGGCAATTCATCATCTGTAACAGAAACTGGCATAGGCAGAAAGGTAGAGATTCGCATGATGACCGCTCGGGAGAAATTGGTAGCATTCCAACATTGAGAAAGGTAGCATCTAGATTGAGAGCAATTAAGATTTGTGCTATTAGTGTTAGTTAATAAAAACATAGAAGGAGGAAACACACAGACTGGGGTGGACAAGAATGAAAGATTTTGAGTACAATTAGTAGTAGTCTTGGTTCTACTCCTGCCACCTGTAGTCCACTTCCAAGAATTCCATTCGCATTGTCTGAAAGATCCTCCTTTAAGAGCAAAAAAAGGTTGTAAGTTAGTATATCCTGAAGTTGAGGTAAATAGCAACCAATTATCAAAAGGATTAGTGCGCCTTCCATCATAATCATCAAAGGCATCAGTGGTATGCTGAGAAGTAAAATTTGGTGTGAAGAAAAATCCATGTTGAACTGGAGCTGCTTGCTCAGCATTTTGACAACCTGTCCAGGTAGGAAGTGTGGAAAATTTTTGATTACATGAAGGAAAAAGTCTAGGAGTTTTAAATCCATTAGTGGGAAGTGGTAATCTGTGAGGTATAAGTCCTGTAATCAAGGTGGCTGCCCCTTCCCATCTTTCCACTGAAAAGTAACTACCAAGCGTACCGGAGCGTTCGGGTAGAGCATCAGGAGAATCCCTGGATGTAAAGAAACCCTGTACCTGCTTTTGGAGAACAATACAAGGGTTAAAGTCATTACTACTAACAGCATTATTCTCAGGTATATCAAAGCACAAGGTTCCAGGAAGGGAGAAAGTGGAAAAATTATATAGATGAGTATCTGGATCAAAAGACGTAGTGGGTAATCCTATAGCTGCCTTGGTGGTGAACAAAGAACAAAGTAAAGTAGAAGTATTAGTTAACGGTAAAGGATATGGCCAGGCTTTAACTATCGCCCATAATTCTCGTGTCTTCACCAGTGTCAACATCATCATTAGCAGGGCGCTTATCAGCACGATGTTCTTCATCGTTACTTTGATGCACCAGTCTGGTCAACCTTTCAGGTATCCAAATTGGTGTTTGCTGATCCTGTGGGAAGACACAAACAGACCCTCAGACCCACCGAAGAACTGGATCTGGACCTTTCCATGTACCTGTGAGAATATCTTTCCACTTTACCCACATTTGAGTACTTGTGGGATTAGCATGTCTTTCTGCAGCCGTGTTTCCATTTTTGTCCACATTTAAAAAATTTAAAATAAAGAGTACTAAATTTAGTTTGTCTTTAGGTGCTCTAAAGTCAGCACCTATTCCCCCTTTTTGTTTTATTAAACAATTTTTTAATGTTAAATGAGTGCGTTCCACTATTCCTTGTCCTTGAGGATTATAAGGAATTCCTGTGATGAGTTGTATACCAAAATTTTTTGTGAATAGAAGAAAGCTTTTGGATGTGTAAGCTGGCCCATTATCAGTTTTGATGATTTTTGGAACGCCCCAGGCTGCAAATGTTTGTAAACAATGTTGTATAACATCTTTAACCTTTTCACCAGTGTGAGCTGAGGCCATGATTACTCCTGAAGCAGTGTCTACTGAAACATGAATATACTTGAGATTTCCAAATTCTGAAAAATGAGTAACATCCATTTGCCATATATGATTAGGTAACAGTACTCTGGGATTTACTCCGACAGACTGTACTGGCAATAGGGTGGCACAATGTTGACATGTTTTAACAATTTGTCTAGCAACATCTTTGGAAATATTAAACTTTCTTCTAAGAGTAGTAGAATTAACATGAAATTGTGAATGAAACATCTTAGCTTGTTCTAATAGTGTAAAAGCAAAGATGGTTTTTGTGGCTTTATCAGCCTTAGCATTTGCTTTGGCAAGTGGTCCTGGTAGGCCAGAATGAGCTCTAATATGTCCTACATAAAAGGGGTATTTGCGGTCTAAAATTAGGGCACGCAAGGTTCGAAAGTAAGGAGCAACTGTGGATCCATCGGGAATATAAGGCACAGTTTCTAAACAAGGTATTGATTGTACTATATAATAACTGTCAGATAATAGATTAAAAGGTTGATCCTTCATGATATTAAAAGCTAAGACTACTGCAGCAAGCTCCACTACTTGGGCAGACGAGGAAGGGAGAATGATGGTTTCAGTTTTATCTCCGACTATTACTGCTCCCACTCCATTTTAGATCCATCAATAAATATTGTTTGACAATGACGCAAAGGCTGTGTCTTTGTAATTTTTGGAAATATAATTGGAGTATTTTTACAAAACTGTATCCATGGATGTTTAGGATAATGATTATCAAATGTTGCTGTTGTTGAGCAATATAAAACAGCCCAATCGTCATCATGTTGAATCAACCACTGCATTTGTAGTTTAGTATAGGGAATAATAATGACCTTAGGGTGACTTCCAAATATGGTAATACAGGCCTCTAACCCTTTATATATCAATTGAGCTATTGCCTTAGGAAATGTTTGTAACTGTTTTGTGGGCGATGCTGGGAGATTGATACTCTGTAAAGGTCCTCCTTGCCATAGAATTCCATATGGGCTATGTTGTTCTGGGATAATAATCAACATTAGAGGTTGGGATGGATCACATCTTTCTGTATGACCTGATTGCAATCTCTGTTCTACCAACGTGAGAACCTTTTGTGCTTCCGAAGTAAGGACTCTCGGGGAGTGGAGATTAGGGTCTCCTTTAAGTATATTAAATAGAGGTTTTAGCTCTCCTGTGGTAATCTTTAAATATGGCCTAATCCAATTTATATCTCCAAGGAGTTTTTGAAAATCATTTAGATTTTTAAGCTTATCAGGTCTAATGGTTAATTTTAAAGGCTTTACCATAGAAGCTGTAAGCTTAGTACCTAGATATTCTTGAGTTTCTCCCATTTGTAGCTTTTCTGGAGAGATGTTTAAGCCATATTGTTGTAAAGTGGAAATTAAAAATTGTAAAGCCTTTTCCAAGAATTGTCTGTTTTTGTGGCAGATAAGGATATCATCCATATAATGATAAATCAACAAATCTGGAAAACTATCTCTTGTAGGTTTTAAGGCTTTATCTACATATATTTGGCATAACGTGGGACTATTAGTCATGCCTTGAGGCAGCACGGTCCACTCAAATCTTTGGTCAGGCTGTGCATGATTGAGAGAAGGTAAGGTAAAAGCAAACCGCCAACAATCCCTTTTATGTAATGGGATTGAGAAAAAACAATCTTTTAAATCTAAAATGACAGTGGGCCAATTTTTAGGTAAAGCTGTAACTAAAGGCAATCCTCGTTGTATAGGACCCATAGGGAACATCTGTGCATTGATGGCCCTTAAATCATGTAATAGTCTCCACTTTCCAGACTTTTTCTTAATGACAAAGATAGGAGTATTCCAGGGAGAAGTAGAAGGTTGTAAATGTCCTGCCTGTACTTGTTCTTGTACTAATTTATGAGCCGCTTCTAACTTTATAGTAGTAAGGGGCCACTGTTGAATCCATTGTGGCTCATCATTTTTCCAAACTATTGGAATTGGTGTAATAACAGTGGCCCCTACATAAAACCCAGCCCTCTGAAATCATTTTTTGGAGGAGGTAAGGGCAAGGGTTGTAGTGATCCCTGTTGTTCTCGACCTAACCCTTGATTTTCTGTATATTGCATCTTTTTCATCATATGTGTTACAGGTTTAGAATTAATATTTGTTGTTAATTTAGCATTCATTTGAGTTAAGACATCTCTCCCCCATAAGGAAATAGGTATTTTACAGATATACGGTTGAAAAATCCCTGAATGGCCCTCATTATCCCTCCAGGACAGCGAAGCAGCACTCTGGTTAGGTGATTGAGCCACACCCAAACCTTGTAAATTTTGATTGGCTGTAACTACAGGCCAACCTTTGGGCCAAACTGCCTCACTTATTATACTTTTATCAGCTCCTGTGTCCAGTAATCCTATAAAAGGTTTATGTCCCACTATTAACTGCATTATGGGCCTATCTTGGAGGTCCATAGTAAAATTAGCCCAGGGTCCTCCTGTAGACCCAAATCCGTTATTTCCCCTTATTGTCTTCTTACTAGGCCACAAGGAGTGCTGACTAGGTAAAATTAACATTTGTGCTATCCTATCTCCTGGAGAAATGACTGTGATTCCTTTGGGTGAAGAAACCATAGCCTTAACTTGTCCTTGAAAATCAGGATCAATTACTCCTGGGTGGACTATAAGACCTCTTAAGGTAGAAGAACTTCTGCCTAGAAGCAATCCTACTGAATGTGCCGGAATATTTCCCTCCCAATCTGTGTCTATCATTTGTACACCCATATCAGGGGTTAATACGAGTCTGGAGGTGGCACAGATGTCCAATCCTGCACTTCCTGAGGTGGCTCTTCTTTCCTGAGCTTCATTCCCTTCTCGGTTGGAGGATACCACTGTCGTGGCACTTGTTGAATCACCCCGTATATTTGTTGTGGGCCCCGGGGCGGGCCCCTCACCCCGTTTTTTTGTAGCTTGGGGTTAGTTGGTAAAGGATTCCCTTCTTTGTCCCTAACGGAATAACATTCACTAAGCCAATGATTTCCTCTTTTACACCGAGGACATAACTTAGGCCCCTTTCCTTGGCCATTGTTCCTGGAAGGGCAACATGCTCTCAAGTGTCCCATTTGTCCACATATGAAGCAGGAACCAGGAGGTCCCCCTTTTTTACCCCCTCCTTTTTGTGCTAATGCTGTGGCAAGAACAGAAATTTGTCTATCGAGTGCAGCAATAAATGCAGCACTATTTCCAGAGGCCTCATTAATATCTTTGCAGACTCTTAAATAAGTAGACAAGTCTTTATTTCTCCATGGCCTGATAGCATCTTCGCACCATTTATTGGCTTGTTCATAGGCTAACTGTTTTATTAATGGCATTGCTTGATCAGCATCTCCAAAAATTCTAGAAGTTGTTTGAATTAATCTATCAACGAAGTCTGCATAGGGCTCATTACTTCCTTGGATAACTTTTGACAACTGTCCTTGTAAATCTCCTGACCCTTGTAGGGTTTTCCATGCTTTAATAGCAGCCACAGCAATTTGAGCATACACTGGAGGATGATAATTTATCTGTGCCTGGACCCCCTCATAAGGCCCTGTTCCCATCAACATGTCTCTGTCTACCTGTGGATTCCCTGAAGTTGCATTGCGCCTTGCAGTGTCCATTGAAATTTCCTGCCAAGCTGTTTTCCACATAAGATATTGTCCCCCTGACAAGGTTGCTCTAGCTAGATTAGTCCAATCCAAAGGTAGCATATTTAAGGACATCATGGTCTCTACCAGTGAGACTGTAAAAGCCGATTGTGGCCCATAAGTGCTCACTGCTTCTTTTAGCTGTTTAACCATTTTAAAATCTAATAGCTGATGAAACCTTTGATTCTGGGCATCCTCAAATACTGGATATGTAGCATTTTGTAAGGAGGCCCACCCTCTATGTATGCTGTGGTTTTCCTTTTTCTTAAACTCCATAGGTGGTGCACTAGGGGCAATAGGTGTACTAAGCCGTTTAGACGCTAGATGGCGCTCAGGTTCCACGCTTAACTTTCCCATAGCTTCTTCAAGCTCCTCCCCAGAAAGTTCTTCTTCAGAACTTTCTCTTTCCGTATAATTTTCTCTTTCTGAATTCTGAGAACATGATCGTTCCTCTTTAATCTCTTCTAAAATCTGACTTCCTTCTTCTAAAGGCCCCTTTAAATCCCTATAAGGGTTTTTTGATTTACCTTTTTGCATCAAACAAGATTTAACAAGCGACCATATAGCCAGGGTTCCCATTGGTAATGGCTCTTGTCTCTCCGTGTCACGCAAATCCTCTCCTAGCTGTTCCCACTGAGGAAGATTTAATAATCCTTCGTCTAAAAACCACGGAGAGACTTTCTCTACAGTATCTAGAAACTTCAAGGCCGTGTTTGCCTTCAATGGTGTTCCGTGATTTTTTAAAAGTTCTCTAAGAGGCCGCTGCATTCTAATCTTAGACAGATCCGTTCTCATGATTAAATTTTACAGTACTACGTGCTAGTTTACTAGTTTAAACACACAAACAAAAGACAAGCGCGCGCACACACACACACATGCTCACGCACGCACACACATACACAGTTTGGTACCACTGTATAAATCTGTATCTGGCCACTTCACTTGTCCCTCCTATGGGGATCCTTTTGTGATGAATTGTCCCTCCCATGGGGATCCTTTTGTTATGACTCGTCCCTCCTACGGGGATCCTCTTGTTATAAATTGTCGCGGCTCCGCGATCGTCTTATAAATTGTCGCGGCTCCGCGAACCTCGAGACGTCTCACCTTTTGTACTCTCAGACTAATTTTTGTCTTGATTTGAGAACTTATGTGAACTTACCCTTATATTTTTTCTCGTTCCCGGTCTTGATTCGGCACCATTTATCGCGTTCCCTGCCCGCAGAGAAAACACGAAACCGGATCGGGGCAAGTTCTTTATTTTTTCTGCTGTCTGCTAATTCTGGCTGGCCGGCGCCGGCGGCTCTTGCAAGCGCCTTACATTACATACAACAACCAATCAGCTTATAGATCATGAGGGGAAAGCATGGACAGTAATGGAGCATAATAGTATGCATATAGCAAGCATGCAGTGTCCACGAGGACCCATGGCCAATCACATTAACTTCCTCAAATAACGCCACTTGTTGGACAGAGAATTAGTCTGCTGGAGGTACCTGGTTTTGTTCTCAGCACTTCCTTGGCACCTTGCCATGCGCCATCTTGGCCACACCTTAGGGCTGGGGGTCCGCGGTACCCCGACAGTTCTCCAGTTCCTTCCACTTTCCTGAAAATGACAAAATTTCATTCCTTTTATAACTGAGTAAGACTCCATTGTGTATTAATGCTACACTTTCTTTATTCATTCATCTGTTGATGCCTTCATACCTAGGCTGATTCCATGACGTGGCTACTGTGAATTGTGCTACTATAAGTGGTGGTATGCATGTATCTTTATTATATGATGATTTTAGTTCTTTTGTGTAAGTTCTCAAGGAATAAATTTACTGGATAATATGGTGGTTCTATTCCTAGTCTTTTGAAGAATTTCCATATTGATTTTAGCCACACTTTGAATATCTGATAGTTACATGTATCCTGTGACTACCGCAAGGTAAAATGTAAATACAGTTCATTCCTGTCAAAACTCAAAGTTCCATTGATTGACCTTATTATTTTAGGGTAAAAATAATAGCAATTACTGCAGAAGGCCAGTAATTGCTTTTTACACTCATGTGTAACATTGGGTACATTACTTAACTTCTCTGACCTCAAGTTCCATATCTGTAAAATTAGAATAAAAATAGCAGTTGCCTTATAGAAGTACTAGGATTATTTTAATTAATATCAATACTAATAATTTCCTTAGTGCTCACAAGAGTGCCCAGACTACAGGATTACATAATATTTTAAAATAAGAGGATCTTTTTTTAAGCCTGCCTTTTAACCTATTAATGTTTTCAATACATTTGTATTTTTTTCTCCCTAAGCATTCATTTTTTACTGCTTTTGATTCTTTAGAATTGATTTCAAGTACCATAAAAAATGTAATTTTTCCTTCTTTATTTTTGGATCAGACATTTAGAATTGTCTTTCCAGCAATATTCATCTTTTAGGCTGAATAGTAAAATAAATCATAATGCTAAAAATTGGTAACATTCTTCAACATTTAATTATGAACCAGAAATGATACTAAGAACTCAACCTAAAATGCTCTTTAATTCTCACAAAACAACTTTGAATGAGTGTAACTGTTATCCCCACATCATACAAATAAGCAGAGAGATGAAACCACTTTCCCAAGGTCATATAAGCAGTACCACCCACCATATTTTTCACTGTACCTAGTGCATAGGCAGATCAAACACTTGGTTTACTTCTGCATTGGTTATTTCCCAATGAGATGCAACTTCTTTTGATGATGACAATAACATTATGGAAGCAACCATAAGACAGCCAATCCTTTCTAAAAGTCTGTATGTCAGGTACTTGATTTCATGTAACCCTATCAATGCTTTTATTTACTGTTTTTTTATGTCCATTTTATGGGTGAGGAAGTCAGGGAAATTAAGTCATAGCTCCAAAATTGCAGAGCCAGCAAGAAGCATAGGCAGAATTTATTGCACAGACCTTTCTTTCATTAAGTCTTTCTTACATGTTGCCTCACCAGGTATTGCTCAAGTTCATATTATTTTTCAAAATTAATATTTCTATTGAAGATATGTTAATATATGTGTATATATGTCTGGATTCAGGGGAATAATCAAAGATGGTATGCTCTGATTGATATGGTTTATCAGCAGAATGACCAATCATGCTAATAAAGGTTACACTATTGTGCTTTTTCCATTATGAATTCAAAAATCTAGGAAACAAAGAGTCCAAATGCTGGAGGCCAGTAATTGCTGGCATAGTGAAATGGTGGTGATGGTGGTGAAAGCTATAGATCTTCTTTATTGTTTTCTTGAAGCACTGTATTCATCCTTTACTACCATGAATGCCTGTGAAGTTCTATTACTCTATTTTAAAAAGGCTTCTGAAGAGGGCTCCACACTGCCTACTCTAAAATGGAACCTCACTATTCTTATTTGTAAACTGTCAGCATGAGAAAGTTTAACCATTAATTACCCATTAATAAGATTTACCCATCAATTACTTATTAATGGAATTACCCATTAATAAGATTTGCTTTTACAAAAATCTAAAATGATTGGAAATCTCCAAATATCCATAAGTCTAACCTCTTTCATTCCTTCCAGCACTTTCTATCTTGTGCCCTGTGAAAAGAGCATAGCATCATCTCTTAGAGGGTATTAGTTCATTATTTGGTTGACTTTTAATTATTGTTTTTTCAACACAATGATTTTAATTACCTTTAGTCTACCAAGTTTGATAATATAAATATACTTATTGAAGAAAACACAAAATTTAAATAAGAATTAAGTTCATGAAAGTTTAAAAAACACATCCAATGTACCCTAACTTGTAACCTCATCTTAAATATTTCAACTTTACTTTTGTAGCATGGTCAGACTTTTAATTTTAATTTTAAGATATAAAACAGTAGAAGTTTACTAGATTCTCCTTTATAAAAATTAATATAGCAGTTTTCAAAATATGAAAAAAATTGTTTATGAAAGTCAGGCCTGCATCACAACAACTGTATCCTTTCTTTTAGATACATCTTCAAAAGGCACAATTTGATTACTAGTATTTACCTAAAGATAGTACTTTGAGTTTTGATTTTCTAGTCATTTTTCCATTTATCTCAAAACTGAGCAAGTGGAAGGTTGCAGAAGATAGGAGGCCCCAGGCTTCCAATTAGCTCCTTGAAGGCAGAAGTATACTCATTCATCACAACCATGAACATCAAGAGAATGATCTGGGGAAGAGAGACTGCAGATCTGTCCTACATCCTAAAACAACCACATGGATATGCTTTTCACACACACACACACACACACACACACACACACACACATTAAAAAAAAAAATTCATGAAACCGTAAACCTAAAAAACAAAAAAGACCAAAACCAACAATAGCCCAGTTTAGTTCAAGTACTGATGTTACTAGCTTTGAGACTTGAGAAAAAATTAAACTTTTCTCCTCTGGAATCACATTGTTATGTCAGGCTCATTTCAATCTAAATCACTTGGTGACTTAATAGTGTTACAAATTCCAAGAACATGAGACACTGATATTCTCAATAAAATATAAAAGTAAACTTTAAAATCAAATACAAATGATTTGTGTTTCTCATGTCTCCCTCTAACTTGGGCTAGTAGTCTAAAACTGACTGTAATTATAACAGCATCTATAATTTTAAGCACCCTATTATTTTTAAGAACTTATTATTGAGAACTCCAAAATGCAATCCAATGCACACTTTGGGGTATAGTTTACTTTTTAGTGACTTTAATAACAATTGAAGTACTAAAATTAACAAGTACTCTGAAGTACTGATGAATTAATCACTTGATCCCATGTAAAAAACAAAAGGGAATTCTTATCACTACTGTGAAATTTCAAAATAATAAAGATCTGCCTTAAATTCATATTATTACCCTCAAGTGCTTGTAGAAACCACACCCAGTAAAATGGATATGTTCTCCATTTATCAAGATGTTTAAAAGGAAATGCTAGACCATTATTATTTGCAGCTATTTTAATAAGCAATTTTTTAAATCATTGATCCAGTTTGAGTCCTCATGGTCAGTTTCATTTTAACATTTCTCCTTTTTTTTTTTTTTGATATTTTTAGCTGTAGATGGACACCAATATCTTTCTTTTTTCATGTGGTACCCAGAGTCGAACCCAGTGCCTCAGTGTGCTAGGCAAGCACTCTACCACTAAGCCACAACCCCAGCCCACATTTCTCCATTTTATATATGACTAACCAATTATCATTTCCCCTGTCTGTGTTTCTGATGATGTAATTCAAAACAACTAATCCTTCAAATTGTGACAAATTGTTTTCTACTATTCTCAGGCAAAAAGATCAGCTTCAAATTGCCTAAGCCAATATTCAGCCTCCTGTAACTTTCAACATTTGTTAGGAGTGAGCCTATCTCATGAAACTTTCTACCTACTTTGGGCACTTTCTGTAAGGCATACTTTTTGCATCCTGATTTTGCGTGGTCAGTGTAGTTAAATGACTCACTTACAAACCAAACCACCTTTGTTTTAGGTACATGTCAAGATGAGGCTTTTCATTCATTAGGTAGGCCCCAGGCTCAGAAGAATAGCCCTGATTGGGAAACAGGCCCCTCTGCTAAAGCAGCAAGGGCAACAGTCTTTGTGGAGTTCCTTGGTTTATTTTGGATTCAGTTGCCCATAAGGCGCTCCTGAGGTCCGTCTAAACACACCAATAATTTTCCTCCTAGGATCATTTATGAAGTAACTCCCACTTGACCCTTGAGACATTCTTTCTGGGAAAACTCCCAATTCTTTACTAGTTCCACTCTCAACATAATACCAGCAAATTCTGGATCATCCAAGAAGGCATTGATCTCTGAAGTTCCAGTAGTCACTGAACCCCAGGGGTGGTTCCAACTCGGGTCTGTGGGTGAGCCCCAGAGACCAGGGAGAGGCAGGTGAACTGGTCCTTGGGCAGAAGCAATTCCTGGTAGCCAGTCTGGCCGCAGCAGCCACTCCCTGTAATCTGCTAACTCCTGCAGCTTCAGGGCGCCCCCTGGCACCTCCCCACAGGTAGCTGCAGGCGATCTGCTGCAGCAGCAGCTCCAGCTCCTAATCCTCTTCCTCCGGTTCCACTCCCGCGGACTCCCCCCTGGCGGACTCACAGAGCTCCACCATGGGGTCCTTCTCGACCCTTGGTGCCAAAACCAGATCAGAGCAGCAGGGTGCTCGGAACTGGCTTGGGTGTGCACTGTCGGGAATTGGAGCAGTTGGGTCACACCTACGACCACCTCAGCAACACAAGGCGGTTGAATTTTAATTCTCAGATGATTTATTCAACTGCTATGTTCACAGAATCAGTCCATGACTTTAAGTTCTAGTAGAACCAAAGAGCGTTGCAAACATGTTTTCTCCCGCTCTTAGAAGTTTCCATATTTGAAAGGGGAGACTTCCGGATGCCCCACCCCCATTTCAAAACTCTAGAGAGGCAGAAGAGGAAATCTGTTATATTAAATAAGATTGGATATAAGGATCTGTCTTGCTTTTTCTTTGGTATCTCCATTTTGTGTGATCTCCTCAGTATTTACAAATGCTGGAGAACTTTACTGGTCTCTTACAGTGCAGTCTCCTAGAAGTCTGACAGAGTCGGGAGGAAACACTAAGCAAGGTGTTTCAGAAAGGAAAGAAAAAGAAAGGAAGAAGGGAGGGAAGGAAGAAAGGAAGGAAAGAAGGAAGAGAGAAAGAGAAAGAAAATTAAAAAAAAGAAAAGAAAGCCCTCTAGGAAGCTCAGTTTTGGTAGTTAAAGGGTATCAGAGAAACTTGGATCCACAAGGCTTATCTTGACTCACTTTAAAAGTCTATTAGGCCAAATGTGTGTTGTCTGTGAGAGCACACATTGCATGAAGTACAGCCTTGGAACTGGCTGTGAGCTTCCCACCTCCTCTGCCAGATGGTCCTTCGCAAAACTAATGCCTTTGCTACATTTCTCAGAAATGGAGAGGTAGAAACTTGATGGCACAGAGGGTGAGCATTTAAAGTTCTTGGTACCCAGAAAAATCACAGCAACAGTATTTGGCAAATGATCAGCTTTAATGAAATTTCAGTCTGCTAGGAATCACTGTTTCTGTGAATATAGGATGAACAACTACCTCTTGTCCACAAAGCCATTCCAGATTTCCTGTCATCTTCCATGTCTTTCTTTCATGATATTGTGCAGATTCTTCTTGCAGATCATGAATATAAATGAATAAAAACAGTATTTGACTTTAATATACCACTAGCTTGCACAGATAAACACTAAAAATAATTAAAAACTAGGTTAAGATAAGAGTTAACTTCAGGAAGAAGTTAGAGTACCTAAGTTGGGAGAGAAAGTACAGATTGTTGCCAAAATTTTAAATAGGAAACTGAGAAATGTCTTTGAAATCTCTGGAGGCTTTTATTTAAATTGTAGAGAAAAAGTATGTTATTTTATCATCGGTGTAATGTATAAAGTCACTCTGTCCACCAGGTACAACCATTTTGCCCTCCTCCTCACCAGTTGTCAATCTGCGCTCCGCCCGCCTCTTCCGTTTCCGGCCTCCCCACCACCTGTCAATCAGCGCTCTGCCTGCCTCTTACATTACGGGAATTTCTGGCTTAAGGGGCCACGATTTTCCTGCTTCCCACCTTATGTCCTAACATGCTATTGGTTCATCAGTCAGCCTGCAAGAATTCTCCTCCGCAATTGGTTCCTTCCAGTCTGCGAGATTCCAATATCTGGGAGAAGCCATACGCCATCTTTCTCTTTTTTCCCTTCTTTTTGCCCCGAGTGGATGTGGATTGTCTGCATAAATAGTCTCTTGTGTGAGATCTTGTGTCTGTGGAGTGTTTTTTTGGAAGCTATCGGCGATCCGCAACTGAGACAGCAACCCCTAACATCTGGTGCCGAAACCAAGGATGGGTCTTTCCACTGACTAAGCAAGCAGAATCCCATCCAATATCCCCAGTGCCCACAGATAGAGGCTCACCTTCCATTTACCTGGATGCCCAGTTTTCTGCATGCAACACCGTACTGCAAATTGGTGAGTTCCCCTTAGGCAGGTCCCCTAGACCACTTAAACACATCTCAGCTGATCTGAGAAGCGGCCATTGAATCCGGGAACTCTCAAGATTGCCAAGGTGTGTGGATGCCTCCTTGGTCCCTATAGTTGGTCCTATTTGCTGGGTGAATTCCTGATTTTATGGTGCTGAGATTCTTTCTCAGGGTTTGACGCTCATCTTATATTTTTTCATCTCACTCGAAATCCTGGCCAGGTCCTCAAACTCTCTCGGCTAATGCCTGGTAGACACTGGTACTCTGTGATGACCAGACCATTGTACTACTTTCTCATTGCCTGGCACGTGGTCGTGGGACACCATTGATCACTAACTAGGTGCGTCTCAGTCTTCACCATGGGATCGAGGACTTCCACCCCAGTAAACTCACCCCTGAGATGTTTATTAAACAATCTCAAACACCTTCACATGTTTCCTGAATTACAGCTAAACTGTCCTTTAGATAGTAAGTCAGAATGGTCTATTTATGACACCCTAAATTCTAGCTTTATACTAGGTATAATTTTATGCCTAATTATACTAGTTATAATTAAGTATATATGTGGGCGACCTCGTGAATGGAAAGAGACTTTTCCCCTTCATGTTTTTCCTTTCTTTCAGGCTAAACCTAATCTCTGCTCTCTTCAAAAACCTGAACACGTTCTCTTGTCTTCTCCTTCCCCTTTTAATCCTTCTTTCTCTTCTGAGTTTTATCCAGCTGATCAGTCATCTCCTTACAGGCCTCCTACTGCAGAAGTTCCTGTTCATTCCTCTCCTTTGCCTCATTGTGTTTCTCCTTCCGCTCCTCCATTCAGCCCACCTAGTCCCCCCACCACACGGTCTTGTGCACACATTCTAGCTCCTTTACGGGAGGTAGCTGGCGCGGAGGGAGTAAAACCTGAACACGTTCTCTTGGCTTAGTCCTTATTTTCAAGTTTTTCTTTCTCACTTCTCGGCTCTCCCTGCAGACTCAAACACTCCAAACCTATTAGCCCCTTTCAGATTCAGATCTCAGTCAAGGGTTACATTGAAATGTAAATGAAGAAAGGCGCAGTGGGAGACCAGTTTCAAACCCAAGAAAAAAAAAGTGCCCATTTTAAATTTCTCCTGGACTACAACTCAGAATACTTTTCTCCCTTTCAACGTTTCTCTCCTTCTCATTTTCTCATGCTTTAATTAATAACCATTATCATTTTTATTCTAGGACTTTTGTTTTTCTTAAATGCTGTATTTTTGAGCTCACAATTTTGATCCTACAGACCTAGGGTTAATGATTTTTTATCAGTTTTTTTAATCCAACTCTATTATTTTTGAACATCCATTACATTGCAATGGAGATAAATATTACAAGGCCTTTGCTTTCATGTTAAATATAAGCACGCATAAAAATTAAAATTTTAAAAATGGATCCAAATATTTTTAATTCACGTGATTTAATGAGGTTCAATTTAAATTGGGTAAACTAATAGAAGTAAAATGTCCATAAAATTAACTCACAAGTCTCTAGGTGTTCACACTAATAAAATATTAATGTTTATAAAATGTCTAACATCAATTATTCTAGGAATTTTCTTCACCAGGAAAGTGACAGCAAATACTGTTGGTACACTTGTCTGATATCTTGGTTTTTCTACAATAAGATGACTAAATTGGAGTCGACATGTATGGCATTACTCAAATGTGTTTGTTAGAGACATCTGATTAATTTATAAAGTTATTCCATGGAGTAACATACTTAAAAACATTATTCTTTGCATATTAAATGTGTTCATATTTTCCAGGTATACAAGCCTTTAAAACAGAAAATTTATCAAGCTGCTGTTCTCCAAATTAAACTTGTATGTAATGGTAAACCTACCATTTAATGTTCTATTATAGGACCTCTCATCAATAGGGTATATGTAAAATGACATTTATGAAAGAGTGTAATGCAGAGTAGCAAAAATGGAACAACAGTGACTGAAATTGGGGTCTCTGATAACCTCATGACTGTGGCATGCCTAGTGCCTGGAAGTGCTCCTGTGCAAGGGCGCAAGATGCCTAACTGCTGTGGCAGTACATTAATCTCAGGCACAGAGCTCTTGGGCAGGAAGGAATACTTATGCTAGATAACCAGTGTTTCATCAGCTCCCTTTTCTGATTCCTGCCCACCTTACAGTAACTTTGGAACCTAACATTGCACACATAATTCTTTAGATCCACATTTCCATCAGAGAACAGAGCTCCATCTGATCTCAGCTTAATCTTCAAAATCTGTGTTTATAACCCTTTATTTTCTAATACTCCTTTGCCCCTCACTGAAAAGCCCCACATTCCCTGAGATAAGGCTCTCCTCAGCACCCTGCTACACATTACAATGGCTCCAAAGTAAGCCTGACTTTAACTCATTTAAAGTTGTGTTCAAACGTCTGATGTGGGGCTGCGGAGATAGCTCAGTTGGTAGAGTGCTTGACTTGCAAGCACAAGGCCCTGGGTTTGATCCCCAGCACCGCCAAAAAAAAAAAAAAAAAAAATCTGATGTTTGTTGTACTGTGATCTCAAATGGGAACTCAGCCAAAATTCAAGATAGTTATTGCACAAACTGAATGTTTTACTGTTGATGATTCCATTTTGTATTTTCCTTGTAAACTCTAATTGTTGCCTGATCGATATTTTGCAGAAGTACTGCTTCAAGAGCGAACATCATAAATTAACTTGGAATAGTAAGCCATCACCTATAGAACAGATAATGTAAACCCCAATTAGATAAAAGAGGGTAAATAACTGTAAAGTTATAGACATTAAAGCTAAAGCCCAGTACTCTTACTTTATGACTGGTGAGACTGACTTGCTTTATGGTTAAGATCAAACTTAGAGATTGAGATTAAATACAGAGGTCAAGAAAAGTCCATATTTGGGTCTTGCCCTCAAAGTCAGCCTGAACCCAGGGAACAAAAGGACTTTTCCAAGGAGCTTTGCAACTCTGGGTCACACAACTTCCTGACCAAGGAGATTAATGAGGCCGCTAGAGGAAAAGCCATTCAGTGCATCTGCTGCTGAGGAGGTCATGGAAAAAGGGAGACATCCCTGGCGCTTTCAAGGAAAGCCACATCATGGAGAAGACCCTGCCTAACCAAATGGCACTAATGGAGCTAAGAAGCTGGTCTTAAGTCCTCTATGAGTGATCCCTGTGGAAACTCAGCTGATTCTTTAACAGGCAGGAACAGGTCATTTTGACCAGCTTGATCTTAAACATCTAGCAAAGCAGTTAAAACCAAAATATAGCCATTCTTGGGCATTTAAAAATAATAATAACTATCAAGAGAAACTGCCAGAGTCAGAAGTTTTTAGTCAGTTTAAGGCCTACAGACACAGGTAGGCTTAATCTATGTTTGCTAGTATCTCTAGTAAATGTAGTGTTTACATTCCTGATAACCTAGACAATGTTAAAGCTCCCAAATAAAGGCCTTGTCCTCTCCAACCTTTGCTAGGCCTTGTTATGGGAACAACTTCTCAGTTCTTCCACCCCCTGGTGAGGAATTATTGACTTCTGTCATCTTTATAATATGCATTAGCATGTTCTGGATCCTGCAACATTTATATTGTATCAATCTCATTTTAGTACTCATGTCTTTTTGTTCTTCTCTCATAGAAGCACCCATCCCTAGATGCCTTTACAGCCTGCTCTCCCCCAACTGGACTTCTACCATGAACCCCTCAATTGATCCAATTTCTAAAGAGGAACCTCTACACTGCTTGCCCCATGCTGTCCACTTCCAGCTCGAAGAAGCCAGATCGGTCATCACCCCTTTTCCCTACAGCAGTGAAGGAGTTCCTAGTATTAGAGGGGTAAATGAAGTCAGAATTGGGGACAGGCAGTTAGTGTAGAAATAGGGATCAGTCAGATCGAGGAAATGAAGTCCATAAAAATCATCTACCTTTGGAAGTCTGGAAGGAGAATGAAATTTTTACATCTCACCTGCAAAACCAACCCCAGTCACCTAGGCAGGAAGGAGAGAGAAGGCTTCAAAAAGAACTGGACAGCAAGATTTTTTTTTTTTTAATAAAAAAAGAAATGGGGGAATGTAATGTATAAAGCCGCTTTCCCGCCCACCAGGTACAGCCATTTTGCCTGCCTCCCCACCACTTGTCAATCTGCACTCCGCCCACCTCTTCCGATACAAGAATTTCCGGCCTCCCCACCACCTGTCAATCTGCGCTCTGCCCACCTCTTACATTACAGTAATTTCCAGCATATGGTACTGCCATTTTCCTGCTTCCCACATTATGTCCTAACACGCTATTGGTTCATCAGTGAGCCTGCAAGAATTCTCCTCCACAATTGGTTCCTTCCAGCCTGCGAGATTCCAATATCTGGGAGAAGCCATATGCCATCTTTCTCTTTTTTCCCTTCTTCTCGCCCTGAGAGGACATGAATCATCAGCATAAATAAAGTCTCTTGCATGAGATCTTGTGTCTATGGAGCATTTTTTGTGGGAGCTATCAGCGAGCCACAACTGAGCCAGCGACCCCTAACAATCAGAAAGAGTAATTAGTACTTGGAGCTCTGCAAAATAATTTAGTTGATGTAATATTTTTTTTTCTGATTGGTTTTTATAAATTAGAAAGAGTAGATTTGGGAGTAGAATGAAGCATAAAATGTAAAAATATTTTATGTCCTAAAGAAGCTTAGGATTTAGTGTGGGTCTGTATATAAAAGCATAACCTCTAGAAATACTTAGATAAATGCTAAGTTATAAGATTGATTGATTTTGTGGTATTACCAAGTCATCATAGAGGGTGAGAATGGCAGAGTGGTTAAGAGCTTGGACACTGTAAAGAGATTTCTGGGTTTAAATTCTAACATTCCCCTTACTAGCTTACCATCCTTGTGCAAGTTACAAATCTCTTTTTCCCTTCATGTCCTCATCTATAAGGCAGGATTTTGATAATAACTACCTCAGAGGATTAGGAGAGGCAATGCATGCCAAGTGTGTCAAATGATGTCCAGAGTACAGTAAGAAAAATTTGCAACTCTATTTGATCAGAGTAAATAGATATTTTCCTGGGCAGAAAATGGGAAGGACAGTGAAGAGGCATAGCATATGCAAGATTCAGAAATTTAAAACATGGAATATTTGAAGCACTGTGGAAATTCAAGGAAATTGGAGTGAGTGGTCCACATCTCTGACTTGAGCTCATAGATGGAGTCATAATATTTGAGCCTACCACCATGAATTCTTTCCATGGAGTAACCCCACACAGGGCACTTGCCGACTTTTGTTCTAAATGCTTCTATGTGCCTCAACCATCTTTATTATTTTAAACTGTAACAGGTTTTTAAAATAATTAACCTACTTCAACTCTTAGTATACTTATTCATTTTTAGTTCCTTTTACTATTTGTTTTATTTAAGATGATATTTATAAACTTTTAAATAAGGAGTGTACAAGGAATGAAAGAGGAGTTGGGGGAAGCTTCAACCCAAGGAGGTTAGATGAGCTTTGATACTAGTTCCAAAGGACACTTCCAGGTTTTAGTGGTTGCTTTGACTAAAACCATTGTCCCTTAGAACAAGAATAGTCCCTGGGTAGAAGCAAGTAAACTGACATATTTCCTAAATAAAAAAACTATCTAATTTATCAAAGGAAACTCAATCATATCTTCAGAATACTTGTGATTTCTTGTTTCTCAGGCCTGCCTATGGGAAAGCCTGGTAGATAAAATCCATAGTTGCCAGCACCATCAGCCTCCCATTCAGTTGATGGCAGGAACTCTGATCATGCTGGGAAGAAGTCTCTTCTTCTCTATAATTTTAAAGCAAGGGTTTCCCATCTCACATAAAATAGACTCTTTTCTATGGTTTTGGGGGAAATGAGAAATACACATATAGAACATTTTTCACAAAGCTAACTATTTTCAATGTAAAAGATACTTGACCCTTAAATTTACTTTCTATTTTTTTGTTGTTGAATTCTCATCCTTATAATGAATTGAAGGTGATAAAGACTATGGTAATAATAGTCCCCAAATAAAATGATAGTCTTACCCATGCTCCCTGTTCTTTCAAATTTTTACTTGTAAATTCTATATGTTTTCCAAAGAAAAATGAAATACTTCTAAAGTTTTCATGAGATTTCCTGGAGGAAGAGTTAATTATAGCCTACTAAATCAAGCAACTAAAATTCTGTTTATAAGTTCTTGCTTCTAGGGTAGTCCAATTAAACTGACCCATTTGCAATAACTTTTTAAAACAATTTTTAATATGTTCTAATTAGTTATATATGACAGTAGAATGCATTTATATATTTTGATAAATCATACATAAATGGAGTATAATTTGTCATTTTTCTGATCGTACATATTGTAACATTCACAGTACACACTCAACACACAAAGCAAAGGTACAACTCCTTCTCTTTAACAAAAATGATTCATAGAGACTGGATTTCCCTTTTTTCTTCATATATTCATGAAAGTAAAAATTCCACCCTACATCTTCACCTAATAAAGCCCACATGTCCTAGAATGCTAAATGAAATGCTTCACTTTCATGAAAACTCATGGATTATTTCCTCTTCCTTATGCTAAAATTTTGGGATGTTGCTATGGTTGAGATATTAGATGTCCCCCCAAAACTCATGTGTATGACAATGCAAGAACATTCAGAGGTGACATGATTGCCTTATAAGAGTCTTAATCAAATTAGTGGATTATTCCTCTGATGGGAATTAACTGAGTGGTAAATGAGGGCAGGTAGGGTGTGGCTAGAGGAGGTGAGCATTGGGGGCGAGAATATGAGTTATATATTTTGAATCTGGTGAGTAGATTTTCTCTGCTTCTTGGAGCCATGCTCCCAGCTACTTTCTTCAGTCACACTCTTCCACCATGGCCCCAAGGAATGGAGCCAGTTGTCTATGCACTGAGATCTCCCAAATCATGGACCCCAAATAAACTTTTCCCCTCTAATATTGTTCTTGTTGGGTCTTTAGTCACAGAAGTGAAAAGGGTGACTAAAAGAGATGAACATATTACATTTAGTACTTTTGGGAAAAGTGAGGACAAGCATGACACTCTTGGGCAGCAGTTGGGAGTTATATTGGTTTTCTAGGAATGGATTAATGAAGTACCCAAAACCATGTATGTGGATCAAAATAATAGAAATGTTTTATCTCAGATGTCTTGAGGTCAGAAAACTTAAGCTGTCTGCAAGGTCATACTCTCTCCAGAGGCACTATTGAGAAATTATTCCATGTTTCTCTCTCACCTCAGGCATTTCTGACCTCAGGTATCATTCCAATGTTGAGGTTCCAAGATGACTTCTTCAGAGCATCTTATCTCAATGCATGTTTATTTGTGTTCCTATTTCCTCTTTTTATAAAGATATCAATCACAATTAATTAGAAATCACTCATGACTTCATTTTAAACTCTAAATATACCAATCATATTTGATTAGGGATAACTCTCATGACCTCATTTTAAGCTTAACTCTAAAAAGACTTTATTTCCAAATAAGGCCACAGTTAGAGAATCCAGAGGCGATGACTTCAACATATATTTTTGTTAGCTCACAATTCAACTCTTAGTAATAATCCAGAATTATTAGCCATGAGGATTCTAGGGATGAAATAGGAGAAATAACATAGGAACATACCTTGAAGGCAACTCTTGCTAAACAAAGAACTTAGATATGATCTAATTTAAAAAAAAACTGGTATATACTTAGAACAGGAGTGATATGATCAGATGTAATTTTAAGAAAATGTATTCATTTATATCCTTGATTTGCTTTCTCCAGAATTAAAGTCCAAAATGATTTGAAGGGCTACATGCTATCCCCTTGTTGCCCAGGGAAGGTAGAAGAAGCTTGAGGGAGCTACATTTCACTAAGACCATGCTTGATGGGAGGTTTCCCCCAAAGTAAAAATAGAGTGATTTCAAAAAAGAAACTGAATACTAAACAAAAACAAAAGCAAAATACAATGAAACAAGAAGCACACAAAAGTACAGGAGTAATGGTATTAATACAAACTGATTATTAGAATAGAGTTCATATTAATTATAATAAAATCCAATCCATTCTACAACAATGTGTCAATGTAATGGGATATGCATGCTTTAGTCACTTACACAAAATATATGCAAAATTTATCAGCTTTTAAGTCAGTCACCATTTTATGATATCTTGTGATTTGGGGCAGAGCTCAATTGGGTGGTGTCTCTGCTCTTGATAGCATCAGCTGTTAGTTTGTATTTAGCTGGTAGTAGGCTGATCTGCTGTAACCAAGATGGTGTCTTACATTCTGTTCTCTTGAGGGGAATTACTGGAAGTTCAGAATCTTCTGGGACTGTCAACTAGAGTATACCAGTGGTATCTACTGAACAGTGGTCTCAGAATAGTCAGTTCTTATGTGATAGATCAGAGCTATCACAGAGAAGTTTCTAAAAAGTCAGAGAAAGTTGTAAGCCTTATTATTATGTGTACTCAGAAGCTCAGAATGTAAAATTCTACCAGTTAAACATATTACTAAGGTTCCTCTAGACTCAAGGGGAGAGGAGTTGGTTTTCATTTCTCAATGGGAATTATAGCAAAAACTTTGAAGTTGTCTTTAACCTATGAAAGTTAAATATGAAGACAACTGTTACCTAAAAATCTCACAGGAAACTATTATAAAGTTTCTAAATTTATATAAAATATTCTCAGGCAGACAAACATTCAAAATCTAGTAAAACACTTAGCAATAGCTGTATTTCATAGTGTTGTACAGAGATACTATCTAACTAAAATTAAATCTGTTTGGGAAAACATTACTCCCAGCTCAATATTTTGGCAATTTTAAATTAATAATGCCCATTCATTCAGCATTTTGTGAATGTTGGCATGGGAAGTTTGAAAGATGAACAAAAAATATCTGACTCAACAGACTTACAGGAATGACAAAGATAAACACATATATGTATAAATATTGGAAACAATTTTTTTAGTTTGATCAGGTGAAACTTTGAAAGATTCTTCTTCTATTTTAAGAAGTGTTATTTAACCTACTCTTTCAAAGCTTTCCTATCTTGTAGAAAAAATTTGAACTTCATTTCATGATGTTGGGATTTGAATTGGGTTATTTAATTTAGCCATATATTCTAATGAAGTAAAATTTAAGCATTCAATTTAGGTAGAGTTCCAATATAGTGTTTTTTTTAACTTTAAAATTCTATTTACTCTCCTCCATTGAGGATAAATTAGCTGCAATTCAGGTTAGATATTTAATACATGTTAGACCATATATTGAGCTGTATTAAACCTATAAACTATTATAAATTCAGGATACCTACAAGATTAGAGTTTGAAGTAGTTGATAGTAATGCTTCTGAATATATACTATACAGAAATGCTTAATGGTATCATAAAGAAAGCTATGAATTCCATACTAAAAAGAATCTAGTTTCAGATCTAACTTTGCCTGAAAAAGAGAACAAATATGTCCTTCTCTGTTGTTACATTTAACAGACTATAGATCATTGTGTACAGTCTCAAGAAGTACTAGGATTTAAGTCTGAAAACAATAGAAATAATTTTCCTCATCATGATTTCCTTAATTTGGAAAAAATAAAAGTTGCTTTCAGCTTTTTGATACACATACACACCCACACACACACACACTCAAATATCTATATTTTATTGAATAGAATGCAGTGGATTGCACTTCCCAGGCATCTTTCCTTTGGTTCCTGGGTCACAGGTTGGAAGGGTTTTGGAGAGGCACCAAAGCATGACAGAGCCACAAAGATGGAAGACACACTTTGATTTGGTAATGAGCCTCTTTTCAAATGAACCAACAAAATGTTGAGTAGAACAAATTTATAAGGTCCTTTCCTCCAGTATAAATATTTGATGAAAATCAGAACAGTGGAACTAAGGAAGCAGATGCAGATGCAGGGGTGAAAATTATAATGGAGAAAAACATGGGTATTCAGAGCAAGTTTGGGGAAGTCTCTGAATTTGGGGATGGGAGACACAGACAAACATGCACAGATGTCTCATTCCACAGTTCTGATTCCATCATTCTCAACAGGTTCCTAAGTTTCTTAGTAGCATCTGAGTTCAGGAACCTGTGCCATATAAGGTAGGTACAACCAATTAGAATAAAGATTCTAGAACCCAGAGTAAAAAATCAGCTCAACTATGATGAGATA
>JAHUXG010005246.1:0-23160 GCA_020740815.1 Sciurus niger | reverse complement strand
ACCACTGATCAAAGTTATTAAACTCATTGAAATTCCTTTTTATAGGTAATAACTCGATTTTGTCCAGTTCACTAGACATGCCATCTAAATTAAATGGGTCAAGCTCAACATTCACCTCTGCCGTGGTTCCTGGAGAAACAACCCCCTCTGGGCCTCTCTTGCCTCTTATAGAAGAGAGATTTGATGTCACTGTGTTTGTCCCCACTATGCTATTTGCCAGGTTCAGCATTTGTTTGTATGAATAACTCCACATGACTCAGAAATCTGACTTTTAAAGCACCAGCACTATTGTGAAACAGGCAGAACATGCTCAGCAGAGTTACCTCATTTAACATGACACTTATAAACTGAGAGATCTAAAAAGAGATATCTTCACAAACGCAGAACTCAGGAAAATGCACCGCATCATTCTTGTCTTCAACTGTGCCTGAGGGATTCTAGTTCATATCTAGGCTCAGCCTTTTAGAGTTGTAGGGTGTTTCAATCAACCAAACATGCAAATTGCTAACATCTCTCTGAAGCTCCATTTTTCATGTTCTGAGATGTAAACATGGAATCCAAATGTTAATGGACCAGAGCTCTAGAACCTACTGAGAAGCATGTTTGGAAGTATAGTCGAATCTTGATGATTTTTAGAAAAGTAGCTGAAGACCTTAGGAAAGTTTCAAATTTTCCAAAATTATGAAGTGATTCATAGTTGGTAGAGGTAAATGATGTTCCAGTTTGGGGATAGCCTGGGACATGGGCTGTCACTGCTGAGAATACCTGTGGTCTGCCTTAAATGGCTCTTAAAGGACTCCCTGTTCAATCCTATCTTATCTGATTTGATTGAATTATCTGACTAATATTTTATTATCTTATGGCCATTATGATCTAAATCCCTGAAATACAATTCCACAGGTCTCGCCTAAATAGAAACAGTCTTGCCTGAACTGTGACTAGATTTCCTTCTGTATTCTGATACAGGATCACCAAGTAAAATCCAACTGTATTTGTATACAATCATCCCTCAGTAACCACAGGAGATTGATTCCAGAGACCCCCTCAGATTCCAAAATCCCAGATGCTCCGGTCCTTTATATAAAATGGCATAATATCTTCATATAACCTACACATATCTCTCCATATACTTTAAGTCATTTCTAGATTACTTGTACTATCTAACAAAATGGAAGTGCTATGTAAATAGTTGTTATCTGTGTTATTTAAGGAAAGAAGAAAAAGTCTGTATATGCTCAGAACAGATACAAAATTTTTTCCAATATTTTCCACCCTTGGTTAGTTGAATCGATGGAGGCAGAGTTTATGGATATGGAGGACCAACTATGATTGTATTTCAGGGATTTAGATCACAAGGGCTATGAGATACCTAAATGTTAGGTAGAAAGTTTAATAAAATATCTTCATAATTATATTCAAAGGGTATGGCATGGGAAAAGGAATGAGGAGTCAGCCAGGGTCTGCTAGGAATTCAGACCTACTCTGTCTGAGTTGGGAAAGGCTTCCTGGGGAGGAGGGGTTCTCTTTAAGAAGCGCTGGCATTCCACTGCTGCCATTGTATCTGGGCAGGACTTGAAGTCAAGCCTCAGGTCACCTGTACTACAAGAATTCCAAGCAATGAGGACTTGACCGGTTCCTCCTCATCCGGAATTAAATGCTCATGCTTTCTCTTCCTCTAAAGCGAAAGCTGCTTGAAGACTCCTTGCTATTTTTAAGCCTTGATGCTCCCAAGTTCCATGCGCCTGGTGCCCTGGAATTTGACAGGTGTCAATGAATGTCATGAATCCATTTAGTATTCTCAGAGCTACCTATGGCTTGTAATCAGAGTTACTGCTCATTGCCCCTGCTAAGATGCTTAAATTCTGCTCTGTCAGGACCCTGGGAAAGGAGGCTAATCCCTACAGAGAAGGAAGGAGAAGACCAGCCTTGAAGCTTTTCTCCTCTCTCCCAGGTAAAATGTGTCTCAACTGAAAACAGCAAGGTGAGCTACATGCTGGTTCCTCGAATGCTGGGCCCAAGAGTGTGCTCTTGCCCCACCCACACCCATCTCACCTTACCCCACCTCACTTCCATGGCAGAAAAGCCTGAGGTGTAGAGTGGAATCCTAATGTAAGTTTAATTCCATTCACACGAACTAGGCACTGTAGTCAATTTTGTGCTCTCGTTCAATATCATTTTCTCTTCTTCCCTGTGGGAGAATGATATTTCCTTTCCTCACAGGAGGCAGACTTGGCCGTGTGATTTGCTTTGGCAATGGAATGCAAGTGGAAGTAACTCTCTCCTCTGAGAGGAGCTTTGAAGCCCATCTGTGGCTCAGTATTGTCCCTTTTCCCCTCTACCATGAGAATTGTAACACTTCACAGGAAAACCTCTCCATTAGTTTGGGTTCCAGATCAAATAGGATGTGAAGCAAATCCCAAACTGACCAATAGCAGACATATGGGATGAGCAATAAAGTAACCTTTTGTCTCACAAACTGCCAAAATTTGAAAGTAGCTTGTTACTGCAGCATACCACAGCCTATTGTGAGTGGTATGAGTATAGTTTTTAAGTGCCAGGAATTGTGCCAGGTATTGGGAATACAAAGGTAAATGACACAGGCCCTTACTTTCTAAGAGCTTCCAATTGAACAAGAGGGATAGAAATGTAACAAAATATAAGATTCAGATTTGTGGAGAACAGTTCAGAGAATCTCTCCTGATAAACACTCTTGAGCAAAAGCAGTGTGGTCACACTCCAGTTTTTTGGGTAATACTGTTACTGTGTCTGAAGAGTGGCATGAAGATTACAGTATGCAGGAGATTCTAGAGGGTATTTGTTATTAACACAAATACACAAATTAAGGTATCCATAGGAACCAGCTTGCTCGGAACAGTGCAAATTTCACTGACCTAGTAGCATTACTAACGGAATCTCCTGTCATGCATTAAAGTAGTTTAGATAGTAAATTATATACCCATCCCAAGAATAATGAATCTAGAGCTTATTAGCTACTAACATACTGACAGTCTAAGAACAGCAGACTGGCAGTCCATGTTTATCAGATAAGCCATGTAGACAAATCAGGCTATGTGTCTCAGATAGGCCAAAACATTCTAGATAAACTGCCACAACCACAACTCCCTGATACCCAAAGGGAATTTTCAGAAAAAACAAACAAACAAACAAACAAAAAAACTAGTATGCCTTTGGATTGTGGCCCTCATGAACCCTGAGACTCAAAATGCAACTGATGAGACCTGAGAATGTACAACACGGACGGTGTGGAGCCCTGGATGTATCCCCAAAGGTCCACGTGTTGAAGGTTTGGTCTCCCGCTCATGGCACTATTGGAGTTGGAGCTGGTGGAAACTCTGAGAGGTGGGTCATCACGAGAGGTGTCGAGATCGCTGGGGGCACACCCTCAAAGGGGATCGTGGGACACCCACTCCTTCCTCTTCCTCCGTTTCCCAGACACAAGGCCGCTCTTTTACTCCTCCATGTGCCACCTGTTGTTGCCATTTGGCATCTCCACCAGAAGCCTAAAAGCTTCTGCCTGATCAGAGACTGGAATCTATAAAACTGTGAACCAAAATAAACCTTTTGTCCTCATAAGTTTCACCAAAGAACATGGGAATAATAATGATGATAATACCTCACAGAGCTGTCGAAGATGTGAGGTCATTCCTTCCACCAGCATCTGTCTACCAAGCACTTTCTATGTGCAGGTTCCCTGCTAAGCTCCCTACGGATGGTGACCAAGATCATGCTCCTTCCTTCAAGGAACCCACAGTCTAGTGACAAGAGAGAGAGAGAGAGAGAGAGAGAGAGAGAGAGAGAGAGAGCAAGCAGAAGAGCTGCACCATGGTAAAAGCTGTGATAGATGCAGGGAATATTGGTAGCCTAGTGTATGGTTCCCAACAATTATCCAAGGAAACCTAGCTATTATTATTATTCGTCTCTAGGGAGGAATAACTGGGTTCCTTTCTCCTCCCTCAACCTACTGACTTCCAAGTGTCTAAGAGCCCTCTGGTTTTCCCACCCAAAGTAAGGCCTTATTGCCTAATTTCCCTGACACCTTGGTCTGACTTTCCAGACCACCACCTTTGATGATCCCTCCTACTCACCTGCCAGCACCTCCTGGTACCTCTCCAAGGCTCCTCCCTGATGACCTCCCACTCTAATGGCTGACTCTGACCCAGTAGCTCCATCCATCACTTACAGCACAACTGACTTTGACTTCCAGGGTCCAAGCATTCACAGTTGCCCCTGTCCAAGGAAGGCAATTCCACTGTGCCTTCTCTAAGGCAAAAAAATATGCCTGTGCCCTATAACAGTTGCCTTTTTTTAGCAAGACCTCCTGCATGCAGGCAATCATTATGTGACAATCATCGCGTTGATGTTAAAGATTTATAGGAGTGTCAGAGATGGAAATAACAAACGATCCAGCTTTTCCACCCAGGAAGTGGGTTGATTCACGTAGCTACCTCTTTAATTCTGCTTCCACTTTCGAGCCTCTGGGTTGGCTCAAGCAATGTCAAAACCTTCGGCTGCAGCACCGGCAGCTTGAGAGTGGGAGTGTCGGTGCAGATCTATTTCTGTGGCAAGTTCAGTACAGGCTGAATTTAAAATATGAGAAACAAAGTGAGGCTCATGACTGTGCTGTGGAAGGGGTGGAGGGGAGGGACGCAGGACTTTTCCAGAGGCACCGTCACCCTCCTCCCAACTGCAGTTTATTACAAACGTTTCTCTATTCCAGCTTTTAACATGATGTGCCAAGCTGAAAAAGAGGCAAATCATTGTGGGGTTTTACTGTGCCTGCTTTTAGTAGCCAGCTCTGGTCGTGCCAAGCCTCCTATCCTCTCGCCAAATATAGAGTTGCAACACAGAGGAAATTGTCTTTTGCTGAGTGGAGAATGGCAAAGTCCCCACCAATGAATAGTTGAAAAAGAAGGAGTCCAAGAAGAAAGGGGAAGGAGAACCAGGCGTGGCATTGCAGGATCGCACAGGTCCCCCAAATATACCAGCCACAGAGGGGGAGGGAGGCTTCTAGGGGGCAGTTGATTTTTAACCTCACTGCCCCAAAGCAGCTCCACCAATAGCAGGAGCCTAAGGTCAGAGGATAAGATTTAAAGGTCCCAATTACAAAATCAGCATTTCTAGTGGACGTCAGTCTTGATTTGTGGGGTGTGGGCTCATCCCTCCTGGCTGGGTGCTAAGACAACCTCAGCCACACCCTAGCCTGACAAAGCTAGTGGCAAGGCCCTTCTGTGGAGGTGCTCTTGACTTGTCCTGCTCCTTGTGGATGCTGTCACCTGCTGATGAGGGTCCCAAAGGCATTATTAGGAGCACCTCACTACATCACAACTGGCTTAGGGGCACGGGAAGAAAACTGAGCTCTCCTGCTTGTAACCAGCAGGGAGCTTCTGATGAAACCCCCTTTGACTCAGCGGGAGGCCCCTGGAACTAGCTGCCTTTTATTCCCCTGAGGTCGGTACTGGGCCTGACATCATCTTTCATCTAGAACAACCTTCGGATCTCATCAGTTTTCCTTGATCCAGGGGCAGTTTGTGGTACATGGTCACTGACTAATTTTCCTTTCTCTTTAAATTCCTGGGTCTACTCATCTCCCCTCATGACAATGATCATGTTCTGACTTCCTTTCCTTATTGATACAGCACTGTTATGGCTTGGATATAAGATGTGTCCCAAAAGCTCATGTGGCGATGCAAGAATGTTCAGGAGTGAAATGATCAGATCATGTTTTCCTTCACTTCAGACTCAGAGCAATGCAGTTGGTCATCCATGACTAAAAATCTGAAGCTGTGAGCCCCTCAAAAATTGTTCTCCCCTAAGTTGTTCTTCGCAGGTATTTTGGTCACAGTGGTGAAAAACTGACTAACACAGTCAGCAATACGGATCATTCCATTTTTAAAACCCTTAACTTACTTGGCCCTTATTGTCCATCATTGTCTCTTGATTCACCACCAGTCCTTTGATGTGTGAGGTGAGGAACAACAGTGATGAACTCGGCATGTATGTGACATCCTGAGAAATAATACTTTCTGATGAAGGAAAGCTCATGAAGGAGGTGGTGTGCAAAAAGAGTAGCTGTACAAGAACATGGCATGAAACAACCTGGAGGTGAGTATAAAATTAAATTGTCTTTAAAACTGCCAGGGAAGTGAAGACAGGAAAAATGTATGCAAATAAAAGGCAACTTGAAAAAGCAAGTAAAACATCAAGATAAAAGATTTGGTCATTACAGTTAAAAACTCAGTGAACTAGAGAAACAGCATGTTAAATATGGCTGGAGAAATGTTTAGTGAATTAAAATACAGTTCTGAAAAAATATGCATAAAAGAGACACAAAAATGAAGAGACAGAAAATAGAAAGTTTAAAGTAATAAATATATATATATATATATATATATGGATAATAGATAAAGAAAATGTGGTGTATACACACACACACACACAAAATGGAGTACTACTCAGCAATAAAGAATGACTTTATAACATTTACTGATAAATGGATGGATGTGAAAACTTCATGCTAAGTGAAATAAGTCAATCCCAAAAAACCAAAGGCCGAATGATTTCTCTAATAAGTGGTTGATGATATATAACAGGAGAAGGGGACTGTAATGGAAGAAGGATGTTGTGTAGATGGAAATGAGGGGTGGGAAGGGAGTGGGAGAAGGAAAGATAATAGAATGAAACAAACATTACCCTATGTACATGTATGATTTATCACACCTTAAGTAAACAGATCTTTCTATAAATGACATACTATTACAGTGGTAATCACAATTAATTCTTATAATTCTTAATACAATTGTAAGTAACACTTTGTAATTAACCATTGTAATTTTTTCTGAAATGTGTGGGTACAATGGGAAAAGACAGTTTCTTCAATAAAATGGTGTTGAAAAATCGAATAAATAAATAAATAAATAAATTTAAAAATAATAGAAGTTCAGTGGAGTAGACAAAGGAGAAGGAAGGGAAGGGAAGGCAAATGGGAAAAAGAAAGACAGTGGAATGAATCTGACATACTTTGCTATGTTCATATATGAATATGCCACAGTGAATCTCACCATCGTGTACATTCACAAGAAATAAATTAAAAAAAAAAAACTATGGGTAAATGGCAGAAAGATCACTAGAAGGAAGGGTGCAGGGGGTATGGAAAGAGAAGGGGAAGGAGAGGTACTAGGGATTGAATAAGATATATTCCATGCTTTTATAATAATGTCATAATGGAAAACCAAAAAGAACCAAGAAAAAGAGATGTAAAAAATAAGTAAATAAGCAAAATTAAATAAAATTAAAGCCAACAGTGTGTAGGGTATATGAGATGGCTAGGTATTGCAATAATTTTTGTAGTTTATTAAAAACTCAAAGTTAAAAAAATAAAGTTATATCTGGAGAATAAAATGAGAAAGTCCTACATGATAGAAATTACAAGAGTAAAGAATAAGCAGAATGAAAGAGAGATCATCTTTGAAGGAATAATAATTAAGAAACTTCCAGAGTTGACTAAAGCTATAAATTCTGAAATTTAAGATTTAGAAGTAAAAGAGATTGTCATGAAGCAAAAGGTATGAATCTTCATAATTAAGAGCTATATCAAGTGGCATATTTAAAAACTAATCTTCCACCTATACACATGACGGAGAGTCTACAAAACTCAATGACACATGTTAAAAAAAAACCTTAATAATAACCGGAGGAAAGACAGCTAACTTAAAAAGAAACCATGGTTCTATTGCTAGCCTGCTTCTTACCAATAATAAAGGAAGCCAGAAGATAATGGACCAAGGTTTTTAGCATGCTAAAGGAAAAACAATTATTAGAATGAGCAGGAAAAAGTTGGCACAATCATGCTTGACAAGTGGGGCCAGTTCAAAAAAGGTGCTGTGTCTAGCAAGGTGGGGGGAGGATGTAGAGAACAGCAGGAATGGTGGGGAACCCCAGAGTGAAGAACAGCGGGAGACAGTAGGACCCCTGAGCCTAAAGAAACAAGAGGAAGGGGCAACACTGGAATCTGTAGAAAGCTGGTGAGAGGGCCCACCTAAGGGCAGTGTTGGCTTTTGGTCCAGGGAAGCAGCAAACCTGAAGCAGTCCATCAGAGAGCTGTAGAAGACACAAACGCCCCATCCTCAGTCCCCTCCCTCCAGCCTATTTCTCTCAGAGTCCTCCATTGCTTTACCCGAACAGAAGCCAAAGAGATTGTCGACTCCCTCTACAAAGATCAGCTTGTGGGTGGTGAATAGGCTACAGAAGGTGGAGAATAAGATCAGGGGCATAAAGTTAATATCCAATACACATGTCCTCCTAGAATCCTCCTAGAATCCTGTGCAAAATGAACTATTCTTTGAAACTGAGGTCAAAGTAAAGATTTCCCCAAAGACTCAGAGAATTTACTATACCAAAAAGCTGAAATAACAGCTAAAGGACACCCACACTTCAAAATGAAAAAAAAAATGCAAAATAAAATAATAGATTAAAGAAAAATGGCCAAGCAATAAAATTTATAAACATGCAGTAAATGTACGCCAGTATAGCCTGCAAATATATTAACAGCAATAATGAGTAATGAGAAGGGAAATAAAAGCAAAGCTGAACAATGATTTTGCACATGAAAGAAAGTAGTGAATGAAATTATAGCATTGTTTTAGCCAGCTTTTTCACCACTGTGACTAAAAGATCTGACTAGAACAATTGTAGAGGAGGAAAAGTTATTTAAGGGCTCATAATTTCAGAGGTCTCAGTCCATCTACAGCCAGCTCCATTCCTCAAGGGCTCCAGGTGAGGATGAAAATCATGGAAGAAGAGTGTAGTGGAGGGAAGCGGCTCACGTGATGATCAGGAGGCAGAGAGAGAACTCCACTTGCCAGATACAAATATGTACCCATACCCACACCCCCAATGAACCACTTCCTCCAGCCACAACCCACCTGCCTCCAGTTACCCCTCAGTTAATCCCACAAGGGATTAATTTGCTGATTAGGTTAAAGCTATAACCCAATCATTTCTCCTCCAAACCTTCTTGCATGGTCTCACATGTGAGCTTGTAGGGGACACTTCATATCTAAACCATAACACATTGTAATATTAGTGTTGGTCAAAGGTAGGATAGAGATGTTGATTAATTATTGTTGTTGTTGTTTTTTCTTAACCCATTGTGTTTTAAAAAAGTAATGGTAAATACAAAATGAACACAAAGTTAAAAACTAAGATGTTTAATTTCTAAATAAGTAAAGGGAAAATAGAAAATGGCCAAGAAATGCATTTAATCCTGTAAAAATCAGAAAAATGAGAAAAAGAATGTAGTGAATAGAAGATGCAAAATAAGATGGTGGAAATCAATTCAAAGATATAAATAAAGAAACTGTGGCCAGGTCTGGAGGCACACACCAGTCACTTTGGGAGCTGAGAGAGGAGGATTGCAAGTTCAAGGACTACCTGGGCAATTTAATGAGACCTTATCTCAAAAGTAAAAATAAAAAGGGTGGGGATGTAGCTTAGTGCTAGACCTTCCCAGGGTTCAATCCCCAGTATCACAGAAAGAAAGAGGGGGGAGGCAACAGTGAATATAGAAGAAGATAATTTGAGTGTGATTCTGGTTAAAAGACAAAAGGAATATCCTCCCATGGCCCTTTATTATCTCTCCATACACTTTTGCTATGATGTATACAAGGGTCTGCTGGCTCTGCCTTCTACAGGTTCCTTTTTACTGTGATGGAAATATAACTCAAACTTGCAGGCAAAAAAGAAAGGGAAGTATTTACATAAACTTAACCCAAGACAATAAAAAGTAACTGGCACTAGAGACTCAGCACCAAGTCTGTCCTCCCAGGAAGCCAGTCCTGACTGTTCCACACAGAACTTGGTACTTCTTTCTCAGGGTTTTGTGAAATTCTTGCATTTAACATATAATAGCAGTTCCCTTGTTGCTACCACTGTTGATTTACATGTCTGTGCCTTGGTCCTAGATACCGAATCCTTTAAGAACAAATACTGTGTACTCTTTTCTTTTCTTTTTGTGGTATGTTCCAACAAAAATTTATTTCCATAAACAGGAATGGACTAAATTTGATACCTAGGCATAGTTTACTGACTCTTGTACCACATAAAATTTGGGGAACACATGCAAACCATAGCACTCTTCAAGACAGAATTAGTATTAATCTATGTGAATATTCATCATAGCACTATCCTGGTAGGTGGGGAAGATCATAGCACTAACCTATTAAGAGCTGAACATCATAACACTAACCTGGAAAGGGCTAAGTCTTTTTTGTTGTTCTTCTAATTGGTTATACATGACAGTAGAATGCAGTTTGACACATCATACATAAATGTATAACTTCAGATTCTTTTGCTTGTACATGACATAGAATCACACTGGTCATGTAGTCATATATGCACATAGGGTAATAACGCCCTATTCATTCCACTGTTCTTCTTACCCCCTTACCCCCTTCACTCTCTTCTGCCTAGTCCAAAGTACCTCTATTCTTTCCTAACCCTCCCCACTTATTGTTAATTAGCATCCCCATATCAGAGAAAACATTCATCCTTTGTTTTTTTGAGATTGACCTATTTCACTTAGCATGATATTCTTCAGCTCCATCTACTTATCAGCAAATTCCATAATTTTATTCTTCTTTAAGGCTAAGTAATACTCCATTGTGTACTCCTCATCTTTATAGCCTCATTCTCTAGCATAGTTCCTGATACATTTATTAGTCAGCTAATAAATGTTTCATTCAAAAAAAGAAGAAGGATGGATGCCTTGGATGGTTTTTTAGACACGTTTTCTCAACCCTATTAGAAGGGTTTATCCGGGAAGGTTTATCTTACTCATTTCAACATTCAGTAATTGTGCACACTATATAGATTGAATAATAGATAATAAGTTAAAATGGATAATAAATAAAAAGGATAGTGTTAGGAAGTTTTCCATTACTGTCACAAAATACTTGAGATAATCAACTTAGATTTCTTTTGACTCAGGGTTTCAGATTTCAGTGCATTGTTGGTTGCCAGGTCGCCTTGGGGTCTCTGGAAAGGAGTCCATGGTAGAACAAAACCATTTAGATTCTGATTAAAAAATAAAAAGAGAAAGAGGAAGAGACCAAGGTCCCACAATCTCTTTCAAGGGCAAGTCCCCAATGACCAAAGACCTCACATTGTGCCCCACCTCTTAAAGGTCCTCCCACCTTCCAGTGACAGCAAGTTATGGACTAAGTCTTTAACATGTGGGCATTTGAGCAGGGGTTTTCTTCCTTTTTTTAAAATGGAACTGAATTGTACAAATTAAATGCTGTTGGTATGTGCTGCTTTAAATTTTCAAGGTATCCTGAAGTTGCTACAAATGTGCTCTGTACCAACCACTGTGGTCAGCAAGTGCTGACTCAGCTTGTTCAGAAGTGAATGGAGCACTGTGCTCCTTCTATGTTCATGTAGACCCAGTCTAGCCACACAAATATGAGCTACTCGTCCACTGGAAGCTTTCCTCCCCAAACATTGCAGTGGTTCCTCAGTATTCTCTACAAGGATACTTTCAAGCTGCATCTGTAATTTTTAATGCTACTACATGTCAATCAACAAAGACTATTATCCATTTATCCTAATACTATTCAAAAGAGGATATTTATTGAACTTGACAACATTTAAGCAGAACATTAATTTGTAGAATTAGCGAGAGTAGAGAATAAAAAGGCATCAATTAGTAGAAATGTAGGCAATAATATAAAATATTAGCAAAGCCTCAGGTTGAATGGGGCATAAGATTAGCGAGGGCAAGGCAAAACTTGTCTGGTAAGCAAATTCTCACTCTCCTTCTACCTCCACCTTCCTATTAGACATTAAAGGCACTTAATTAAAACCAGTCAAGAAATTATTGCAAGGAAAAAATGGAGTGCGCCAGATATAATTAGAATCGTAAGTGCCTTAGAAAGCCTGCCTAGAATAGTTTTTTCCAAGCATGTCAAGTTTCAGAGCTCACAAATCTCCTCACACAGCTCAGCTCCGTTTTCGGTTTCCCATCCCCCTGCCCCCGACTGCTCTTCCAAGCCTCCTGAGAATGCATGGATTTCCATATGCTTATTGTGTGTCTCATGATGTATTGCCTCTATATGAAAAATGTATGAGACACATCATACTGTGCAAAACAATGTCTCCAAATTGGCCAATTATATTTTGTGCAAGTTCAGAATTGTTCATGATGTTTCCAATGCACTGCTTCTGGCTGTGGGGACTGTGTTCTGCATAGTTAAAACAGAGGACTTGATAGCTTAATTGTGCTTAATGAATGAAAAAGTGTTTAAAAATAACATGGAGAGAGATGCCAGTGTTTTTTAAAGGTCTACTTTAGCATTTTCAAATTACATAACCCTTTAGAGAAAGAGGGGAAGCTTGTAATTTTTAAACTGTTTAAAAAGACTAGTCGTTCTTTTCCCCCAATCTTTCCAAGATAGGAAGTAAACCCCCCATCCAATATTTCCATTCCTTCTTATCTGCAGCTATATTTATCCCCCACATGGCTCTTTCTCTCTTCTGATCCACCCTTACTGTCTGGATTCCATATGTTCCTTTCAACCATCCAGTTATCCTACAGATCTGCTTCCTGTTTGTGTGTGTCTCTCTCTTTTTTTTTTTTTTTCTGTTTTCTTGTGTATTACTCAAGTACACATTCCCTATTAACACCATTCCTTCTGATGCTTGCATTAAGTTGGATTTGTTAGATTATATCCTACCTCTTATTTATTTCTTATCATAACAACTCTAGTTCTCTCAACTGTCTCTTGAAGTCATCTCATCTTTCAAATGCTGTCACTGAATTGCAGACCTATATGTTGTTTACCTGCTATATCAAACCTTCTGCTAACAGAGATTCGGAATGGTGTCTTTGTGAAGATTTCTCCTAGCAGCAATGTTGTCAATATATTGGGAGATGTTCATTCCCACTCAAGACCTGCCAGGAGAAATTCCTACGAACTACGGCAATCAATACTTTTGCTAAACATAAAGGACCCTGAGACATTCTCTTTTAACAGTGGTTACAAAGATAAATTGAAACTCTCCTTCTATAGAAGTGCTTCAAAATAGAAAACCCTCTCCTGCTCCATTCACAGGGACAACTTCCTTCTCCCCAGAGTATTTATATCCCGAGCCACTCAATGACTAATTACATCCTGTCCTAGATTATTATCTGATTATTTTGTGACTATACAGCTTGTTTCTGTGGTTAAATTATAAGTTCTTTCACCACTTTCTTTTCTCCATTTATATCACCTTCTAGTTAGTAATCTGAAAAGATTATAAATCAGAATACACTCATGATGGATGATTAATAAATACTGTCCTTATTTTATAAAAGAAGGCATGGAGACAAAAAAAAACTGAAGATTTCTCCAACTTGATGATAGTCTTGCCTTGTAGCTCCTTCATGACTTTTCCTCAGAACCACATGCCAGTGTACTTTGTTGGTTTCCTCTCTTTCTCTGGCCTTGCTCTGCTTCCCTCCATTTAGTTTTGCAACAAATCTTTGATGACACTGCAGGCAAGTTCTGATACCACTAAGTCTTCCTTCATGAGAACCGTTTTTCATGAAAATGGTTTTAATGGCATTGAAATGTGTGGAATTAAAAATTCAGACAGTTCTGAAGGTCAGTGTTTTAAAACTGTCTTCCAAAATATGTTTCATAAGAAGTTAATGAACATTATACACAAAAATTCTCATAGTAAAGAAAAAAAGATTGGAAAAGCTGATTGTAACAATGTTAAAGGAGTTTCTTGATTATAGGATTGGTCAGAGTGCTTTATATTCCCCGAGGGACATCACAGTGTTCAACATTTACTTAGCCACAGAAAACTTCTTTCAGTAGGGTGATTCCCTAAACACATTTTGAGACATGCTACCAGAATGGATGGGTGGATAGATGGTTTGTGAATAAATGAATTGGCATCTGCCTTTTTCTGGAGGAATGTATACACCTGGACAACTCAGGCTGCAACCAGACTTTACACTGCCGCTTAGAACTCGCCAGGCCACTTAAATCGATTTTACCTGTTAAAATTCCTCTTTCACAGCTGTTAACCTGTCATATCTGTTAGGTGTAAAGATACATGACCGGCACTGAAGAAAATCAATATTTCATAAGTGCTTTAATGATAGAAATCACATTTTATGTTTCTTTTTTATCACTATTCTCAAGATAGACATCAGCAATCAGTTCTGTATCTAGAGAGATAATCAGGATAGTGAGAGGAAAGGGCCATGTCCTATTATGAAGACTCAAATGAGACCAGGGATTACCCCTCTATCTTCAAGTACTTAAAATGAATAAGGCTTATTCTGCTTCACTCCAAAGAATTGGACAATGGACCAATGTAATAAAGAGATAATTAGTTTAGCATAAAAAATAATTTTAAACAGCCTTGCTGTTCAAAAATGGAATAGATGTTGTGTAGTTCCCCATGATTATCTTTTGATAAGGTAATTCAGTAGATTATTATTTTTTGGCATCATGCTAATATTCTGCATCTAGACAGAAATAATCATCAAATCAGTGATGACTGTTACTGATCATACGTTATCTGTTTGAGCAATAACAGATAAGTAAAGATTTGCTTAAAGGAATACTTTATTTTAGTTATAATTTTTAAATATACCAGAATGACTTGTGTACAGTAGAGGCTCCACAAACAAGTTTGTTATTGAATTACTAGCTTTGGGGTACTAATTTTTTCACTCCTTAGCAAACTACTCTCGCTTATTTAAATTACTTTCATCCAGTAGAGAAAAGATTTCTTTCAGATTCAACATTCTATGGTTCTCTTTCTCTCTTAAATATATTTCTTATCAAATTGCTGAGGCTGGCTTTGAACTCGTGATCCTCCTGCCTCAGCTTCTCTAGCTGCTGGGATTACAGGCATGTGCCACCAAGTCTAGCTTCTTGAAAAACAATTCAGACAGAAAGAAATCACTTAATTTTTTAACAATTATGGACTCATTATATTCGAGATTCTGCTATAAGCATTGTACATATATTAACCCAAGTAATTTTATACTAAAATTTCTTTACAACAACAAGTATACAACTTATCGCTCTAACAGATATCTTACTTGTCACAAGTTTATCCATACATTTTACACAGGTCATAAGAAAAAAAAGTATACATTTTGCAATTAAATTAAAACACTTCTTTATTAAAAATCAAAACTGGGTTCACTGTACATATAACACAATTGGATATGATATTATCCTTTCCTATTTCATACATTTTAAAACCTACTGAAATATCCTAAACCAATGTCAAAATAATAAATATATTGGATCTCTCATGCCATCAGCAGATATTACAGACCAAAAGCAATATGCTAAAAGGAATTATAAAAGAGATATTTCTAAAAGAGCATGAGATGCTAAAACGAGATGCCCGGAGCATAACCAGGATTCTTTTTTCAGTCTTTATATTTTGATTCTTGAGTTGTGGTAAGAGGAAGAACATATACTCAATTCATGATTAGTTCATATAGTGCTTATACTTCTATTGCTGGCACTATACTAATCACAGAAATCTTAAAAATTATAAGAAGTCTATGTGTGTTAATCAGCTTTTCATTGCTGTGATCAAAATACCTGACAAGAACAATTTAGAGGAGGACAAGTTTATTTTGGCTCAGGTTTCAGAGGTCTCAAAGGGCTCAGTCTGAGGTTGGACTCCTGTGGGCTCTCTCCAATGCTCAGGACCTGAGGAGCAGAGGAACATCACGGTGGAAGGGTGAAGCAGAGGAAAGTGCTCAGCTCCTGGCAGCCTGGAAGCAGAGACAGGGAGGCAGGGGTACAGTGATGAAACATAAACCTCAACAGCAGGCCCCCCGCAACCTACTTCCAGTAACACCCTACCTGTCTACAGTTACCACCAACTACAATAGTCCTTTCAAATTATTAATCCATCAAATGGAATAATTCACTGATTAAGTTACAGCTCTCATAATCTAATTATTTCACCTCTAAACGTTCCTGCTTTGTCTCATGAATGAACTTTCAGAGGACACCCCATACCCAAACCAAAACACTGTGTCTTCACAAAAGTAAATGTCTAGCAGCAAACCCACATCAGAATGATTTAGTATCCACTTGCAAGTGCACATACCTTTTCTACTATTTCATTATTTAAAGATACCCTTCATTACATACTTCCTAAAATTAGTGTTTCAAAATAAATTTATTATTTTTCATTTGATCAAGATGAAGCAAAAGGGACTGGAATTTACCCTTCCTTAAAAAAAATAAAATAAAAAGGATGAAATTATATGAAATGGTGGCTGTCAAGACACCAGACATCAGGGAAAGATAGAAAACAAATGAGGTGAGCACTATGATGGCCTCAATTTACCCAACTTCCAGGGAGTGGGAGAGAAAATGTTGAAGCCTAGGTGGAGCTTGGTCAACTTGAGGACGCAGAGTTGATAGGCCAGGGAGACCATAGTGGGTAGGTCTGGAGAGGAGAGTTCACATGAGGGAACTCCAGAGAGCTCCAGAGGTCACCTTTGATTCAAAAGCTTACTAATCAAGGCATACGTGTGGGCAAATAAAAACGACTCAGATCCAGGGAAAGAACTACCCAAGAATTACAGGGAGCATTGGCAAGCACACACAGGTAAGAGAACAAGATCCCAAAGGACTAACTTATAACTGAATTGTACACCAGAACAAAACCCAAGAATATTTATTGGAATACACAGTATCTAGAACCAAAAAGGGAAAATTTATAATGTTTAGCAACCAAACAATGCTTAGCATACAAATATTACTATGCTTGCAGAGAAGGAAAATATGACCCATAAGAAGGTGGGTAAAGCAATCAAAAAACCGAGAACTAATGTTACAATTCCTACACGAGGTCATATTCAAAGCATTAAATAGAAACACAGAAGAGATTATTTCTAATCTTTTTTATTTTTTCTAATTAGTTATACATGACAACTGAATCCATTTTATGCATTTTGATAAATCATACATAAATGGAGTATAATTTCTCATTTTTCTGATTGTGCATATTATAGGATCACATTAGTCATGCAGTCATATATGTACATGAGGTGATAATGTCTGTTTTACTCTACTATCCTTACTAACCCCATAACCCTTCCCCTCACTTCGCTCCACTACCTAATCCAAAGTAACTCTATTCTTCCCTAGTGCAATGCCCCACTTATTATGAATTAGCATCCACATATCAGAAAAAACATTTATCCTTTGATTTTGGGGGTTTGGCTTATTTCACTTAGCGTGATATTCTCCAGCTCCATCCATCTACCAGCAAATGCCATACTTTCATTCTTATTTAAAGCTGAGTAATATTCCATCATATATATATATATATATATATATATATATGTATATGTATATACATGTTTATATACCACATTTTGTTTATCCATTCATCTGTTCAAGGACACCTAGGTTGGTTCCATAGTTTAACTATTGTGAGTTGAGCTGCTATAAACATCGATGTGGCTATAACACTGTAGTATGCTGATTTTAAGTCCTTTGAGTATAAACCGAATAAATGGTGGTTCCATTCCAAGTTTTCTGAGGAATCTCCATACTGCTTTCCACAATGGTTGCACCAATTTGCAAACTACTCCATTCTCAGTAGCCTCAAAAGAAAAAACACTTGAAAGTCAATCTAACAAAAGAGGTGAAGGACCTCTGCAATGAAAACTATAAATCTCTGAAGAAAGAAATTGAAGACCTCAGACAATGAAAAGGTTCTTGGATAGGCAGAATCAATATTGTCAAAATGGCTATACTACCAAAAGTGTTATGCAAATTTAATGCAATTTCTATTAAAATCCCAATGACATTCTTCATAGAAATAGAAAAAACAGTCATGAAATTCTTATGGAAAAAATAAGAGACCCAGAATAGTCAAAGTAATCCTCAGTGAGAAAGTAAAGCAGGAGGCATCACAATGCCAGCCTTAAATTATACTACAGAGTTATAGTAAAAAAACGGGCTGGTATTGGGACCAAAATAGGCATGTAGACCAATGGTACAGAATAGAAGACAGAGACAAACCCACATAAATACAGACAAAGGCATCAAAAACATGCGTTGGAGAAAAGACAGCCTCTTCAACAAATGGTGGGAAGAAAATTAGAAATCCATATGTAACAAAATGAAATTACATCCCTATTTCTTACTCTTGCACAAAAATCAACTCAAAGTAGATCAAGGACCTAGGAATTATATCAGAGACCCTGCACCTAATAAAAGAAAAAGTAGGTCCAAAACTTCATCATGTTGTCTTAGGAATGAATTCCTCAATAAGACTCCTAAAGTACAAGAAGTAAAATCAAGAGTCAATAAATGGGATGCTATCAAACTAGAAAGTTTCTTCACAGCAAAGGAAACAATCAATAACATGAAGAGAGAATCTAGAGAATGAAAGAAAGCCTTTGCCATCTGCACCTCAGATAGAGCACTAATCTCCAGTATATATAAAGAACTAAAAAAAAATTAACACCAAAACAACAAATAACCCAATCAATAAATGGGCTAAGGAACTGAGCAGACGCTTCACAAAAAAAGAAATATGATCAGTCAACAAATATATGAAAAAAATGTTCAATATCATTAATGATTCAAAAAATGCTAATTAAAACTACACTGAGATACCATCTCACTCTAGTCAGAATGGCAATTATCAAGAATACAAGTAACAATAAATGTTGGCGAGGACGTGGGGGAAAAGGTACCCTCATATATTGCTCATGGAACTGCAAATTGGTGCAACCACTCTGGAAAGCAGAGTGAGATTCCCCAGAAAACTTGGAATGGAACCACCATTTGACCCAGTTATCCTACTCCTTGGCATATATCAAGATGACTTAAAAATTAGCATACTATGGTGATGCGGCCACATCAAGGTTTATAGCAGTTCCATTCATGATAGCTAAGCTAGGAAACCAGCTTAGGTGCCCCTCAACAGATGAAAGGATGAAAAGAAAGAAAGAAAAAAGGGGACATATACACAATGGAATATTACTCAGTCATAAAGATAAATGAAATTGTGGCATTTGCAAGTAAATGGATGGAACTAGAGACTATCATGCTAAGTGAAATAAGTCAATCCCAAAAAGCAAATGGTTGAATGTTCTCTCTGATATGTGGATGCTGACTTACAATAGGTGATGGGGAAGGTGGAGGAAAGGTTCACCAGATTGGACAGAGCATAGTGGCAGGAGGGGAGTGAAGATGGAAATGGGAAGAACAGTAGAATGAGTTGGACATAACTTTCCTATGTTCACATATGAATACACAATCAGGGTAACTCCACATCATGTACAACCACAGAAATGGGAAGTAATACTCCATGTATGCATGATATGTCAAAATACATTCTACTGTCATGTATAACTAAATAGAACAAACCAAAAGAAGAAAGTTAAAATAAATAAATAAATAAATAAAACTCTCCATATGTTCAAAAGTTAGCTTGAGACAATAGAAAACATTTAAAAGACATAAATCAAACGTTTAAAGATGAAAATTATTGTATCTGAGATGAATAACACATGGGGTGGAAGGCCTGAGAGTGTAGACTGTGCAGAAGAAAAGTTAGTGAACATGTATAATAGTAGAAACTGTCCAAAACGAAACAAAGAGAAAATAAAATTTGTTTCAAAACAAGGAGAGTATCAAATTCACCTCTCTGGAAAATTTTAAAACAGTCAAGCAAAAATGAAAGTAGATTTTCAGGAATAGGAAAGTAGATTTTCAAAAATATTTGAAAAAGTAATTGCAAAGAATACTCCATATTTGACAATAACTGTAAACCTACAAATCTGAGAAACTCAGTGAATCCCAAAAATTTTCTTGAGCAAAGTTCAAGAATATTTATAGGAATAAGAAAGTATACATAAAGAAAACTACACTGAAGTACAGTTGAATCAAGTTGCTCAAAACTAGGGATAAGAATACACCTTACAAGTGGTCAGAGGAATAAAAAGATACAAAAACAAAGAAACCCAGGTAAAGAATCCAAGATTCCCTAGAAACAATGCAAGAACCAAGAAACATCCTTACAATATTGAAAGCAAAGAGCTATCAATGTGCATTGCGTGCCTTATGAAAATAACTTTCAAAAACAACATTTAATAAGGTTTTTTGGATACCAAAAACTGGAAGAAAGGATTTGATGACTAGCAGACCCCTGACAGAAATGTTAAAAGACATTATCCAAGCAGAATAGAAATCATACTGGCCAGAAATACTCATCTATAAAAAGGAGTGACAAGGGGAACATACCTACCAAGGGACACAGGAGTGCCATTGGACAGCACATTGCTGTTGCCACAGGGGAAGTATGAATAGTGTTATGGTTTGCTTGTGAGGTGTCCCCCAAAAGCTCATGTGTGAGACAATGCGAAAAGGCTTAGAGGTGAAATCATTGGGTTATGACAGCCTTATCCCAATCTGTGAATTAATTCTTGATAGGGATTAACTGGGTGATAATTTAGGGCAGGTAGTGTATGGACGGAGAAGGTGGGTCATTGGAGGTGACCCTTTGGGGTATATATTTTGAATTTTGTGAATGAAGTCTCTCTCTCTCTCTCTCTCTCTCTCTTTCTCTCTCTCTCTCTCTCTCTCTCTCTCTCTCTCTCTCTCTCTCCTTCTTGATTGCAATGACCTGAGGCAATTTCCTCTACCACACCCTTCCACCATGATGTTCTGCCTCACCTCAAGCCCTGAGGAATGGAGTCAGCCTCTATGGCCTGAGGCCTCTGAAACCATGAATGCCAAATGAACTTTTCCTCCTCTAATTGTTCTTGTAAAGTCACAGCAATGAAAAAGCTGACTAAACAATCAGCATGCCCTCACAGAGCAGCCCTGAGGTAGAGAGACCCTCAATACCTCTCCAGCCAGTGGTGATAGACCTTGATCTCCAGGAGGAGGGAGGACTGCTGTCACACACTGAGGGCAGGAGGGGCATATGTGAAACCAATGATCCACATGGGTGTCCCAGGTTCTCCTTGACCCATTTCAAGTGGAACTAACCCTTGTAACTAAAAAAAAAAAAAAAAAGTGACGATAGATATAAATAATATCTACGAGTCAATAAATATTTGTAATTGGGTAAATAAATATCTGTAATAGAGTAATATTTATAATAGCAAAAAATTGAAAACAATCCAAATGCCCATGAATGGGTGAATAAATATAGTCTAGCCAATGACCTCACAATTCAACTGTCCTATGCAACCATTTAGTTGTCATTTCTGAAGAGTAAATTTGGTGTTGATTGTCCTCTTAAACCAAGAAATTATGGACAGGGCGATCCAAGATGGTGGCCCCAGAGGGTGTTTGCACCCCCAGTCGCTCCAGAACCCAGGAGTTAAGAAGGGGAGGCATTGAGAGACTTGGACTGAAATAGAGCCACAGGTGAGTCTGCCCACTGGGTAAAGCTCGGCCCGAGTGGCAGGCCCAGATAGAGGTGGCTTATTGGAGCCGGGCAGGGCAGCTAGAGTCTTCCCAAGGTAGCCTTCCACACTCCAGCAGTGGGCTCCTCCCACACGGCCAGCTGCACGGTGCAGGCCCACAGTGAGAGCATTTCCGCAGAGAGCCAGTTCCAAACCGTGGAACCAGTAGGGGGCTAGGGGCAGTTTTCTTCAGATGCGCTGCTTTATCAGATTCCTCCAAGACATCAGGCTACTGAAGGCTGCGAGGTGATACACTGGAAATCTACCGGGACACTATAAGCCAATAGCGGAAAACTGCAATATCTCAGGGTCCCACTGACAACTGACCAATATGAGAAAACAAGGGAAGAAAATGTCCTAAACAAACCTAGATACTACATCAATAAAACCCAATGACAGCACAGCAGAAGAAATGTCAGAAAGGGAGTTCAGAATGTATGTAATTAAAACGATCAGGGAAGCTAATGAGGAGATGAAAGAGCAAATGCAGGCATTGAAGGAGGAGATGAAAGAGCAAATGCAGGCATTAAATGATCGCACTAATCAACAGTTAAAAGACCAAATACGGGAAGCAAGAGATCATTTCAATAAAGAGTTAGAGATACTGAAAAAAAAGCAAACTGAAATCCTTGAAATGAAGGAAACAATAAACCAAGTTAAAAACTCCATAGAAAGCATAACCAATAGGATAGAACACCTGGAAGACAGAACCTCAGACATTGAAGACAAATTATTTAATCTTGAAAAAAAAGTTGGCCAAACAGAGAAGATGGTAAGAAATCATGAACAGAATCTATAAGAATTATGGGATATCATGAAAAGGCCAAATTTAAGAATTATTGGGATTGAGGAAGGCTTAGAGAAACAAAACAAAGGAATGAAAAATCTAGTCAATGAAATAATATCAGAAAATTTCCCAAATCTGAAGAATGAAATGGAAAACCAAGTACAAGAGGCTTATAGAACTCCAAACATACAAAATTACAACAGACCCACACCAAGGCACATTATTATGAAAATACCTAAATACAACATAAAGACAGAATTTTAAAGGCCGCAAGAGAAAAGAATCAAATTACATTCAGGGGGAAACCAATAAGAATATCAGCAGATTTTTCAATCCAGACCCTAAAAGCTAGAAGGGCCTAGAACAACATATACCAAGCCCTGAAAGAAAACGGATGCCAACCAAGAATCTTATACCCAGCAAAACTTACCTTCAAATTTGACGATGAAATAAGATCCTTCCATGATAAACAAAAGCTAAAGGAATTTACAAAAAGAAAGCCAGCATTACAGAACATTCTCAGCAAAATATTCCACGAGGAAGAGATGAAAAACAACGATGCAAATCAGCAACAGGAGGCACTAGCCTAAAGGAATAGCCAAATAAAGGAGAAACCAAATCATGTCAAAAACAAATATGAGTCAATTGACTGGGAATACAAATCATATCACAATAATAAACCTGAATGTTAATGGCCTGAATTCATCAATCAAAAGACATAGACTGGCAGATTGGATTTAAAAGAAAGATCCAACAATATGTTGCCTGCAAGAGACTCACCTCATAGAAAGAGATACCCATAGACTAAAGGTGAAAGGATGGGGAAAAACATACATGCACATGGGCTCAGCAAAAAAGCTGGAGTATCCATCCTCATTTCAGA
>JAHUXG010005245.1:0-32618 GCA_020740815.1 Sciurus niger | reverse complement strand
TTATAGTTGACTTTCCTAGGTAAGCCTTGTTCCTGGAGACTAAAGTACACACTTAACTGAAGGGAAGTCAACTATATTCAAGTTTACTGACTGTAAGAGAGAACAATTGGTTGACCCTTGGCTTCACATGTATATATTCATAATGCGATCATGGGTTTTCAATTTAATATGCCACAATATGTATCGCTGCATGGGTTAAGAATAAATCATTTGATTTATGAAAATGATTGATGAATATGATGGCCCAAATTACGGTGAAAATGAAGGCATTGGTAGTTTTTGCTAAGAATGACAAAGAATAAACAAGAGAAAATACTAGAATTAGAGTGAGTCAATTATGTAAAAGAAGAGCCAAGGACCAGCATTTGCATCACAATATGTTTACTTAAATGGTATAAGTCAGTTAAGTATTGAATTTTTTTCTTTAGTTATGAATATCTAATTATTCCAGTCTCGTTTTTGAAAAGACTGAAATTTCTTGATTAAATTGCCTTTGAACTGTAAAAATCAATGGACTCAATAAATATGTGCACATTTCTGGAATCTATATTAATCTACTTGTCTATCCTTTTACTAATACCACCCAGTGTTATTATTGTAGCATTACAATAAGTCTTACAATAGATTAGCATGAATTATCCAGTATTGTCACTTGAAACATTATTTTGGTAGTTCTTTTTTCTTTGACTTTTTCAGAATCAGCTTTCTATAAAACATCCTGCTTTAAATTTATTGTAATTGCTTAATCTGTCTGCATCAATTTAGGGATGATGAACATCTTAGTAAAATGGTAGCTTTTAATCAATAAACCCAATGTGTCTATACTTATGTCTTCTAATTTTCAGAGTGCTTTCATTATGATATTAGATTTGTACCCATGAATTCATAATTTCTGGTGGTGCTATAAAATATGTTGTTCTTTGAAAACCTCAATTTTTAATTATACTTTATGGATAAATAAGAGTAATGAACTTATAGCTGTGACTTTAGTGAAGTTCCTTATGAGTTCTAGTAGTGTTATCTTCTTATGTGTTAGGATATTTCAATGTTGACGTTATGTTATCATGCCATTTAGAAATTTAAAATATTGTTTTTGCCTTCTAAATTGCTGCTATTTATTTATTTATTACTTATTGCACTATATAAGATTTCTAGTACAGTGTCAAAGTAAGAGTAGAAATTCTCGCCTTATTTATTCACATAAAAATGTATTATTTACCTTTCTATATAGTATTTAAAAGTAATCAGTTTATCTTTATGTTCCAGCTTTGTTTTGTTTCATGTCATTCTCATGAGTCCTTTACTATATGTGTATCACTTAAAAGACTTTTAATTCATGTTGGTTAATTGTTTAAAAAAAAAATGAAGTGGTAATGAAATGCTTGCAAACTGTTATTTTCCTTTTGTGATTACCCAGAGCAAGAAGAGTGAAGGTGGGGAGGAAAGAGGAAAAGTCTTCAGTGTTTCATCTTCCATGAACTATTCTTTGAAAGAATTGCTTCCATTATATCTTAACATTCAAACACTATAGTGCTTCTCATAGTAAGATAAAAGAAAATAAAAATAGATAGCAAAATAATTACCATGATGTTATAATTCATAATATTTTCTGTAGCTTTTAAATTTAGACACATATATTTTTAGGGCAACTTAATTTCATTTAAAAAATATCTTAAGAACCTTCAGTCAGTATATTCTGTAGAGTAATTTTTATCTGTTATTTTAATCAAATCTTGGTTGATTAAGTTAAAAGTTCCCATCAGAGGGAGCTGTTGACCTAGATTACCACAGAAATATTCATTGTCAAATTAGAAAATTTCCATTCTGGATAGGGATCTATTTAGATTACATAACTATATATCTTAATTCATAAGATGGTTAATATACATTTCCTTTTCACACTGCATTAGTTTAGGCACAGAAGATAATTCTTAATTTTTGTTTTTATAGCAATTGGAAATTGTAAAAGGTTTATTCCATGAAGACCAATGTTCCCTCTGTTATTTGCCACAAATCATATTCTAAAACATGTAAACAATTTATGATCTAAAAAATTGTCATAGGCAACACATTTCTTCTTTAAGTAGGTCACTGATAGGACAGTCAGTATTCACAACATGGTAAACTCTAGACCGCACTTTTATTCAATACACATCTATTTTGTCGGGGCGCTTTCTATGTCCTAATGTCTAGACATATAATTATTTCTTTTTTGTACAGAATTTCCATGTACTTGATCTGTTCAGAAATTTCAAACTAGCAAGTTTTGTGAAAGATGAAAGCAATCTCTTTGCTGAGATTCCCATAACTACAAAAGTGTGCAATATGTACAAAGATAGTAGGAGAAATGAATTAAATTGCATCACTATAAAAATCATTAAATCACAGATAAACATATGACAAAAAAAAGAAAAGCACAAAAAACTGGCAGAAAAAATGAGCAAAATATTGAGTAAATTCTTACTTATCAATAATCAATTTAAATGTAAACGGATTAAACTCCTGAATGAAAAGACATACAATAACTAAATGGATAAAAAGAAAACCAAGACAAAATTACATACTATCTACAAGAGAATCACTTTAGATTTTAGGACATACATAGGCCAAAAGTGAAGTGGTAGAGAAAACTATTCCATACAAATGAAAACCAAAAGAGAACAGGAGTGGCTATACTTACATGAGACAAAATATATTTTAGTCAGAAAGTATTACAAGAGATAAAAAAGGTCATTAGATGATGACAAAAAAATCAAGTCAACAGGAATATATAGTAATTACAAATATATGCACCCAACATTGAATCACTTATGTATATAAAGCAAAGATTATCAGATCTGAAGGGAGAAATGAACAGCAACACAATAATAGGAGATTTCATTCTCCACTCTCTCTAATGTATATATTATTCATACAAAAAGTTAATGAAGAACAACACAGCTGAAGAACATTATAAAACTAATGGGCCCAACCGACATAAAGAAAACTTTCCACCAAACAGAATTCACATTTTTCTAAAGCATAAACAGAACATTCTCCAGAATAGATTACCTACTAGTTCACCAATCATGTTTTAACAAATTAAGATCATATGAATTCAAATATCTTTTCTGATCACAAAGTAAGGAAGACAGAATTTAATAACAGTAAAAAACATGGGAAAATTCAGAATCATGGAAACTAATCAATATATTATTGAATAAACATTGAGAAACAAAAATAATTTAAAATGTATCTCTATATCTGCCTTCCCATGTTTATTAAAGTACTGCTCACAATAAACAAGATACAGAATCAATGTATGTATCTGTCAATGGATAAATGAATACAGAAAACATGACACACATGCACAGTGGAATGTTATTCAAGCATAAAAAAGATGAAATATTGTATTTTGTGGCAACATATATGAAACTGGAGGACATTATGTTAATACAGGTGTGGAAAGATAAATGCCAGATGACCTCATTCATGTGGGATTTAAAGAAGCAGATCTCATAGCAGTAAAGAGTGAAATAATGATTACTAAAAGATGGACATTGTATGAAGGAAGAGGAATAATGAGAAGCTGGTCAACAGGTGTAAAGATAATCAGGAGGAAGAGAAAGTTCTGGTGTCCTACTATACAATAGGGTCAATAATAATGCATTGCACATTTCAAAATAATTAAAAGAGAGAATTATCAATGTTTCACCATAAAGAGACACACATTTTTGAAGTGATGGACATGCTAATTACCCTGATTTGATCATTAACATTTCATGTATCAAAATGTCACATTATGCCCCATAAGTTTGTGTAATCATTATGTGTTGATTAAAATGAAAAAATACTAAAAAAAACTTTTAGACAAACAAAAATGAAAATACAACATGGTGAAACTTAAATGATGCAGTAAAAACTACTAAGAGGGACATTTGTAGTAATAAACACTTATGTCAGCAAAGAAGGATCTCAAACAACTTAAACTAGTACCTAAGGAGCTAGGAAAAAAAATACAATGTCAAACATTGGTCAAAGTTAGCAGAAAAAAATGATTTAAGTGAAATACAGAGTATAAAAAAATAGAAAAATAGTGTGTATTTTGGTAGAACGAAACTAAATTGAGAAACCCTTAGACTAAGAAGAGTGGAGGAGAGACTAAGAAGAGAGAAGAGAACGAGAGAGAAGTCTTTCCTTATGATGTTTCGGTCTACCCCTGAAAGCAAGATAATGCTGGCCTCATAGAATGAATTCAGAAGTTCCCCTCCACTTCAACTATTTGGAAGACTCTGAGAATATTGGTATGATTATTCTTTAAATGGTTGATAGAATTCATCAGATTTCTTTCTTCTCAGTGGTTGCCAGATGTTCAGAATATGCTAGGCCTTCAGTGCTCTGAAACAAGCCATGTAGTGCCAATTTTTCAGGTAGCCTCCAGATAAACTGGGTCATTGGACTTAAGGAAATGCTGGGATTTGGGATTTTTCATATGTTAGGTCTTTGATGAATCTTGAGCTTTGGTGATGACCAGTCCAAACGACTGTCTCTGTTCTAAAGGACCTGGGCAGCATGAGACCTGTGTCCCATTAGCACTCCAAGACAGCCGAGACAGTAGCCAGTCCTCTAGGGAGCTCCCAGAAAATTTTTGGCATTGAAAGCACAGTGCACATTTTCCTTTCTTAGAAAGAGGCTGGAATTTTTCAACTTCTATCTTTGTGCCAAGTTGAGGAAATCGGTATGCTGACTGGTACTCCAAACCACCCTCTCTATTCTTACTGACACACAGTGATCAGAGTATGTCATGTCCTGTGCCAATGTCAGTGCTATGAGATCAGCTAGGGAGAAACCAGTCCTCTGCAAAAAAGATGGGGGCATGAATCTATGCTTCACCTCATTCCCTTCCCAGTTCTATGGTGTTGTGCCAGGAATAGGGGTTATGGCAAGAGGGTAACTTGTATTCCTTCCAGATTCAATGTGATCGGTTTCACACAAGAGTGGAGTGCAGGAGCAACATAACTAGTTTTTGATATTCTCCCAACTGGAACTTGCCCAGAAATGCTGTTGAATTGGTGTGTTCATGGAGGAAGGAGGACTTACTGTTCTACCATCTGACTGACTGAGAAATGAAAGGTTCTATCTGAGGGTTTTGTGGGATCCCTAGAGTGAAGGGGAAGCTTGAGTAAAACATCAAGTCCCTAAGGACAGATTATGGTCTCGGGTGTAACTACAATTAACTTATTTTCCTGTTCCACTTAGAATCTGCTCCCTGGAGAAGACACTCGGCAATCTTCTACTATGCTTATAACCATTTCCCTTATATCACTAAATTCACTTTAAATCTATGTCTTATCAAAGGGTGAAAGTGATGATGATAACTCTTTTCTCTGCTGCTTCAGAGGACTTAGTGTTAATCATAACTTATATTGTGTAGTTCAGAAAGATCTCCAGGACATATTGGAAATAAAGTCCTGGTTGCAATTTCCGTTGGGGAACCACCAAGGTAAGTAAATAATAAGGAAGCACCAAGGTTTTCTGACCCAAGAAGGGCAGGTTTCTGGGTTCTGTTTGTACTAATATCTTCCTTCAGTTGGAAGTTCAGGGATCTAAAATATTCCCCTTTATTTTCCATTATTGCCCAGTTTTGAGACTCCTGTGAAGTGGTACAAGAATCTGTTAAGGGGGTAGCAGAGACATGAGGAAGCTCAGGGAATACAGACCTCAGTCATATTTCTTCTTCTAGATTTATGACTTTTTTTTGTGACATGGGGCAGTAACTAAACTGTTTCCAAACTTCTCTTTCAATTAGAAAAAATGTTTTAGTTCCCCCTGCATCAGAGTTCAATCTGTGTCAGAGGTCAGCAACAGGTTGCAAAGTTGTCTTCCTCCAATTTTATTGCTGAGGGGAGGGCTCTAGGCAAGGAAGAAATGATGATTTGAGAGAAAGATAATTCTGTCCTGAGTCATCTGATTTCTTCCTTATTACCTGATTTTTCAGTCCTCATGTTTGCATATGGCAGCACTGGTATACACTTTGTAGGGGAGATGTTTGTGCTATACTTAGTTTGTTAAGATTCTAATAAGGGGAAGAGAGTGTCACTCAGCATCATGATAGTAGTAAAGGCCGATTCTGTGATCCAGCTTAGGCTAATTTCAGTCAGTTCCATTGCTGTCCCAGATTATATGAAAAATATTGTGAGAAGAGTTAGTTTGTCCTCTAATGTAACCCATTTTTTCTTGTATCCACAGATTCCCTTAGAGAAGAATGACTCATGGAAACAGCTCCTTTGTGACTGAGTTTATTCTGGTGGGACTAACAGACCAGCCAGACCTCCAGCTCCCCCTGTTCATCCTATTTCTAATAATATATATGGTCACTATGTTGGGAAACCTGAGTTTGATAACTCTAATTGGCCTGAATTCACACCTTCACACCCCCATGTACTTTTTCCTCTTTAACTTGTCCTTCATTGACCTCTGTTACTCTTCTGTGTTTACACCCAAAATGCTGATGAACTTTGTATTAGAGAAGAATATTATCTCCTACAGAGAATGTATGACCCAGCTTTACTTTTTCAGTTTTTTTTCTATTTCGGAGTGCTATGTGCTGACGTCAATGGCCTATGATCGCTACGTAGCCATCTGCAATCCACTTTTGTACAACACAGCCATGTCCACTAAGGTGTGCTCCAACCTCATGCTTGGTTCATACTTGATGGCATTTTCTGGTGCCATGACCCACACTGGATGCATGCTGAGACTGACCTTCTGTGATGCGAACACCATCAACCACTATTTCTGTGACATCCTCCCTGTGATGCAGCTCTCCTGCACCAGCACCTCTGTTAATGAGCTAGAGGTTTTCATTGTGGTGGGCATCAACATCACTGTGCCCAGTCTCACCATCATTATTTCCTATGGCTTCATCATTTCCAGCATCCTCCACATAAGCTCCACAGAGGGCAGGTCCAAAACCTTCAGCACCTGCAGTTCTCACATAATTGCCGTTTGTCTATTCTTTGGATCAGGTGCATTTATGTATCTTAAACCATCTTCTGCTGTGTCGATGGATGAAGGCAAAATCTCCTCTGTCTTTTACACCAATACAGTTCCTTTGATGAACCCTTTGATCTACAGCTTGAGGAACAAAGATGTTAAAGTTGCTCTGAGGAAAACCCTGAGCAGGAGAAAATGATGATCAGAAACAACATCTTTCTCTGCACGTAGTTCTAGAATAGTTCATTATACTTAATTTCACAGCAGTCTTCTTATCCCATTACTTTCTTCTTCTTTTTTTTTCTTTGAGAAAAAGTAAAAAAATGGTTTATTGCTTTGCTAGCAAAGGAGAAACACAGGGGACTCCTGTCCCAAAGGCTGTAAATTTCCCCATCAGCAGGAGGAACAGGGGACTTTTAAAGAGGTGATTCAAAGGCTACATTCTAAGTGTTCTCTGCTGGAGTTGTAATTCACTTGTTAATTGGGAGGTAGTCATTTCTGAGACCTTCCCGTACCATTCCCATAGTCTGGATTACTTCGTTCCTATGGAGGATGTGTATTCAAGGACAAATCTGCCTAAAATGGGGAAAAAAGGTAATCCTGTTTCTCCCTGAGATTAGGGAGGGGAGATTAGGGAGGAGCAGGAAAAGAGGAAGAGAAAGAAACATGTCCATTTTAGAAATAAGTTGCAGTGGCAGAGCAGCAAGGGCTATATTCAAAGCATAAAGTGACTGTCAAATTCTGCATTCTGTTTCTATGGAAAAATGGGCAACAACATCTCCAAGCTTGCTTCCCTGCAGAAAGAGGGAGAAGTTGGGGGAAGAAACCCAAAGTCCTTGTTCTCTGTCAGGTGGGACTTGGACAGTTAAGGGTATTTAGCATCAGAGCAGTTCAGAGATCCACAGTGACGGATGGCAGGTGACTGGACAAGGCATACATAGGGCAGGTTATCCTATTTCTTACCATGGTGAAAAAATTTGAGTCTTCTCTCAAAAATTTATTTCCACTTTTCATAAAGAATATCTTCCCTTCCATACCATTTGCTTAATTCCTTTCTTCTCAATTTTTGCCCCTCCATAATAACCTTAGGGAAGAAATTTGTGCTTTTTAAATATTATTTTCAACCTGATTTTTTTTCTTAGGTAAAAATATCAATGATCTAATAATGTCAGATCAAGTAGTGCAAGGGTTACATCATGTCGTTGTGGGAAGTGGACCTTCTCTTCCACTTGCCATTGGAAGCATGCATCAGGCAGCATGCTTCTGTTATCATAATTCTTTCCTCCACTGGGAAAGATCTTTCAATACCAGAAGTGTAAGGTCCTACAGACTGTCAGCTAGTGCCCATTTTGCATGTGTAAACACTGCATGTTTTTGATGAAGAGCTTTTTTAAAATTTATTTGTAGAGTTAAGACAACCTGTAAGAGAACATCAGTATGTATTTATTGCATGGATGATAAAGTGAAGCTCAGAGTGATTTACTTAACCATCTACTTAAAATCACATGACGTCTTAAAGAAAAAATCCAGATTAAACACTTGGCCTTCTGATTAGAAGTCTACCACTTTTCTAGAATAATTTATTTCTACTTTACCCCCTTTTAATTTTTTTGTTTCAGTTAACAGGATATGACAATAAATTTCTTCTTTTCAAGTTGTCTATACTTTGTTTCAGTTTAACACATGAATTTCATTTAGAATAGTCATTACCTTTTTATTGTTCATTTGTTTAGGAAAACAATTTGATGGGTCTTTTTGATTGAGAAACAGGAGGCATTTGAAGTCAGTAGATTGTGAGATGATTGGTTACGATAGGGAATTTAAATTTTGAAAGAAACTTTTGGTGAATAAGCCAAATTGAAAATGTATCTTTGTTTGAAGTTGAATGTCAGATTATTTTTCTTTTGAGAAACTTGAGAAAAATGATTACTCTAAAAATTCTCAATCTAATAAACTGAATAACAATAACAGTTTAAATATTTTCTAACACAATTAAAGATTTTTATTATTATACCATTTTTATAAATTCTACTCAATATTTAGGCATTTTGAAATTTGGCATACATGGTGTGTTGACCTTTGTTTTGTAGATGTTTGTTATGGTTTAGATGTGGTGTCCGTCAAAAGCTCATGTGTGAGACAATGCAAGAAGGTTTGGAGGAGAAATGATTGGGTTATAGCCTTAACTAATCAGTGAATTAATCTCTGCTGGATTAACTGAATGGTAACCAGGGGCAGGTGGGGTGTGGCTAGAAGAAGTGTGGCTCATTAGGGATGTGGTTATGGGGTGTGTATTTGTATCTGGCAAGTGGGGACCTCTTTCTTTGCTTCCTGATCACCATGTGAGTGGCTTCCCTCTGCCACACTCTTCCGCCATGATTTCTGCCTCAACTCAAGCCCCTAGGAATGGAATCAACCTTCTATGGACTAAGACCTCTGAAACTGTGAGGTCAAATAAACTTTTCCTCCTCTACAGTTTTTTTGGTCATGTCATTTTAGTCACAAAAGTGAAATAGCTGGCTAAAACAATGTTTGACACTGTGAAATCCTTGACTTATGGCTTTAAATGACTTCTTGCTTCTCCTTAGACCCCAATATTGACATGCTTGATTTTTCCTTAATAATTTTTATTAATAGTTGCTATTGGTTAGATTTCCTTTTGTGTACTTTCTTTTGATAAAATTGTTTTTCTTATTGAAAGAAAAGCATATCTAATAATTAATATTTCTGTTATTTGGAACCCGAGTAAACATTGAAGAGATATGTATACTCCATTGTGTGTCTTTTTTTTTTTTGCGGTACTGAGGATTGAACCCAGGACCTTGTGCTTACAAAGCAAGCACTCTACTAACAGCTGTATCCCCAACCCTTCATTGTGTATCTTATTACTATCTGATTGTTTCAAAGAGGAGGTTAAGCTTGATTACTTATCTGATTTTATGAGCTTCAAAATACAAACAAAATCAGTTTTTATTTTCAGAACCTAACTCTAAAGTTAGGCTGTATCGGTTTAGATTATTTTGGAAAAATTAATACTGAAAATTCAAATGGAGTTCATAAAACTTAAGAGTTGTCAGGTATAAAAGAGGAAATTTAGCTAATATCTTTTCTCTCTAGAAATTCAGCAGTACGTATCTATTTGAATATTCTCAAAAAGAGGAGAACCAAGTCAGATGTTTTACCTGGAGAGCATAGAGTTATTTCTCATAGTATTTTATTTTAATGTGAGTGTTACTAAAGAGGTTATGAGAGAAAATATAATTCTGATGTAGGCACTCATAAATGTGAAAAAAATTAATATTACTACAAAATGTGACTTGAATCTTTCTATTGAAATTCCCAAACTAGTAATAATGTTATGGGGCGGAACTTAAGAACAGACCGATCACTCACCACTGAGAAGTCCAAATTTGAGAGTCTTTATTAAGCCGGCCGGCTGACTGTCTCACACAATGCCCCAAAAAATGGCTATTGGGAGAACAGCCCCGACCACAGGGTTGTAGGGGTTCTTATACCAAAAATCACATCAATCATAAGTGTCTGTTGCTATGATTCAAAATTACAAACTAACATCATGAGATCATCGACAGAGGGGGAAGTGGGTCAAACTGACCCTTACCTAGGTACAAACTAAAGAATGGTTGCTAACATCCACATGATTACCGTTTACATGGTACATTGTTTAAGAGCAATAGAGGTCAAAGGAGAGCAATTTTTACTACATAGGAGTTGCCATTGTATATTATTAAACATGTCACACTAAGTAACTGATGATGGGCACAGAGGTGGGGTGTTCCCATGGGAGAAGCTTATTTCCTACATAACATGGAGTCTCAGAGCAAAATGGAGTCTGTTTAGTAATTTCCCTTAGAGTCTGGCCTATAACATTCTCATGGAGCCAGATCTGTCAACCCATCACAATGTCAGTAGAGTCTGAGAGTCTATGATATTTTTTTTCAAATTATTCTTTCATTATTTGGGCAAAGAACCTTCTTTTTTTTTTTTTTAATTTGTTCTCACAAGTTATATATGACAGTAGAATGCATTTTGACACATACATAAATGGAGTATAACTTCTCCTTTTTCTTTTTGTACATGAGATAGATTCACACATGTTTCGTAGTCATACATGCATAGGGTAATACTGTTTGATTCATTCTACTGTCCTTTCTACCCCCATGCCCACTCTCCTCCTCTGCCTAATCCAAAGTACCTTTATTCTTCTCTAGCTCCTCCCTCCTTATTGTAAGTTAATATCCACATATCAGAGAACACATTTGACCTTTGGTTTTTTGATATTGGCTTACTTCCCTTAACCTGAGATTCTCCAGCTCCATCATATGCTGGCAAATGCCATGATTTCATTCTTCTTTTAGGTTGAGTAATATTCCAGTGAGGATGTGGGGAAAAGGAACACTCACTCATACATTGCTAGTAGGACTGCAAATTGGTGCAACCATTATGGAAAGCTGTATAGAGATTCCTCTGAAAACTTGGAATGGAACCACCATTTGACCCAGCTATTCCACTCCTCAGTTTATACCCCCAAAGAACTTAAAATCAGCATACTACAGTGATGCAGTCACATCAACATTTATAGCAGCTCAACTCACAATATCAAAGAGGCTTCTGATATATCTTCTCATTTAAAAATATTTTAATTATCTTTAAGTTTGAAATTTCTGCTTATTCTCCAAGGAAAGCTATTTTTATGGGAATGTGGGTCAAACGATTCCCGCTTTCTGAAACTAAGTTTGGAATCACATCTCATTACAAAAATAGTAATGTGTAGCAAAATTGTGTGTCCAAAAAGCTATTGTGAATTAAAGAGTAGGATGAATTATATACTACAACTAAAACATTTGTAATTGATGCACTTTTACCTTTATTTCAGCATTTTCCTCTCTCTGGATGTACTGTGTGCTCTTTTTCCCTACTTTATTATCTACTGATCTTATCTTCCTGGAAGCATTTTTTGATTGTCTCCAACTGAGTGAAAGTCTTCTTGCCTGGTTTCTATTATGCCGATTTGTAAATGAATGTTTTCTTCTATGCAATGTATCAAATTGTATTAGAAATGAGTTGTATGCATATTTGTTAATCTGAATAGTCTCTTCCCTCAAAATGAATGGACTGTTGCACAGATAACACCAGAGAGTAGGTATTAAAAACAAACAAAAACAGCAACAAAAATAAATAAATTTTTTAAAAAAATTTCATTTATTTATTTACTTTTGTGGGGGTGGTGAGGATTGAATCCACAGCCTTGTGCTTGTGAGGCAAGCACTCTACCAACTGAGTTATACCCCCAGCCCTGCTAAATAATGTTTCAATGATGCTTCCTCTCTTCAAAGTATTAGAGAAGAAAATGGAGTAAAGACTGTATAATTTTCATTAGTAGAAATAAGGGCAGACATATTGTCACTGAGCATGGTGGGTAGTGTTGATTTAGTATACTGAGGTTTCCACCAAACTTTTCCTTTTATGTGGGTCTGAAAGGAAACCCACTACTATTAACACATCTTAGAAGGTACAGGCCTTATCTTAGTTTTCCCTGGAGGTTGTAAACTTTGGTACTTATGGGGCCAACTGGATGTCATCCTGACTCTGGCAGAGAGTCACCAGATATCCAGAAGCTGACATGATTAGCTGTATAATATATCTCTATCTATTTATCTATCTACCTATCATCTGTCTATATATCTATCTATTCTGAGCTAAAGATCTGGGGCAATCAAGTGCCCTAGCGAGTCACAGAGTTTGGTGTATGATGTCAGTTTCCTCGATTTTTGAGATGGTGGCTTTCTGATTTAGTAAAATTAAAATTAATTTTCTTTACACATTAAAATTATTTGGGGGATCTTTGAAGATCAGATTTTAAAAAGGAGTTCTCTCAAATTATAATGCATTATTTTATTCAATAGATGAGCATTAGTAAAATTCCTAGAAGCTAAGTAATGAAAAGATGAAGAACATGTTTTTTTAATGAACTGAGTTTCCGTTTGTAGGTCATTTCTTAATTTTACCCTTTTCTACACATTCAGCTCTCATCTAGAACTGTTGATAATTTCAGTTGACAAGCCTAAATTCAGGTCAGTAGCCACATTTAGAATAAATTGATTATTTTTAAAGAATTTATTCTTAAGATTCTTTCTAAAGAATAAATTTCCGGAGGTAAAGAGGATAAGAGTGACGTTACCAAAATTAAAAAGGAAACTGATCAGGAAATATTTTTAAAAAATCAAGGGTGCTTATCTTCTCTCTTCTCTTTACTGCTACAGAATGTCATGTAAGAAAATATCAGCATATCAGTCCTTTAATAGGGAATGAATCAGCAGGTATGTTGAGTTCATGGACACAATGAGTCTTATGACCATACATTTTCTCTCACTTTAAAACAAGAATATACATCTAAATGATAGCTCTCTTAAGCCAACTCTTCAACAGACTATTGTAGTGAAATCAAGTTAAATTTGCAATTTAGGATATAACTTCATAGCAGATCCATTCTAGCTCCATAGCCTCTAAGGAGAAGTGATCCAAAGAGATGACAACCTTACTTTAGGAAATATATTATATCATGAAGATATAAAGACAAATCAAATGTGGCCCCTAATTCTTTGAGAAGGAAACATATAAAGGAGATATCTTGTGAAATGTCCTTTTAAGCAAGTGTAATGGACAGAGCAAAACCCTTAAGATGACACTGGGTTTGAAGAACAGTAAGGCTACTGTAGTAAATGAAAGGAGTGAGGGAAAGCCAGAGAAGGTGAAACAGGAATACAACAAGGGCAAGGCCATGCTGGATCCTGCAGGTGTTTCTCAGAGGCAGTTTTTCCCTAAGTGAGATGCTGTGCAGGAGATTAAACCCCAGTCTGACTTAGGTTTTGAATTTCGCTGGCTGCTAGCTTTGAGACTAAACTGAAGGTGGCAATGAATGAAGCAGGGATTCAGTTCCTAGGGCTTTGCCATGATGTAAGTAGGAGGCAATGGTGTCTCAAGTTAAGCTGTTGGATTAGAAAAGCAAAACATTGGGTTTTGTGTGTGTGTTCTGTATATTATAGTAGACATGTTTGACAATGAAACTTTAAAACTTTTGCTTGACAAAAGAAACATCCAAATCAGTGGATTGTAAATGGATTAGGGAAGATACAATTTAAATCCAAGGGACAGGATTAATGTCCATTGTCATCTGTAATTTTTTAAGGATAAATAAAAGCATCTGCAGAAAACGTGGAAAGAACATAAATAGACCATTATAGAGGAACAAACTTAAATGATTTACCAATTCATAAAAAGATGTTCAAACTCTTTAAAATTACAGAAGGCAGTATAGAGCTCAGTGGTAGAGTGCTTGCTTACCCTAGGTTCCATCCCCAGTACTGCGAAAACAAAAACAAACAAACAACAACAAACTTCACAGAAATGCTATTTAGAAGTGCTTAGAAAAGATTCACTGTCTGTGTGAATGTGAATTATTAAGTCTTTGAGAAAAGTATATGACCACATATGCTAAAATAAAATACAACATTCTGCAAATCTCTTATTGAAATAGAACTACTGACATATGAAAACCTATGTGTAATGATAATTATATTTTTATTTCCTTTGATGATAAAAACTGGAAAAAGTGAATTTCTAGCACCATGCCATGGTGAGATAAGTTATGATACATCTATGACCTGGAATAATGGAGATGTTTCAATGAAGTGTTATTAACTGACAAAAGCAAAAGGTTGAACAATTTTTTTTTTTATAAATCAAGGATAGAGCCCCTGTGAATGTACTAAATGCTTGAGCAAGTAATAAGATGTGGTAGAGTTTGTGGTAGCCTATAAACATGAATAACTGGGGGTGGTGAATTGAGGGGATCCCAGAAGGGAAAGCTAATGCCAAGTAAAAATAAAACTAAGTGATGTGTTTTTAAAAAGATTTTTAAGATGTTATACATCATATGATTTTGCATATCATCATTTTAAAACTATAGACATGTCATAGATTATGTAATATGTTTTTAAGAGGTATTACAAATAAGTCACTTGCTATAAAAGCAATTGAACCTAAAAGTCAAGCAACAATTAATAGAGGACAAAAGAGAGAAGTTTCCTACATTATTTATCCTGAGAAATGTGAAATCTCTAATGTGAAACTTTGAGTATAATATTGAATTACCAAAGACACACTGGGATTAAAGCATCTTCATCTGTGTGGAAACAATTTCACAATTCTGTCTTTTCTAACAGATTGGAATTATGTAGGTGCTTTGCAAGGCTTTATTTCAAGCCCCCAACTCCTCAAATTTCATAATCAAGTAACTTACACAATGCTTCTGCTAGGTAGTAATTAGTAATGAGCAGTGGAATGCAAATCAATAATAGCAGGGTCATGGGTTTTCTTTAAATTGACTTTAATGAAAAAATGAGTAACTGGCATAAAAACAGTGGGTATACTAACCCTGAGAATAATCAGGTGGAAACAAAGGGAGCCACTTAAGGAATATGTCAAGAAGAAAGGATCATTGGGGCTAACTCTCAACGGGATCTAGTGGGGTCATTGTACAGCTAGGACTCATGTCCACAGGTTTCTCAATGTATATCAGAAGGAAACATCATTAATGGTTAATGAGAACTAAGCTACTGTTTGCCTAGTCATTGATCCCAGCACCAACTTTAACATGGGGATGGCTTGTAGATGAAGCTGCCCACATTGTGGGATGGTCACCATGACTGTCATGAAAAGGACAAACTAGGGTCCAAACCTCTCCCATTGTAAAGAAGAAGTTAAGCACTGGGTTGGTGAATGCTGCAGAGGGTGAATTCCAATTCTCCTGGTTAACATCAAACATAATAACTTTGGAAGTAACATTTCATTTCCTTTGCTGTCTTCTTCTCAGAGCTGACCCACTCTCTCTCAAGACAGTTCTCTGCTTGAACATAACTTTGATTTATAATAAGATTCTCTTGCTTGATTTTTCATGTCTGACTTTAAATTTTCTTTTGTCTGGACACAAGAACCGAGGCTTGGCGCTTTGGCTCACCATTTGCCTGTGACATTACCTCCTATTACCTCAAAAACAACGAATGCTGCTTGGATTCCTTTTTTTTTTTTTTTTTGCAGTTTAATGATTATGACTAGGAAAATCCATTAAAACTCATGATCTTTATGTGACTGACAAAATGCTGGATTGCTGAAAGACGTGAGTCTATCTATACAAAAGGAAGGGATTTTAATATGCCTATTATGTACCATTTTCATGTGAGAATGTTTTACTTGGGTAAATACCTTGATTAGGGACAAATTTATGGGAGACTTTCAAACTGTTTTCTAAAGAGGTGTACCATCTTGCATTCCCACTAGTAATAGATGAGATTCTGGTTTTCTATGTCGTCATGATTACTGGTTATAGTCTTTTAAAGTAAATTTGATTGAACTAATAGGTATGTGGTGATATTTCACAGTTATAATTTGCATTTCTCTAATGATGAATTTTTGAGCATCTTTTTTTTCCCCTTTGACTTTTCTTCACTTAGTAATATGCATTATATCTTTTCATTCTTTTAGTGCTGAATAATACTTCACTGACTAAGCCATGGTTTATTTAGTCATTCATTTACTGAAGGACATCATGGTTGTGTCCACATTTTGGCAATTTTGAATAAAACTGTTATGAACATCCATATGGAAGTGTTTTTGTGAACAAATGTTTTCAGCTCCTTTGTGTAAATACTGGGGAGGGTAATTTTTGGATTATGAGTATCTTTAGTTTTGCAAGAAACTGCCAAAGTATATTCTAAATTAGTTATTCTATCTTACTTTCCCACCAGCAATGTACAAGAGTTCATTTTGCTCCACGTCTTAACTAGCATTTGGTGTTGTCAATGTTCTGGATTTTGGCCATTCTGGAAAGTGCACAGTGTATTTTTTATTTGCATATCCTTGAAGATAGATAATTTGGAGTGTCTTTATATGATTGTTTGCCAGTTGTATGTCTTTTTTGGTGAAGTTGAAGCCAGAATTAAAGACAGGCAGTTAGGACAGATAGGTGATGGGGTTGAATGGAGAAAATGGAGTCCAGTTTGGATCCTGGAAGTTGGAGACCAACCCTGGGAGATTGGAAATGTCAGTGTCTCCACAGCCCGTCAATGACAAGACTACCTGCCTATACTACCCCTTCCCAAAAGGCTGCAGGCAGGGAGCTGCTAATTAATGCCCCCTGGGCTGCTACCTGCCTGGATCAGTCCATTTGGCCCTTCCCCTGCCCATCTGCTTCTCACCTTTTGGCATCTCCTGGGCATGGTCACTTAGGCGGAAGGAGAGAGATAAGGGGGTGAGAGCAGGAGAACAAAGGAAACTTTAGTCTATAAAAGACGCAGGGCGCTCTCACTTCTGGGGATTCCAGAATACCAGCCGGGGCACCCTCTCCCTCCTGGGAGAAGTCTGTGTTACTACCTTTAAATAAAACCTGCTTTATATGCTTGCCTCTGCGTGCTTCTCTAATGTTCAAAGTTCAACCTTTGAGGAAGCAGAACTCATCACTGATAACTGGCAGTATCATAGTGTCTGTAAAGCTCTTTGGCTCAATTTTTAATCAGGTTATGTTCTTATTATGTTTGCTGCTTTCTACTAATTTAGATAAGTTGTTTTTATTTTCATTTAGTTCACTGTTTTTAATTTATCCTGAGATATCTTATTTGGTCCATATGTATGATTCTCTTGTTATTTTTTTTTCTTTTTTTAGAAATGTGTTATCTGATTTTCACTTATTTTAGAATTTTCCATCAATATTTTTGTATAAAGTTCTAGTCTGAGAGTAGAGATCGTATTACTCATTTTCTTTTAAATCCGTTAAGCTGCATTTTATGGTCCAGAATGTGATCTATCTTGGTAAATGTTCCATGTGGTCTTAAAAAGAATGTGTATTCTGCTATTGTTGGATGAAGTTGTCTATAGATGCCAACTATATCCAGTTGATTGGGGATATCATTGCAATCAACTATGTTTCCCTGATTTTCTGCTGGTCCTGTCCATTTCTGATGGAAGGTGTTTAAGTCTCCAACTGAATTAGTGGGTCTATCTATCTCTCCTTGTAGTTGTTCTCTTTTTTCCAAACTATTTTGATGTTATGTTGTGAGGAGAAAGCACATTATGAAATGCCTTTTTATATCCTGATAACTTTCTTTCATCTGAAGTGAGACAGGTCTGAAATTAGCTATTCCTGCTTTCTTTTGATTAGTGTTAGCATAGATATATTCCTTCATTCATTTAAATTTTAGTCTATTTGTGTCTTCACACTTAAAGGTTTTTTTTATGCAGAAGTCATGTCGTTTTCTTTTTTTATCCATTTTGACAATCTCTTTCTTTTAATTGATAGAGATTAAATTAATGTCATTTAGATCAGTGACATTCAAGGTGATTATTGATATAGTTTGACATGCACAAACATGTGCATCATAGTAATTAATGTCTTGGTTTGGTTGCCTTGTTTGTGCCTATTTTTGTTTTCCACTCTTTTTCTGACTTTTATGGTTTTTATTCGACATTTGACATAATTTCATTTCTTTCCATTTATTAGTGGTTGACCTAGAATTTGCTGTTACAATTAATCCAATTCCACTTTAAAAAGCACTATACCACTACTTAGGTAATGCACTTTATGATAATAAACTAATTCCAATTTCTCCTTCATTATCCCTGGATAATTACTGTTTCTCATTTCACTTACTTATAAGCATATAGATACGTAAACATATGCAATGGAATATATTGTCGTTATTATTATTTTGAGCCAATTGTTAGAGTTTCTGATAGACATTATTCTCTTTCTCTTTAAAAATCCATTGCTTATAAAACATTTATTGAATGATACCTCTACAGGAAACAAATTCTAACCACTTCCCATTTTTTTCTGTCTCAGAGTCTTTATTTCTCCTTTACTTTTTCTTGAAAGATAATATTGCAGGGTATATAAATCTAAGTTTCATTTTTTTTCCTTCTCAATACCTTAAGTATTTTTCTTCAATATTTTGTTTTCATTGTTTCTAAGAAGTCAAACATATTTTTATTAATTTGTTTTATTTATACATAATATTAGGGTTTATATGGACATAAAAATACAAGCATGAAACATAATTTGCTGCACTTCAGTGCCCAGTACTTCCTTTTATGCTCCCTTCCTCCCTCTTCCTATTCTCTTTCCTCTACTCGACTGATCTGTCTTCTGCTTATTTATATATTTCTTTTTAAATTATGGATATACATAAAGATGAAATTCACTGTGGTATATTTATATATAGACACAGGAAAGTTTGGTCAGATTCATTCCATCATTTCCCCTTTACCTGTCCCTCCTCTCTCATCCTCAATTCCCTTCCTCTACTCCACTGAAATCTCTTCTATTTTTTATGGAATTGCCCTTTTGTGTTCTTCCCTTATTTTGGTCTAGCTTCTGCTTATCACAGAAAATATTTGCCCTTGACTTTCTGGATCCTGTTCATTTCTTTTGGTATGAGGAGAGCAGCTCAGGACATCACACCAGGAAGCAGAGAGGCAGCTCTGCTCAGCAGGGAAAAGTATAGGCCTCAAAGACCCACACCCAGTGACCCACCTCCTCCAGCCACACTCTGCCTGCCTAAAGTTACCACCCAGTTAATCCATTCAGGTGGATTAATGCACTCATTAATTTAAGACTCTCATAACTCAATCAGTTAATCTCTGAAACTTTTTTGAATTGTCTCACACAATTAGCTTTTGGGAGATACCTCATATTTAAACCGTGAAATTAGACATCAGGGAAATGCAAATCAAAATTGTAATGAGATACCATCTCATCCTGATTAGAATAGCCAATATTAGGCTGAACAAACATGTTGGCAAAGACATGGGGAAAAAGGGACTCCCATATGCTGTTGGTGGGAATGTAAATTAGTATCACTGTTTCGGATTTTTTTTATTTCTCTTTTTGGTATTCGCATCTTTTATAGATTTATCACAGTCCTTGAATATTCTGTATGTTTTTTTTTTTTTTTCAGTGATCTGCTTTCTTTGCTTTCATTTTGGAGGTTTTTATTGATATGCTCTCAAGCTCAGAGATTTTTTTTTTCTTCCTCAGTTTTGTTCAGTCTATTATTAAGCCCATAATTCTTTCCTTCTTTTTTTTGAAATTATATTTGAAAGTATGATGTTCGAAATAAAATATTCAAAACAAATCACTTAACAGATTTGTTGGAGCATATATTTAGGAAGTATTAACAATAATAATATATATGGAAACATGCAGATAAAAAGAACTACAGTTATTACTTCCAAAAATAGACAACAAAGGAAACATAAAGCACTAAACACTATTTGATTATTTATATAATAATATTATTTACATAATGATAATGTAAGTAATGATGAATGATTTAACAAGATAATTATAAGGGATAGGCCCTCACCTAACCATGAACTGGTGGTGTCTTAACCTTGGACTTATCGACCTCTAGAATTTGTTATGGGGCGCAACTTAAGAACAGACCGATCACCACTGAGAAGTCCAAATTTGAGAGTCTTTATTATGCTGGCCACCTGACTGTCTCGCACAATGCCCCAAAAAATGGCAATTGGGAGAACAGCCCCGACCACCACAGGGTTGTAGGGGTTCTTATACCAAAAATCACATCAATCGTAAGTGTCTGTTGCTATGATTCAAAATTACAAACTAACATCATGAGATCATCGACAGAGGGGGAAGTGGGTCAAACTGACCCTTACCTAGGTACAAACTAAAGAATGGTTGCTAACATCCACACAATCACTGTTCACATGGTACATTGTTTAGGAGCAATAGGGATCAAAAGAGAGCAATTCTTTACTTCATAGTAGTTGCCATTGTATATTATTAAACATGTCACACTAAGTAACTGATGATGGGCACAGAAGTGGGGTGTCCCCATGGGAGAAGCTTATTTCCTACATAACGTGGAGTCTCAGAGTAAAATGGAGTCTGTTTAGTCATTTCCCTTAGAGTCTGGCCTATAACATTCTCATGGAGCCAGATCTGTCAGCCCATCACAAAGTATGAGAAATAAATTTTTGATGTTTAGAAGTCCATTCATGGTATTTTTTTATAGCAGCCCAAACAAACTAAGACACTTAGTGATGGCTTTTGATAAATCATCTGTCTGTAAAACTGATATGGTCTTTGAAATTATTACCATAAGCCTATTCCGTTTCTCCTTGACTTGGAGTTATGGTACTCCTATTTGTTTCTAAAGAGTATTTGCTATTCCCTTTACTGTTGACTCTTAATTTTCACCAGTTTTCTTTTGTCTTAATATCACATCCAAATTCTGCTCATGATTTTTGCATTTTTATCCTTGTAAATGTTATTTTAATTTTGTAAAAGTGAAAAAGCTTATGCCAAATGAACCAAAAGTTCTTGTTTCATTCTTTATTTATACCCGATCTTCCTATTTCAATTATTTTTCTGATTCTTCTAGTATTAAGACCACTTTCGTAGCTGGCTAGATTGATTTTTCTAAATGGCACACCAGTACTTTCTTGATTTATGTGTTAGACTTTACCTGTTGATTTCTGTATTTATCCTCGAGGATTTTGTGCTCTTTCCATTCTTTATTTCTTTTGCAATGTTTTTGATCTCTAGTATTTACTTTAGTTCTTTCTTACAATCTTCATTTATATGCTACCTGTTCTGTCCATTAGAGGGTGTAGCATACATCATTGCTGTTTTATCATTTCTGCCATGTATGGTTGTGAGGTTTATGCTTAAAGGTTTTTGATCTTTAGTGCTGTTTTAAATGGTAGTACTTTTTAAAAAATTCAATTTCCTATTTTTCATTGTTAATAAAAAGACAATGTTGACCTTACATTCTGTGGTGTTACTAAAATATGTTATGAGTTCTATTGTGATTATAAACATCAACTCACATATCATTTTTTGTGATGAAAATACTTGAAATTTATTCTTAGCATCTTCAACAATACAGTTGTTATGAAGCGTTACCTTGTTTTCCAGTAGAGCTCATATAAATAAGGTCCTATTTATATCACACAATGGTATTCCTTAATTTGTACAGTTAATATAGACTTATTTTTCACACCATAGTAGTTTTGGTACAGAAACCAATACTTAGTTTTTGACAACTGAAATTTATACAAAGGCTTTGCCTCAAAGATTCCAGTGTCCCTATACACTTTGCCACGAGTTATATTCTAAAATGCATAGAGAACTCGCTATGCAGCAAGCTGTCAGAGACAAGCCATTCTTATGTGTGCACCCTGGACGGGTGCACCTTTTTCTCTGAATACATTTGCTACCATGTTGTGGGAATTGTTAGGGGGCATTTCTGAGTTGTAATGTCCAGAAGTATCGCTGCTTACCACGTGTTCTGGTCAGCTTTTCTGTTGCCATGACTGAAGGGCCCGACCAGAATGATTGTAGAGGATCAAAAGTTGATTTGAGGGCTCACAGTTTCCCAGATCTTAGTCCACAGAAGCTGGCTCCATTCCTCAGGGTTCAAGGTGAGGCAGAAGAATATGGCAGAGGGAAGCAGCTCATATTGGAATCAGGAGGGAAAGAGAGGCTCTACTCACCAGATACAAATATCTACCCCAGAGCCACAACCCCAATAAATCCCTTTCTCCAGCCACACGCCACCTGCCTCTAGTTATCCCTCAGTTAATCCCTTCAGGGATTAATTCACTGATTAGGTTAAAGCTATGACCCGATCATTTTTCCTCTAAACCTTCTTGCTTTGTCTCACACATGAGCTTCTGGGGAACACCACATAGAAACCATAACCCCACAGAACTTCCTTATTTTTCATCTGTTCAGAAACTTGAAATGGTTACAGTACACATTTTGAGGAAAGGAAACAATTTTTGAAGAAGGGTGGACACTGAAAACACTGATCACATCAATTATGGATTTGAGGTTTTATTTATGCTGTTCCATGTTTATTCATGGATTTGGAGAGAAGTGCAGTTAGGTTAGACAGCCCTTAATATTTCCTAACTTCCTTTTGTAGGCTTTAATTTCTATAGTAATACTGACAAGAGGGGAGGTGGTGTTCTTTTTGGTACTCCTGAATTTTTGGTACTCCTGAAGAGATCCCACTTGTGAATCTTTTGGGTGCACATCAATGGATAAATGAATAAAGAAAATGTGGTATGTATACATAATAGAATACTATTCAGCCATAAAGAGGGATGTGATCCTGTAATTTGCAATGAAATGGATGAACACGGAGGACACTATGTTAAATGAAATAAGCCAGACACAGAAAGACAAGTATTGCATGTTCTCTCTTATATGTGGAACTTTAAAAAGTTAACATGGATGTAGAATAGTGATTGCTATACATTCAGGGAAAGGTGGATAAAGGGAAAGTGGATTTCATCAGTGGATGCTAAACAAATGTGTGAACCCCATTAATATGGTCAAATGATACATATTAGTAAAAATAAAATGTGAAAAAGAGAGTTCACTAGTGTATCTTGTAAAATATCATAAATAGTTGTGGAGTTTCCTGGGGCTATTCCTAATCTCAGTTTATCCAATTGATAATTATCTCTTAAATGTGGATCATCCTCGAAATGGTACATTATGAGTTTCCAATTTCTTCTCTCATATACTGTGTCTGTAAGTTTTAAAAACCATGTGTACTATATTGAGAAGAACCTAAATAAGAGACAACAAACAAAAAAATGTTAAACTGAATTGTAAAACTGAACTGTCAGAGAAAGTAACCTTAATATCAATGCATCAAAAATTCAGTGTTTAATCAGTTTTTTCTGTCTTGCATAAGAGTTATCAAATACACACACACACACATATATATATGCAATTTGTGTGTATATACATAATACGGTGTATATATACAAAGTAGCACAAGTTCCTGTTTTGTGTTTGGAGCCATTATATATTTTTGACAGCTTGAAGACATTTAGGGAGTTGTGAACTAATAAACACTCTTTAGACAAGTACAATGATGTCTTTGCTAGTGTGTGGGTAAATATATACTTATGTGATGGGCTGACAAATCTGGCTCCATGAGAATGTTATAGGCCAGACTCTAAGGGAAATGACTAAACAGACTCCATTTTGCTCTGAGACTCCATGTTATGTAGGAAATAAGCTTCTCCCATGGGGACACCCCACCTCTGTACCCATCATCAATTACTTGGTGTGACATGTTTAATAATATACAATGGCAACTCCTATGTAGTAAAGAATTGCTCTCTTTTGATCCCTATTGCTCCTAAACAGTGTACCATGTGAACAGTGATTATGTGGATGTTAGTAACCATTCTTTAGTTTGTACCTAGGTAAGGATCAGTTTGACCCACTTCCCCCTCTGTTGATGATCTCATGATGTTAATGTGTAATTTTGAATCATAGCAACAGACACTTATGATTAATGTAATTTTTGGTATAAGAACCCCTACAACCCTGTGGTGGTCGGGGCTGTTCTCCCAATTGCCATTTTTTGGGGCATTGTGTGAGACAGTCAGGTGGCCAGCGTAATAAAGACTTTCAAATTTGGACTTCTCAGTGGTGATCGGTCTGTTCTTAAATTGCGCCCCATAACACTTATGTGGATAAGTGTTTTTCACACTTGTATAACTATATTTATACTTTTATCTAATGGGTTGAATATCCCAAGATAGGTGAATTGATTTAACACTTAAAAGAGAAAATAAATAAATCAGTATTTAAAAGAATAAATAAAAGTACAATCTTTAAAACTATTATAAAATTTACACTTTTTTACTTTAAAAGAATAAAACATGCTCACTTAAAAACAAGGCTATTAAAAAAAAAAAACAAGGCTATTCTTCAGCAAAATTGAATAGGTAAATTTCCTATTACACATGGTGCTCTGTATATTCGATAACATTTTAAAACTTAGGCGGAAATGTATTTGAAGAATAACTGCACTTTTTTTCATATACTGCCTTTTAAATTCTTCTTCTTTGAATATATGCCCAGATGTGAGAGAGTTGGATCTTATGGCAAGAAATTTTTAATTTTAATTTTTTTTTTTTTTTTTTTTTTGGTAATAGGGATTTAACCAGGGGCGCTTTACCATTGAACTACATCCCCAGCCCTTGTTATTTTTTATTTTGAGACAGTGTTTCACTGTGTTGCTTAGGGCTTTACTAAGTTGTTGAGACTGGCCTCGAACTTGCAATCCTCCTGTCTCAGCCTTCAGAGTCTCTGGAATTACAGGTGTGGGCCACATATTTAAATTTATTGAGGAATCTGTACACTTTTCTCTATAATAGCTGTCCTAATTTACATGCCCAGAGTGGAGGAGGAGGGTAGAAGGTCATTGGATCAATCAGTGCATGCTACATGCATGTATGGAAATATCACACTGATTCTCATTAATATGTATAATTAATATGAGTCAAGTAAACAAACAACCTCATTCATTTCTTATAAGCTTATAAATTCAGTTATTAAGATAAGTGAAAGCTCTTCATGGCTACACTTTTTATTGCTGCCCATGGAAGGGATTGGCATTAGAAATGTGAAACCAGATTTCAATCAAGCTCAGCTGGCTCTTCCTTAGCAACGTCCATTCAGATTTCCATAAGAAGGAGGACACACTCTAGTGTGTATGTGCATGTATCAAGACATAAATAGCAAGTATCAGGAAGAAATAATAAAATAGTGAACTCAAGAAAAAAAAAAACATCAGAATAGAACTGCTAAAACTTCCATTCAATCCTTAAATTCCATCCTTCAATGATTGGACTTGGGATTTTTGTTTGTTTGTTTGTTTTGTTTTGTTTTGGTATATTTCTTGACTGAGACATCACTGTGTCCCTGAACAAATTCAAACCCTTCTGAGAAGTGTCCAGAATATCCTTAGTAGTGGTTTTTCTTCAGGAGACTGGTTCTTATGTATCATGAATATCATACAAATGGAATGGAATCATATTATTCCCTTTGATGGGCCACCAAAGGAAACTGGGGACATCCGGAAGATTTCAGATGTCAATCTTCTCATCACATGAGGGTATGAGATCATTACCAGAAACTCCTCTCTGAAGGACCACGATAACTACAAATTCCCCATGAAGCTGCCTGTGGCCACAATTTGCAAATGTCATCAGGGGCAAGGCAAACAAGTCATTTGTCACATGCTGAAGTTGCTTCTCAGCAGATATTGGGACAATATTTGGGGCAAGTTGTTATAACAGTATGTGCCCAGCTTGCCCCGGGGGCTGTGGTGCAGATAGTTGCAGCCTATGCCGCCACATGTTCACATTTCAGCATTCAGAAAATGTTAGTGTTTATTTCAGATTCTTCAAGGAACTTAAGTGGTGAGATTCAGTAAGAACAGTACAATTAAAAAAAATAAAATAAAAAAAAGAACAGAGTGCCATCCTCACCATAGCCAAGCAGTGTGAGGACAAGTTTTCTTTGAAGAGCGTTCAGCATTGGTTGTCAATGGAAGAAATCATCTTTCATCTCCAGACTGCAGCATCTGCAGTTCCCACATACTTGCTTTTTCTCTGTTCTTTGGATCAGGTACATTTATGTATTTGAAACCATTCTTTGCTGGGTCTATGGATGAGAGTAAACTCTCTTCTGTCTTTTATACCAATGTGGTTCCCATGATGAACCCTTTGATTTGCTTGAGCAACAAAGATGTTAAAGTTGCCCCAAGCAAAACCCTGAGCAGGAAAATGTTTTGATCAGAAACAGTATCGCTCTGTGCATGTAGTTGAAGCTCAGAGAGATTCTCTGTGTTTACTTAAAATATTTTTAGTGGCAGCTTTCTTATTACATTTTATTCATACCATGGGGAGGAAAATTTGAAACTTGTGTTATTTCTATTTTTTTTTTTTCTTTTGCAGTAGGATTTCTTTTTTCCCTCACCATTTGTAGTTTCTTTTTTCACAATTCTACCTGTGAAATAAGAATAACATTCAGGAAGGAATGCATTTCTTTTGTTTCATTGTTATTACTATATGAATATATAATGACTTTATAACATGACACAAAGTTGACTTTATATCATTGCACAGGACAGTTCTTATTTGCCACCTTAATGAAGCATGAATAGATTCTCTCTACACTCTGGTCTTTCCATCTTCCACCAGGAAGGAATGTGTACAATGCCAGTATTTCACAGGTACATATGTTTCTGAATATTCTATCAAATGCAAACACCGTTCAGCTGTAAACACTATGCACTGAATTTTTTGTCAAGATGTTATATTTTCCATGTACAGTTTAACTAGTATGCACTGCATTGTGACTATAATATTTATTGTATAGATGGAATACTGAAGCTCAGACAGGTTAATAATTTACTGTTAAGACCCACATCTTCTTAAATAAAAAGCCTGGCATAAACTTTTAGTACCCTGATATCAAATCTACTACTTTTTCTAGAATACGTTCTATTTCATTTTCTTAGTTTTATTTCACTGAACATGAAATGTGAGGAAAGATTGAAAGTTCACTGTGCTTGTTCCAGGATGAGACATGGTTTTTTTAAGGGTTCTTTTTCTTTATTTTGGCTGTTGTTTAGGAGGACAAGTTCATGATTCTTTTAGTTGGAAAGAGGAAGCCTTTGGGGTAATACTGATGAGAGATGATTAGATCAAGTTGAGAACTGACCTGATTTGAAAAAAAAAGTAGAAATGTTGTCAAGGTCTTTTAATTGAGAGAATTCTGAGAAAATGGAACTCACAGACAAGGACCCAAAGAAACTCAAAACTAAAAAATTAGAGATCTCCATGTGAACAATAAAAATTTAAGGAACATTTAAATCTGACTTTTTATGCTCTTCTGTATATTACTAAAAGCTCAGTCCTTCTCCCTGATGCCAATTCGTAATGAGGACATAGTTTTGAGAAAAAGGAAAAAGAAGTTTTAATGCTTTGCTTGCAAAGGAGAAGCACAGGGGACTTCTATTCCAGAGATTGTGATTCTGCCCATCAGGGGGAACAGAGGAAATACAAAGAAGAGATTCATTACAGGTGTTCCCTGTTGGGGGTTGTGATTCACTTGTTAATTTGGGAGACAGCCACTTCTTAGATCTTCTGATGCCCTTCCTGAAGTCTGAATTACTTGGTTCTTGTGGTGGATGTGTGCTAGAATACAGATAACTCAGTCTAAGATGGAAAAATGGTAATCCTGCCCACCTGCTCCAGGTTAGGGAGGAAGAGATGGAGAAGAAGAAGAGAAAAACATGTCCATTTAAAAATAAGCTTCACTGACAGAGTAGGGTATTCAAAGCATGAAGTGGACCGTGGTTACATGCAGATTACTCTACTCATTAAGCCCTGGTAAAATTTATGAACTATAATCTCCTAACAGTAATAGTATTTTGAGGAATGGAATTCACCACATTTGTGGGGAACCAAGAAGAAAGTACAACTACTTCAGGATACCAAATAGTGAATATTAATTGGAATTCAAATCAGAATGAAGGAATTTAAGAAGTTAAATAATGGGAAATGAAAGCTACTACTTTCTTTTCTCTTTTGTGGAAGGATATTATAAAGATTATAGAATTTCTCTGGATCAAGGCTTATGTCTTTTGATTTTAAATAAAGGGCAGAAAGACCTGGGAATAGCTAAATTGCTCATGTTTTGACTGCATTTTATATGCTATTGCCATATGGAATTTAAGGTATTAAAGGAAAGAAAAATGAAATTATGGCATATACTAATAAATAGATGAACTGGAGACTTATCCTGCGAAGTGAAATAAGCCAGACTTAGAAAGTCAAAGGTTGAACGTGTTCTCTGATATGTGAAAGCGAGTCCAGAATAAGGAGAAGGGGAGAGAGAAAGGGAAAAGGAGGAATTCCCTCAAAACAGAAGAAAGATCATCTGTGGACTAGATGAAGGGCATTTAGGGGGAGGGAGAAGGGATGGGAAAAGGGAAGGACAGTGAAATGAATCTGACCTAACTTTCCTGTGTGTATATATATGTGTGTATATATATATATATATATATATCAGTGAAATTCACTATCATGTATATCCACCAACACTAAAATAAACAAATAAACCAAATAATCAAGCAAAAAAAAAAAAAAAAAAAAACCCTCCTCAGTAGTAGACAGAAGAAAGATCAGTAGAGTAGAAGAAAGAACAGGGGGAGGGAGGAAGGGAGGGAAAAGGAAAATACTGGGTACTGAATTAGAGCAAATTATATGCCATGCTTTTATAATTACATCAAAATAGATCCTAATGCACTGTAAAACTAAAAAGAACCAATAAAAAGGGGGAGAAAAACTAAAGTCAAACATACCAAAAAAGCCAACCAAACTAAAAGCTTACATTTCAGTTGAGAAAGCAATGAGAATTTGAAATGTACATTTGGAAAGTAAAACAAATTGTGAAAATGTCTTCCTGAAAGTAGGATGATGGATCATTTTCCATTTGAGAAAACAGCCAAAAGGATAACTATGCTGAAAATTCGTTTTTAAATTGAATTGAATTTTATTTTTTTATTGCTTTTTTACAAAAGCAATTTTTAAAATTTGTTCTATTTAGTTATACAGGACAGTAGAATGCATTTTGACAAATCATACGTAAGTGGAGTATAACTTCTCAGTCTTCTGGTTGTACATGATGTAGAATCATACCAGTCGTGTAATCATGTGGGCACGTAGGATAATAATGTTGGGGGACTGAGGATGTAGTTCAGTTGGTAGAGTGCTTACCTCGTATGCCCTGGGTTCAATCCCCACCACGAAAAAAAAAAAAAAGATGAATTCATTCTACTATCTTTTGTAACCTTCCTAACCCCATACTCCCTCCCTTTACTACCCCCTGTCTAATCCAGAGTACCTCTATTCTTCTCTACCCCCACCTCCTTATTGGGAATTAGCATCCGTATATCAGAGAAAACATGAGTTACTTCACTTTGCATGATATTCTCCAGCTCCATCCATTTATCAGCAAATGCCATGATTTCATTCTTCAAGGCTGAGTGATATTCCATTGTGTATATATACCAAACTTTCTTTATCCATTCATCTCTTGAAGGATATCTAGGTTGGTTCCAAAGCTGGCTATTATGAATTGAGCTGCTATAAATATTGATATGGCTGTATCACTGTAGAACACTGATTTTGAGTCTTTTGGGTATAATCTGAGGAGTGGGATTGCTGGATCGAAAAGTTTCCAAATTGAAAATTCTTAATCTGGTGCATCAAGTGGCAATTTAGATGTTTCCTAATATCTAAATCGTGTACTATTTTTCCATATTTTTTTCTGTCCATTTAATGTGTAGGTATTGTGAAATTCTGCACAAATGGTGTATTGGCTTGTTTGTTTTATTTAGATGTACAGCATTGTTAAATACTTTTTTGTGAAAAAAATCTTCATTTTATTTATTTATTTTGGGATTGAACCCAGGGCCTTGTGTATGCTAGGCAAGTACTCCACCACTGAGCTACACTCCCAGTGCAGCATTGCTAAAATCTTGGCTTGGGTTTAAAGTGACGAGTCATTCTGTTAGGGGACAGATGAGAATGTTGGGAACAAAAGGTTAAGAGAATAATTCTATAAATGGAGCCCACTGTGCTGATCCCACATGCTTTCTTTGCCAAACAGCAATTTGCATGCAGCTCTGCCAGGCCCAAGTGGACAGGATATGTCACATTCCTCAGCAAACTGAAGCAGGGGCAAAGGTTAGTCAGTTAGTGTGGGTAATCAAGGATGGGGGTCCGAAAAGGAAGAAGACTGGTCATCAAGGAGAGCACAGAGGGTTGCTAATGGTTAATCTCCATGATTGTGCCCTACAACCCTCTGGGTGGCTAAAATTAATCTCTGTGCTCCTGCTTCCAGTCACAAATACAGGGAAGAAAGAGAAGACAATAATTAAAGTGGGGGGTTTTGGGGTCTATAAGAAAGTAAATTGCATCCCGTCCCCGGGGCTTCTGGTTCCAAGCCCCCTCCTCATCAGGGGAATCTGTCTCTATTACTTTCTTAAATAAAACTTACTCTGTACACTTGCCTTCATGTTTCTCAGGTCTTTGTTCCTTAACACTGGGAAATAAGAACCCTTCCCAATCTCCACAAGACTGGTATCAATTCCTCATCTGATGTCTCCCATATCAACAATATACTTAATTTTTACCCAACAATTTATACTTATATAAAATATTTGGACTTGGTTGGTTTCTTTTCATTTTTTTCTTTTACTTACAGTCCCTTTTGATAAAATTGTTTATCTTATTGAAAAAAGTATATTAAATAAAATAGTATCTGTGTTATTTGGTACTCTTTGTAGCACTGTAGAGATGTGTCAAATCCTTTGATTATCATTTGAAGTGACCAAGAGTAGATTAAATCAGATCACTAATCCTTCATCTGAAAAGTCTTTAAAATTAAATCTAATACTTTCTACTTTGTTATAAAATTAATTTAAAAAGTTTAAATACACTTTGTAAAATTTAAGGGCAGCAAAGTTTGAAAGAGGCAATTTAGTTGCTTTAGTTAGCAATTTAAGTTCCATTTATTTGGATTTCTTTCAAAAAGAAGGTAATCAAGTCTGGGTGTTTACCTGCACTAGATAGAGTTATCTTTTGTTTTTCATTTTGTGATGACACTAAAAAAATTATGAGAGAAAATAAAATTCTATTGAAGTTGTCACAGCTGAGAGTTAAACAGTGATTCACCTGTGCCAGCGTACTAGGAAAGGAATATTTCTACATTAGAGAAAAAACTTACACTTTTTGGTCTGTAACAGAAAATGGTTCTAAGTTTCCTGATCATACCCTGAATTTTATTACTGTAAGTTTTCCCTAAGCAAGCTGCTCAGGATTAATTTTGGTTGGAGACTGATGAAGTCAGAAATAAAATGGGCTTTGAGCTCTGGATCTTTCACTTCTTCATATGCAAACTTTTTGATCCCCTCTTTACTCCTCTTTATATTGAATTTCTACACACAAATACACACACACACACACACACACACACATATGCAGTGACTTCATGTTTTAGGTTTTATGAAAGGATTGTTTAACATGACTTGACGTTAGTTATATGGAATAGGAGCCCAGTTCTTTTTTCTGCAAGCACATTTGGGTAGATGATTCCTGATTTCAGTTCCAGAGAGGCAGGACTCAGCAGGATGTACTTGCTCAATCTAGCAAGAGGAAATGTTTGATTAAATCATTCACTCATTTACATAAACATATATACACACGCATGCACACACACTTCCCTCAAGCATTTTGCAACAGTTGAGCAGTTAGCATCTGTGGCAGTGTGGTATATGCCACCAACATAAATATGACACAGTAAGAGAAAGATACATAGGCAAATTTCCGTAATGCCACAGAGTAGCGGTACATCCTATGTGGGATGTACCAAAATTACTTTAGCCAAAGTACTTTACCTTAAAGTAAAGTACCTTTACTTTAGCCAAAATTACTCTGAAAATTCATTATATTGGCATAATCCACCTTGGGGACTGGCAGAATTTTTCCAGAAGTCTGGCACAGTTGGTTTTGGTCTCCAGCACTGGGATATTTCACTGTTAATTACGCTGAGCACTAGCTGAAGGAGGCAGTTTATTTTCTGGGCTTTGTTGTGTAAAGTTTGTAACTTTAAAGATGAAAATTTCACCAGTTTGAGGAAGTTTTACATTTTGCGG